>CM037151.1:31532746-31860156 GCA_020921065.1 Vaccinium darrowii
GAAACCTCTCCTTAATTATCGTGATTGAACTTATTTTTGTTCTTTTACTTCATAATGTATTTTTGGTTTGTGACTTGATGATAATTTTGATATTGTCTAAGGAGATTCTAGATTTTGACCTTATTGACATTAATTATTATTTTAGACGATTCTTCTTGAAATTTTGAGTTCAGTATATGGTTTGGCCATTTGAATTATGTGTTCATTATATTTGGTTCGGACACACGGTTTATGAGTTGAGTATATTTGTTTGGGATACTAAGATTTTGAATTTGATACGGTAGATTGGTTGATTTTAGAGTTGTAGTACTGTGAGCATAGTGGTGGTCCATAAGAATCACATACGGTGAAAGTTTGGAAACCTGTGCGGGGTAGCTGTCCTTATGCCTTCGGGTTAGTAGCCCGAGAAACTGGTTGTGAGATTTGAAATACATCTTAGGATGGTTCCTGGGGTGTCCGTCTACAACTTTATCTGAATTATATGAGATAAGCTTAAATTTGGTTTGATTATGGTTCGGTATTTGAAGATTTTGAGTTTTTATAATATAGTATCGGATTTTTTTGTTTCTTTTTCTTTATTGCAAAGGAAAAGTTACTATGTATTAAATTTTCTCTTTTTGGCCTATTAAACTGTAAGTTTTCCTAGAATATTGCATATATGCACCTACAATTCGACTTGTTTAATGAAAGAGAAGTAGAGTAAAATTATATTTATGTGTTGTGTATTTTGTTTGTGTTCTCTTATCTTTGCCTTTAGCACATTTCCTATTGTGTTCCAACTCATATTTTATAATCTAATATTTTTCAGGAAAATTTGAAAGTTTGAGAAAGCCTAACCTACAGTTTATCTCATACGTTTCAATGTCACTTTGAGTTGTTTGGTGTACAAAAATCTGGCTCATTTGTAAAGATTGTAATCTCTTAAGCAATGTGACTTTTTGGAGCATGAATTGAGTTTGTATTTCATATCGAGAGTTGTAATATGTATTTCTTTTTTACAAGTGAATGGAGGTATTGAACTATGAAATCGAATTGAGTCAAATCCTTATGAATAGAGTCAACTCCATCTTCTACCTATGTTCTCGATTCAATGAGTTTTTATTCATTTGCTATCATTTACATAAAATTGTATCACGTGTAGCACAATTTGAATAGGTTATGTAGCATACGTGTTGACCTTGCCATAAAGATATTAATTTTTCTATAGTTAATTGGTGACTTATCCTTAAACTCACATGCTCGGATCGTGTGAGATCAAGGCGAGACATTTGTTGCACAGACACTCCAAAGTGCGGGGAAAAGTAAGACAGGGAAGGCTTTAATTAAGACCCAAGCCCTAGTGGAAGGTAAATTTAGTTCATTAGAAATAATTAAGATGCATGTAAGTTGACTCGGATACCCTAAGTTATAAAAAGAAAAAAAAAAAAAAAAGGTGGTACGAAATTGTACTTGTGTGTAGTAGAGAATTAGGCGTTCCCTTTCGAGTTGTAATATGTAGTGTGACTAGTCTTGCATGCCATGATGCCAAGGCTGTTGCTGTGTTGACAAAATGAGCTAATGCTGCAAGAATACCAAATTATCTCTTTTAAGTGTTCTTTGTTTTGGGCTCTCCTCACCCGCCAATTTCTCATTGCTGGATGAGACTGGTTAGGGCCTAACGGGAAGGGTGGGTGAACCGGTGGGTGGTCCGGTGGTGGTGGGGTGGTGTGGTAGTGATGTGGGTGTCAGCTGGCACTAGTTTGTGGGGATGCGACAGGTGTTAGGGTTTCCTTTTGATTGGGCTTTTGGTTTTGGGCTTCAATGGTTGTATTTGGTATGCCCATGGTTATTTAGGCAAACCATGGCATGCCCATGGTTTTGGGCTTCAATGGTTGTTGATTTTGGGCTAGGCCATTAGCATTGTTGGGTTTTGCCTTTTCAGGTGTTTTGGGCTTTGACCCATTTGGTGATTTTAATTTATTCTAAAACTTACAAGCCGGTCCTATTTTTTGGGAGGACTTCCATCTCAAACCCTCTTTTGTCGTGCTATCCAACCCAAACCCTTATTAAAGATATTTTTACTATTTTTCCCTCAAATGTATAATTCACACCTCCAACAATTCACCCCCCTTTGTAGAATTCACACCCCAAAAATTCACACCTAAGAATTCACACCCCCAAAAATTCACACCTTCACAACAATTCACACCCGCAAAGACTCACACCCCCAAATTACACAATTCACACAGCTAAATTACCCAATTTATTTTGATCCGCCCCAAATTACACAATTCACATCTTTAAATGGAAAATTCATACCTCATTTTCACAATTTACACCCCCCTAAATTACACAATACACACCCTAAAATGCATAATTCACACCCTTAAATGCCGAGAAGAATTTGGATACGGGGAGGGTACCACGTGGTACCTTCTCGGTGAATCCTAGCCGTCCAACATCGCAACCAATGGTCCAGATTAAAAGTCTCTGGATTAAAAAAAAAAGTACATTTCAATATGAGCCGTTGGATGCATTTTTGGACGGCCCGGATGCATCAAACGGGTACGACGTCACTCATACCTTATTTGCACCCAAGTATTTCTCCTAAATGCCAATTGTTTGTCCTTAATACACGTATAACTACATGTCAAACATATGGCAGCAAGGTCTTCTTTTCCAGTAATGTAATGGCAAGATATACTTATGTTTTCAAACCCACCTCCAAGTGTATAAATGTATAAACAAACTGCATAAAGTGTACAAATTTGTAAACATTCGTCCTATATATGCATACATATACAATATATGCATCTTCTCCACACCACCGACATTGATCAATACTCCATCAATATTCGACATAGATCAATTCGTCAAGTATTCTTCTCCGACAATTCACCATCGAACCAGACCCATCACCGACGATTCAGTTCGGATTGCGGCTGCTTTGAAATTCTTTTCCAGTGGAGGTCGACGACAAAAATGGAGAAACAAAGAAGCAGCCAGCAGTGGTAGAATGGAGAGAGAGAGAGAGAGAGAGAGAGAGGAAAAGCGGCAAAGAAGTGGATTAACAACCACCACGACTGGTACACCATCCTCTAGCTCAATCGATGCTGTGACGACCTCAACAACAATTGATGTGGCAGCTACTTCTCACTGTTCGTTGTGGTCATCCTCGTCGCCACCATCCGCAAGTTCATAGAACTCCGCACATCTGCAGTAGGTTAAATCCAATTTACCCTTGAAAGAAGTTAGACATGTGCTATAATGACCATCACAGGAGGGTGACTAGCTCGGCACCTCCATATAGGGGGTCCTTGACCCTGTGTCGAATTGGGTTGACCACGAGTATGGTCAAGACAATAAATAGAGTAACAAGTAAGGGTGTACTAGCTCGGCATAAGTCACGAAGGGATGTCCCAGACATGGCCAAGCTAGATAGGCTACGAATAAAGCTTAACAACATTCTGGAATATATAATTCAGCCCAGTGCCAGCTCAGCACGGATGGGCTAAGCTATGTACGAGTTATGCCAAGCAATGTGGAAGCACGGCATTGCTTTAGTATATATGGCATCGAGACATTCCAGAATATTCTAAGATGGTTCCTTATGTGATAAGGAGCAATCCCGTGAATAAAGGGATTGATATAAGCATTCCTAATGCAAAAAGGAATACACCTCGTATGGGAAGAAATCCTAAATGGAAAGTATATCTATTGCAAGATGAGATCTCGCAGTACATGGAAACATAATACCTAATAGGAGTCCTATAAGGGAAGGTTTCCTAATGCAAATAGGAAACTAGGGCAACGTGATGCCTTCATCAATAAGTCACCCACACCTATAAATAAAGCATCATACCCATGAAGAAAGTACGCTGTAACACCCAGTTAAACACATTGTGTCTTTGCTTAATTAGTAATTCAGTACTAACTTAAGCATAGGAGGGTCTTTGCCGACAAGAGGCAAAGGTGCTCTAACCCTTGCAGATTTAGGGTTCCGGCGAGGAAGCACGTGATCAAGCACCTACGTGAATTTTATCCCCGTACAATTGGCGTCGTCTGTGGGAAAACTTACGAAAAGCTTTTTCCAGAAGAAAACAATCAACAATGGTGGCCTCGGAACCTATTCTACGTAGTCCACGACATGAAATTGTGGAAGATGATGTTGAAACAATCCTTTTGTACACCACGAAAAAGGGTGCAATGACAGGGGAGACTCATATGGCTCCAAAAGCGCCACAGTAGAAGCCTGCTGCCAAAAGATTTGATTTAGGTGATCTGCCTCAGATTCCCAAGTATAGAAAGACGCCTAGTAATCCATGATTTCCCAAGATTTGAAGAGTGACGAAGGCACTCAAAGTCACCACCAAGAGATAGGTCAGCCACTCCCTAACGTGAGAGGGGCCAGAAACCAAGGAGCCCCCCAAGGAAGGAGGACCACAGGCAAAGAAGAGATCGTGAGTGTGAAGAAAGCCCAGACCGGAGAGAGTAGGAGGCCAAAGAATTGGCACGTGAGGTAGGTCAGCCACTCCCCGACGTGAGAGGGGGCAGAGACCAAGGAGCCCCCCGAGGAAGAGGACCATATGCAAAGAAGAGACCGTGAGTGTGAAGAAAGCCTAGATCAGAGAGAGTAGGAGGCCGAAGAATTGGCTCTTCCAGAACGAGAGATCCAAGACTTGAAAAAATAACTCCAAGAGAAGGAGAAGGATTTGCGCTGATGGACACGTTCTATGCAGCGTGATAGAGAAAGAAGAAGCCATCATCATGATGATGTCTCCACTAGAAGAGCAGCCTCTCCACGAAAAAGGAAAGAAAGAAGTAATTTCATAGAGAAGGGAGAAAAAAGAAAACATGCGAGGGACAGATACGAGAGATCTGGTTCCAATGAGCAGCCCCATCAGCAATATGTAGGAAGGCGTGAAATGGGCCGAGTAGAGGGAGGTCCTAAAACTGCACAAGAAGCAGCCAAGGAAGCCCCGGGCTAAATTTCAAAGTCACCCCTGGCACACTGGATCCGAGCTGAGAAGATCCCGATAGGATGAAACATTCAACGTTCATACCTTAGGAGACCAACATGGATCCTGTGACACACACCCAACACTATCAACAGGCCATGTTAATGCACGAGAAAGACGATGCCTTGCTATGCAAAATGTTCTCGTCCAGTTTGGAAAAAGTGGCCCTGAGCTAGTATCATAAACTCCTTAGCAACTTTCAAGACGAGTTTACTCGTGCATAGTAAGCTACGAGAATCGCTCACTATGAACTTAGTCAAAACTGTGGCCAAACTCATGGAGAGGATCCAGCAGCATGCCCGGGTGGAGGATGATATCCTCCAAGCAAGAGGAAAGATTGTGGCTTGGCAGTCTCAACTTCCCGAAAAGAAGGTAGTGGAGTCCAAGGTGTACAAGAATAGTACACAACAGGAAAGAAGGACTACACACATCAAAGGAAGGAAAAGGCAGAGCCAGATCCTAAATCCTACTTCAGCATCATGGCAACCTTTAATATCCCGATTTATAAAATGTTGTACATGATCAAGGATTAACCATGGTTCAAAAGGCCTCCAAAGATGACTGGCACCCCAATGAAAGGAAGGGCAACCAATCAACATTGCAGCTACAATAGAGATTGGGGCCACATGACTGAAGATTGCGTAAAGTATAAGAAGTTTTAGACGAGAAGGAGGCAGAAGGCCATTTAAAGGAATTTCTGATGGATGACTAGAAGGAGGCCGAGCAGATTGAAAAAATGGACTACGAGAAGGGTCCAAAGGGCAAAAATCCATATGATACATGGATTGGTTGCCTCGTGTGGACGGCCCGCGGAAATGGTTTGATTTTTCATTTGAAAAGATTGTGATTGTTAGAGTCGCCACCCGGATTTGAGGTCCGAACCTGAGAAACCGATTAAAAATGACTCATTTGCCCATTGAAAAAGATTTTACTAGTCATGGCGGAACCAAAGATTTCTCGGATTCGGGGGTTTGGTTACGAGAGGGGAAGGGTTTTACGGCACCCCTCTCGCTCGGTCCGTGAACCGGTCTCTACTCGACATTTTTTGGGATTTAGAAAATGTTTGAAATTCGATTTATCCACGAAAATAGGGAATCGGGGATGGGAATCACATAACAACAATATATACAGGAGACACGATTCTACGGTGGATGCTTGTGCACGTGATCTACATGGGTGATGATGACAACAATAAAGGAAATCACTACAAATATTTAAAGAAATAAGAAATAACAGAAACTGTACAACAACTCAGGAGATTATGAACATGAGACTTAATAAACTGACTCACAACCTGGATCCCAGAATAGGGATTGAGCGCTCAAGGGTTATGGCTTGAGCGCTCGAGCTTCCAAACCAGTTTGAGCGCTCAAGGCTCATGGTTTGAGCGCTCAAACCAGTTTCTGGTTTCTGTGAATTTGACCCTTTTTACAGCTTTTTTTCTCATTCTTTACAAGATCAAACATTAATAAAACATTTTTAATGGAGAATCAGGTTAAAACAGGTGGCTTGATCTCTTAAAGAATGATGAAAAGAGGAGAATCACCACAAATTAATAAAGGAAATGCTTGTAAATGGAAGGGAGAGAGGAATTCAGATCATAAGCTCAGTAATAACAACTCACACACAGCAGAAAGAAACTAAACCATGATCCATCATCAAAACAACAAGCAACCTTTTTGAAAATGATTGTAACTTGAGCTTGATTTTGGGCTTGATGGTAGATGATTATGGACTTTTCGTTAGTATTCTGAGTAGATGAGACAATGTATGAGATTGATTGATGAACAAAGGTCGAATTTGGAGCTTGAAAGATGGTTTTTGCCAATGGTTTAGATGATGAATGGGTGGTTTTGTAGAGAGAGAAAGTGATGAACGATTTCAAGGGCTGTAAGAGGGCTGGGGTGTGTGAAAATGGTAACCTGGAAACCAGGGGTGGTGAGTGGTTTTTATAGAAGGAGTGTAGCAGGGAAAATGTAGAGAGAGAATAAGTGGGTTTGTATTCAAAGTGGGTTAGGGGTAGTTTAGGAGTAGTTTTAGGGTAGTGTAGGATGTATTATACGTGTAGAAGACGTATACAATCGGTTAGACGCTCCTCCCTTCATGATTAGATGCTCTGCAGATTCCTGATTGGGATCAGAGTTGAGCGCTCAAGCCCATTCAAGGTGGGATTTTTGGGTTTGAGCGCTCAAGGTACAGGGCTTGAGCGCTCAAGGTTACTGGTGGTAGGTTGATGGTTTTGCTTGGTTTGATGATGCTTGGGTTGATTCGGGTTGTTTTGATTGTTTGGGCAATGTTTGGTTGAATTTTAATCAAGTTCAAGCCATTTTCACCAGTTTCGGGTAGTCGCGATTGGTCCGTTTCATCATCGGGAATGCTCGAGCGCATCCCGGGTTCAAAATCGGGGTGTCTACAGTTGCCCCTCTTGGACGGGACTTGATGCCATTGATTTGGTATGAGTGACGTCTAAGATATAGACAGCCCGACTTATTCCCCGCGATTCATCTCAAGCTGCAAAGGAAAACATTAAAAGATTAATCGGTCGTGTTCTACGAGCTGCCTACGTACCCCATTGCAGGGATCAGACCGGCGTAGTTCTTCGGGGCAATGCAAACAAATGCAACGGGTTTTCCTGTCCCTCAGGACGATTGATTTAAAAAGTTTGGTCCCTCAGGACAAATGATTTAAAAGTTTGGTCCCTCAGGACGAATGATTTAAAAGTTTGGTCCCTCAGGACGATTGATTTAAAAAGTTTGGTCCCTCAGGACAATTGATTTAAAAGTTTGGTCCCTCAGGACAAATGATTTAAAAGTTTGGTCCCTCAGGACGATTGATTTGAAAAGTTCTTCTGGGCGTTTGCAAACAAACAAAATCATGCGAATCGACGAGCCTTCCCGGGTTGTGAAACGCCAAACAATCAAATCATGCGAATCAACGAGCCTTCCCGGGTCGTGAAACGCCAAACAAACGAATCATAATAATGCAAATCAACGAGCCTTCCCGGGTAGTGAAATGCCAAATAATCAAATCATGCAAATCAACGAGCCTTCCCGGGTCGTGAAATGCCAAACAATCAAATCAATTAAATACTACCAACTACTCGTTCAAACATATGCACCAGCTAGGTGGCTAAGACAATTCATACTGTGGCATGATTAAATGGAGATACCCTCTGAGCAACGGGGAGGCTAAATCTGATGGTGGCTATCCCTTGAGTAACAAGATGGCCAATGATAAGATGATTGTCTACTGAGCAACGAGACAATCGAGGAAATGTGATTGCTTACTGAGCAAAGAGGCAATCAATACGCTACCAAACACATAAATGTGATGGTCTTAGCGGCACAACAGTTCGTCAACAACAAATACTCAGAATAACTGATTAAATGCACTAACTGGTTGAACAAATACTCAAACAACTTGACATGATTGATGTACACAATAAATGATTGAATGCGATGGGTGATTGATTGAATGATTGGATGCGCCAGCTAGGCGGCTTTTGAATGATTGATTGCACCAGCTTGGTGGCTAAAATGATTGGGGTGTGTCAGCTAGGGGACTAAAATGATTGAATGCGCCATCTTGAATGACACTATTGAAAATGTGACCATTTCTGGTCTTGAAATTTATTTTTGAAGATGGCCATTTCTGGCCTTGAATTTAATTTTGAAGATGACCATTTCTGGTCTTGAATTTAATTTTGAAGATGACCATTTCTGGTCTTGAAACTAATTGAAAAAGTTGTCCCTCAAGACGATTGACAAAGTTGTCCCTCAAGACCATTGATTGAAAAACTGTCCCGCAGGACGATTGCATATGACTCGTGCATCGACACTTGACGACAACAACGACAACATTCCTTCTTTAAAAAGTAGGAGGCTCAATGGGGTGGCTCTTTTGCTTTACTGTCTTTCCCTTTTGGCCAAGGTTTGGGTTTGAGCTTGGCAGGACTTGGGTTTTGGATTGGTGTCAGACTTTAGGTTCCTATGCCCCAGTTATGGATTTGAATGTATGCTTCCCGCAGAAATGACATTAGGCTGACATGCCTCAATTTCGGGTTGACGTGCCTTCACAGATGATGAATCTCAATTCTAATTTTCTTTCTCGCCTCTACTAATACCAATTGACTGTATACCCAAAACACGGGTTCTTTGATGCATTGAAATAGTTTCCATGAGTCAAGGATTGACAAGATTAAGATGACATGATTGACCGCTTGACAAAGAGGTGGATTTTTACAAGGCCGAGAAATTTGATGGGCCTTTTGAACAAAAAGGATGGACATTGATGAGACCGAAAAGGCCAAGGAATTTGATTGGCCTTTTTGACAAGGGGATTGATTTCGATAAGATTGATAAGGCCAAGGAATTTGATCGGCCTTTTGGATAAGAAGGGCGGACTTTGACAGACAAGGCTTGAGGAATTTGATTAACCATGTTGGCTTGATAGATAGGAGCAAGAACGCGTTGATTCGAAAGATATGGAAGACTACGTTGACTTGAAGTTCTGAAAGATGACAAACATGCCTCACCATTAATGTCAAAATTGTCATGATAAATTTGAATTTTGATTTTGTGATTGTTTTACTCCATCAAGTGATGTTCATTCAAATCTACTTATCAAAGTACAAGATTTCTTATCATGAACCCATGCCCCAAATTGCTGATGATGCCTCATTGATTTTTCTTCAAAATGCCACAGCTTAGAGAATTGCTGATGAAGACCTATTGATATGCCCCAGTTTGGATTTTTGCTTTGCATGACGTCAGCGTTTGCACAATGCTTTGACTTTTGATTTTCAAGGGAAATTAGATTGTTTCCTTTTTGACTTGAATTCCCACTATCAAGTTGCACTCTCCAATCAGAAAGGACTTTTTTATCTAGGTTATGATGGGGCCAAGGTTATGGGCTTAACAAAGAAAGGGGAGAAGGCTCAAAAAGTTCATTTTTGTTGGGTTATCAGAGCTAGCAGCTATCTCGAACCTTTTGTGCCACTTTTTTCTTTTTGATGGATGCTTCTTCTTTTGTGCTTGTTTTTTGATTGGCACTTTCTTTCCATTTGATTTTTCTGTTTCATTTCTTATGTGCTTCTCATCTTGATGCAATTTGGCACTTTCAAGTGATAACGAGTTTAACACTTCCATTCTTGAGATGCTTCGAATTTTCACACGCCCATATCCTTGGCACTTTCATTATGCTGGCTGTCATGTGTTTGACACTTTCATAGTTCTTGTTTCACCCCAGCGTGGGGAATAGCTGCCTAGCTGGGTTCTTTTTTCAAAGAAATTGATTTAGGCTCAAAGGGGCTTTGCAATGGATATTTATGTGAGGAATAAAAGCAAAGAATGCCTTTCTTCATTTTGAATTGTGCAACTTGATGGGGAGAACTCACGCTTGCTCTAACTTTTGCCTAGATCTCATTTTGACGTTCGATCTAGCGAGCTTTTGCCTTAACTTTTGCCTAGGCCGCCCTTGCGGGTTTTCGTCCTAGCAGGCTTTTCATTGTCAAGGCATTGCTTCTTGATGGCGCTTGGGAATGGCCTACTGGAAATCCTCCTTGTGCGGGGCAAGGGTTCAATCAAGATTCTTCTCGTGTTTCGAAGTGATTATCTTGTTTCTCAAATGATGGTGATTATCTTGTTTCTCAAATGATGGTGTAAAACAATTCCAAGTTGAGGGATTATTACAAAAATCCAAGTTTATGACTGACAATTTCAACACAACAACGTGACATTGATTTTTGATAGTTACGACCGAACCACTAAGGGTTGCCTACGTATCCCTTTGCAAGGAATTAGGTCGTGCGTAGTTCGGGACTACAAAGGTTGACTCTCTTTTTTGAATTTTTTTTTTATTTTTCTTGACAACAACAAGATATTACAGACTTGAACTTTGAAAAACTCACAGACACAAGAGCATGACAGACTCGAAGTACAAGCTGACTCAATAAAAGTGAACACTTGACTCAATGCTTGAAGACTTCCAAGACTCGTGGAAGGTTGGATTATTGCATGGCCATTGATTGTTCATTGATTCGATGAGGTATTCAGTTTCGCCAGTGGAGCAGAGACGAACCCATTGTCAATGAGATTTTGAATCTTGTGGCGGAGGCGATGACACTCATCGGTAGCATGACCAGGCATTTGATGGAAGGCACAGAAGGCATTTAAGTTGTGGTAGGCTGGGAGCTTTTGAGGCAGAGGAGTCGGAGTGAGTGGTTTGAGAAAACCAGCTTTATGGAGTTCTTTATACACCAAGGATAGGGGTGTGGAGAACTGTGAGAGGGTTCTTTGTGGTTTTTTAGAGTGGTTGGTTTGGACTGTGATTTTGTTGATGGGTGCTGATTGGTTGGAGTTGTGTTTTGTGGAGCTGGATGGGGTGTTATCCCCAGAGTTGTTGTTCTTGGTTTTTGGAATGGGGCCATCTTTTTCAAGAATGTCGTCCCGTATTGCTTCCTCAATTGACAGACCCATCTCAAAGTAGGTCTCAAAGTTATGTGCCTGGGCCATCACCATGTACTGGGCCAAGTCAGGTTGTAGATTCTTGGTTATGATCCTCATTTGATCCTTATCGCTAGGACGATCAGTCATTTGTGCGGCCTTCGCCCTCCATCTTTTCACAAACTCTGCAAAGGACTCCTTCTCTTTCATCTTGATGCTTTCAAGTTCACGAGTGGTCACCTTGAGCTGGACGTTATATTCATACTGCTTAATAAATTGATCCTTATCACTAGGACGATCAGTCATTTGTGCGGCCTTCGCCCTCCATCTTTTCACAAACTCTGCAAAGGACTCCTTCTCTTTCATCTTGATGCTTTCAAGTTCACGAGTGGTCACCTTGAGCTGGACGTTATATTCATACTGCTTAATAAAAGCAGCTGCCATATCTTCCCATGTTTGCCTCCTTGAGATGTCAAGAGACAAGAGCCATTGAAGTGCAGGCCCTGTGAGAGTTTCGTGGAACGTTTGGGTCATAGTGGGCTCATCAACATCTTGCAATGAAAGGGAGCTCACGTATGCCTGAATGTGTCCCCTTCGATCTCCGTTACCATCGAACTTCTCAAAGTTCACATGTTTGAATTTCTTAGGGAGTTTGGCACCCGGGAAAAGGCAGAGTTTGTCCATGTCGAATCCGACGATGGCCCGCTACTCGTTCTTGCTCACATATTCTTCGAGTCTAGCAATTTTGGCTATCATCTCAGCTAATTGAGGATTCTCAAGGGGGAGAGGCTGTTCCAGATGCTCATCATTAGGAATCTCATGGTTTCGGGCTCCGCCATCGGGTATTGTTGATGTGGTGGGGGTAGCCGACTTTGGATATTTACCATGATTGCCATGAGTTGAGCAATTCGAGTGTCATTCCGGACCCTCTCATCTTGCATTTCCTTCCTCAGTCATTCGAACTCATTTGGGGGATCTTGCTCTTGATCGGCCAACATGCTTGTTTCAGACTTTGGCGATGAAGGTCAAGACAGTCTTCGGGTAAGGTTTTCTTACTTGGCCCAATGGCTCAGGACTGACAGTAAAGCAAAAGGTCAAACTCAGATTGTGCCCCTGGTTCTATTGAAGAAAATATTGTGCAAGTGTCGTTATCATGTCGTCCTTAGATGTAGATAACTGGCCTCGGTCTCACTTAAGACATTGCACGGATGTGTAAAACAACAACCACGGGTAAGTCGTTACAGGCAGGTTAAATTCCAATCGTCATGGAATCAGAGTCAATCTCCTTATAGACCATCCGAGATAGAGCAATAAGGTTGTTGAAATCCGGATACAAATGCACTTAAGGCTAGCCCGAGACACGGGAGCCGTTCGGGCACGGCAGACACCGGAGGTATCTCAAACTCCATGGATTTAAAGTCTCCTAGACTGAATTCGATAGTTTTGGAAGATTTCCCCAATCCTCAAGTTTTCTTTTAAGTGATAAGTCCTTGATATCGGATGGTCGGATTTGGGAAATCCTGATCCACACGAATTCCGACAATGATCTAAGATCAGATGCCTAAGGGCGATTGACCCTCCTAGGGCCAAGGTCCCTTAAACCCATTTAGATCAGTGTTAGGAATTTGATGATCCAAATTTTCCCACGTCCAGTCGTCCTAAAGGCTAACTCGTAAGAACAACGCGCATATGGGATGCACGACTCATCATCGGGCCGAAGCAACCTTCTACTAACTGTCGGGAACCTAACTTATACTATATCAACAACATAACAAGAATATGTACGGATGCAAATGTATGCATGTATGCAGTATGGCATGCTTGGAAAGACAGTAACACATAGCACATAACAAGATGGAGCATATAATCCTAACACTTGGGTTGGTCAACTAACGTGGGGTTCTATGGATAACTATATGCAAAGGCCGGCTTTGGTCACCGAGGGTACCCCAGACTCAAAATCAAAACCGCCTCCTACCGTTAAAAACGATAGTGACGATGTGATTTATCACGGTCGAGGGATGCTGGGCATTTCGGGATTCCCCGTCACCGGCAAGCCGGGCAGGATTGCCAAAACACGACAGCGGGGCTAAGAACTATGCAGGTGCAATGCAAAATCAAATTTCAAACATTTGAAAAATTCCCACAAAACATCTTTCGAATTAAACCCACTTTGATTAACGCGTATTTCAATAAAATTACACAGGTGTAATAAAAACTGCACAAGTGTAATTAAATAAAATATATATTAACCAAAATCCCCAGCAGAGTCGCCAGCTTGTGGACAGCCCGCGGAAATGGTTCGGTTTTGCATTTGAAAAGATTGTGATTGTTAGAGTTGCCACCCGGATTTGAGGTCCGAACCCGAAAAACCGATTAAAAATGACTCATTTGCCCATTGAAAAAGATTTTACTAGTCATGGCGGAACCAAAGATTTCTCGGATTCGGGGGTTTGGTTACGAGAGGGGAAGGGTTTTACGGCACCTCTCTCGCCCGGTCCGTGAACCGGTCTCTACTCGACATTTTTGGGGATTTTGAAAATGTTTGAAATTCGATTTATCCACGAAAATAGGGAATCGGGGATGGGAATCACATAACAACAATATATACAGGAGACACGATTCTACGGTGGTGCTTGTGCACGTGATCTACATGGGTGATGATGACAACAATAAAGGAAATCACTACAAATATTTAAAGAAATAAGAAATAACAGAAACTGTACAACAACTCAGGAGATTATGAACATGAGACTTAATAAACTGACTCACAACCTGGATCCCAGAATAGGGATTGAGCGCTCAAGGGTTATGGCTTGAGCGCTCGAGCTTCCAAACCAGTTTGAGCGCTCAAGGCTCATGGTTTGAGCGCTCAAACCAGTTTCTGGTTTCTGTGAATTTGACCCTTTTTACAGCTTTTTTTCTCATTCTTTACAAGATCAAACATTAATAAAACATTTTTAATGGAGAATCAGGTTAAAACAGGTGGCTTGATCTCTTAAAGAATGATGAAAAGAGGAGAATCACCACAAATTAATAAAGGAAATGCTTGTAAATGGAAGGGAGAGAGGAATTCAGATCATAAGCTCAGTAATAACAACTCACACACAGCAGAAAGAAACTAAACCATGATCCATCATCAAAACAACAAGCAACCTTTTTGAAAATGATTGTAACTTGAGCTTGATTTTGGGCTTGATGGTAGATGATTATGGACTTTTCGTTAGTATTCTGAGTAGATGAGACAATGTATGAGATTGATTGATGAACAAAGGTCAAATTTGGAGCTTGAAAGATGGTTTTTGCCAATGGTTTAGATGATGAATGGGTGGTTTTGTAGAGAGAGAAAGTGATGAACGATTTCAAGGGCTGTAAGAGGGCTAGGGTGTGTGAAAATGGTAACCTGGAAACTAGGGGTGGTGAGTGGTTTTTATAGAAGGAGTGTAGGAGGGAAAATGTAGAGAGAGAATAAGTGGGTTTGTATTCAAAATGGGTTAGGGGTAGTTTACGAGTAGTTTTAGGGTAGTGTAGGATGTATTATACGTGTAGAAGATGTATACAATCGGTTAGACGTTCCTCCCTTCATGATTAGATGCTCTGCAGATTCCTGACTGGGATCAGAGTTGAGCGCTCAAGCCCATTCAAGGTGGGATTTTTGGGTTTGAGCGCTCAAGGTACAGGGCTTGAGCGCTCAAGGTTACTGGTGGCAGGTTGATGGTTTTGCTTGGTTTGATGATGCTTGGGTTGATTCGGGTTGTTTTGATTGTTTGGGCAATGTTTGGTTGATTTTTAATCAAGTTCAAGCCATTTTCACCAGTTTCGGGTAGTCGTGATTGGTCCGTTTCATCATCGAGAATGCTCGAGCGCATCCCGAGTTCAAAATCGGGGTGTCTACACCTTGTACACCCACAATGAAATTAGGCACATTCAGAGAGTTAATGGACAGGCAAAGCAAGTTCTGAAGCTTGGCTAGAAGAGACCGAGGACGAAAGGGGTTATGGAGATCCCCATAACCTTCTCGGATGAGGATTTGGAAGGGGTAAATGTGCTGCACAATGATGCACTGGTAATAACCCTACGAATTGGGGAATATGATGTGGAAAAGATCCTGGTGGACCAAGGGGCAAGCACAGAGATTTTATATTATCATACTTTTAAGAAGATGGAGCTTCCGCCAAGCTCCTTGCAGAAGTGTCTTGTTCCTCTGGTTGGCTTCAGTGCATAGACAGTATGGCCTATGGGAAAGGTCACACTGCCTGTCCTAGCTAGATCAGTTGTCCTTAAGACTGACTTTATGGTGGTCGACCTCACTTCTTCCTATAACATGATTATAGGAAGAACATGGATGTATAAGATGAAGTCTATCCCCTCAACAACGTATCATCAAATGATTATATATCTAGGGGCAGATGGCATTGAGTGCATTAGGGGAAACCAGAAGACCAATGCTTCAATATGATCTTAAAGAAGTCCCCAAGGGTTGAGCACGTACAGACAGTCGAAGTCCCAGATCAAATGACCTTGGAGAACGTTGGAGGAGATCCCACTAAGAAGATGGTGGAGGGATTGAAGAAAATTAGATCAAGGAAGATGACTTAGAGCGATATTTCCTGATCGACGAAACCCTTGCCGAATAGGAGGAAAAGGAATTGGTCACATTCCTAAAAGACCATATGGATGTTTTTGCATGGACACCTCAAGAGATGCCTGGGGTAGACCCTGAGGTGATTTGACACCATTTGAATGTTGATCCACAACACAAACAAGTAATCCAAAAAAGAAGGTCAGCACCACAACACAAACAAGTAATCCAAAAAAGAAAGTCAGCACCACAACACAAACAAGTAATCCAAAAAAGAAGAAAGTCAGCACCACAACACAAACAAGTAATCCAAAAATGTCAGCACCACAACACGCAGAACGCTATGATTGAAGAAGTAGATCGACTGCTTGAAGCGGATGCCATACGAGAGGTGAGCTATCCAGAATGGTTGGCTAATACAGTTGTGGTCAAAAAGAAAAATGGGAAGTGGAGGGTCTGTGTTGATTTTACTAGCCTGAACAAGGCATGTCCCAGAGACAGTTTTCCCCTCCCCAGGATTGACCAACTGGTGGATGCCACAGCAGGCTATGAAAGGATGAGTTTTTTTATGCATATCAAGGATGCCATCAGATAGCCATGTACGAGCTTGATCAAGAAAAGACATCTTTTATCACGCTGAGAGGGTTATATTGCTACGAGGTCATGCCATTTGGCCTAAGGAATGCTGGTGCAACCTACCAAAGATTGGCAACAAAGATGTTCAAGGATCAGCTCGACAAAACAATGGAGGTATATATTGATGACATGGTGGTAAAGAGAAAATAAAACCTGATCACTTAGCAGACCCAAAGGTGACTTTTGACATTCTACGGAAGTACAAGTTGAAGCTGAACGCTTCAAAATGTGCCTTTGGGGTCAGCTCGGGTAAGTTTTTAGGACACTTGATGACCAAGAGGGGGATTAAGGCCAATCCGGATCAAATTACTGCTCTTTAGAAGCTCCAAAGCCCTAAGACCACGAAAGAGGTCCAAAGGTTAACAGGGATGGCAGTAGCACTGAACCGTTTCATCAGCAAATCTTCAGATCGGTGCAGACCATTCTTTCAGCTTCTGAAGAAGAGAGAAGGGTATGAATGGGGAGCCGAGCAGGAACAGGCATTCCAAGCATTGAAGACATACCTATCTTCACCTCCCTTGTTTTCTACTTCAGAAGCTGGGGAGCGAATGATACTGTATTTGGTAGTGTCCGAGCATGTTGTCACCTCGGTTCTCCTACGAATGAAGGGGACAAAGCAGGCTCCTGTCTACTTTGTAAGTAAAACACTATTGGATGCTGAGACGCATTATTTACCATTGGAAAAATTGGTATATGCCCTTGTTACGGCCTTAAGAAAATTACCACATTACTTTTTGGCTCATCCCATGACCGTATTCACTGAATATCCATTAAGGGCTTTGTTGAGAAAAGCTGACTTTTCTGGAAGGATATCCAAGTGGTCAATCGAGCTGAGTCAGTATGACTTGGACGATCAACCCAGGACAACAATTAAAGGGCAAATCTTGGCTGAATTTGTGGCCTTATTCACCCCAACTGTAGCACCACTTCCGCCAGCTCTCCACGAGAAAGAGTAGGGTGTCGTTCCCGAACAACCAACGAGAGTGGCCGAGCAAGACTCAAAGGAATGGAAACTGTTGGTTGATGGGTCAACATGCAACATGGGTTCAAGAGCAAGAGTAGTACTCTTCTCGCCTTAAGGTTTGGTGCTCGAACAAGCACTGAGATTAGGATTTAATGCCTCCAACAACGTGGCAGAATATGAAGCCTTGCTTGCTGGAATTAGGAGTTCCCTAGAACTCAAGGTAAGTAAGTTAAGGATGTTTTGTGATTCACAATTGGTTGTCAATCAACTTTCAGGGGAATACATTGCGAAAAGTGAAAAGATGGTTGCATATTTTGAGGCGGCCAAGGACTTGCTAGATCAATTTGATAAAGTCCACATTTAGCAAATCAGCTCGGGACAAAATGCACACGCAGATTCCCTCACTTGTTTGGGCTCGACAGTCAACACTGAATTCCGTCGAACAGTGTCTGTGGACTACTTGAGTTGGCCAAGCATTGGCCGAGCAATTGAGGATCACAGAAACGGAACTTGGGCCGAGCTGGATGGACCCAATAATAGGACTAAGGCTGTGCATTTTTGGCTCTCCCCAAAAGGTAAACTATATAGAAAATCTACGAGAGAGACGTCGTACTCCTTTGCTTATGGTACACAAGCAGTCATACCACTTGAAGTAGGCTTGTCGACCAATCGAACTGCCCTGATGGAGTCAGGCGGCAACGACAGGCCCTTGCCCAGCAGTTTGATCTTGTCGGGGAAAAGCGAGAGCGTGCATAACCTTGGCAGCTTACCAAGAGCAGCTACGAAGGAGCTACAACAAGAAAGTGCAACCTTAAGGGAATTTAAAATAGGAGACCTAGTCCTGAGGAACGTTTTAGCTAACACTAAAGTGTCCTCGAACGGAAGCTCGAGTCGAATTGGGAAGGCCCATACGAGATTGTCGGGATCACTGGTATTGGGGCCTATCGTTTGGCCACCCTAGATGGAGACTAAGTTCCACGACTATGGAACGTACAGAATTTGAGAAAATTTTACCAGTAATGTGTTGTGATTACAAATATAGTCACATTCTTGTTTAGATGAATACGAACACATTCATCTTTTGTTTTTTAATACTTAGTTGGGATTACGAATAAAATCACCAACATTGGCTATTTGGACGTTGTTTTTCTTGTTATTAGAATTTCAGTATTAATAAAATTCATTTTTTCCTACCTATGGTTGTGTTTAATATGAACCAAAATAGTATAAATTTTGATTCCTATTGAGGAGCGGAGAGTATGAGTGAAACTCTAATACTTGGATTAAATTATAATTGAATACATGGAAATTCAGAGTCTTTTAAAGTACGATTATACTTAGACCACTGCAGAATCCAAGTACGAAGACACTTGGTAAACGTTCTTAAGTATGAAAATACTTAGGAAGATTAAATTTGTAACGATTATTGCAAATCAAATAAGTACGAAGAAACTTAATCCTTGAATATGAAGACATTCAAGCAGATTTTTAAGAATGAATATTCTTAAGACTCTAAGTACGAGAAAAATGAGTACGAAGAAACTTAATCCCTGAAATATGAAAATATTAAGAATAAGGATTGCACAAACAGTTGCAAAACAAGTACGCAAAAACTTAAAACAGTACCAGAGGCCACATACGACCGAGCAAGCCACGCAAGGCTGAGCTAAAGCAAGCATAAAACAGATATCTTAAATAGCACAGGCATTAAGCCTTTTCACTAAGCCGTTGGGCATTAGTGGCAAGAGAGGAATAAACATTTTCACCTTCATTGGATACCATTGCAGCGTTGCCATCACCTTCTTGGTGGGTGAGGTCAATGATAGCAGCGGCATTCTTAATTTGAGGTTGCTCCAGAGGGGGCTCGAGCTGGGCTTGTTGAGCTTGAGCAGCAGCCTCTCACTCGGCGGCTCCATGTTAGTCCTGTGCGGGGAGGACTTGTCCACCTCAAGTTTGGTAAGGCACCTCTGCCAAGCAGTTCCCCATATGGCATCTTTCACTGCTAGCATTTGATTGACATAATCTTGAGTGGAAACCTCCACTCCCCTGTTATACTCAATGTCAACTCAGATATTGGCAGCCTCCAGTTGGCGCCTAAGCTCTTCAATTTTCCTATGGGCGGCCTCCTTCTCCTCCTTCAGCATGTCATATCCAATTGAGCTTCACGCCAACGAGATGCATGATAGGCGTTGTCCTTCTCCACCTTTTCAAGGTTCTTCTGCAAACCCGAGATTCCTTTTTAAGCCCCTTCTCAGCCTCTTTTGCTCGGTCGAACCCCATAGATACCTTCTGCATGATCTGCACGGGAATACAGAGCAAAAATATAAACTATAGGTAAACAAAACAAGGAACAGCGAAGTCAACGGAGCAAGGAATACCTTAACGCTGGCCTGTATGGCAGATTTCATCAGCGCATTGTAAGTCTGGTCCTTCTCCTTTTCTATGTCAGCAAGATGGAGCGCGGCTTGTGCAATGGCGTAAGCCACGTCCGGAGAAGAGACCTTGTCTAACATGTTGAGGGGGGTCTCGTTGGGGCGAACAACTACTGGGTTCCAAGGATCAGATTGTGCTGCACCACGAGGAGGAGCTCGGCGACTAATAGAACCATCCGTGCTCTGCCTCTTGGGAGATGGTTGAAGGGCATCTCTTGTGGCCTCCAGGGCCCTTTTCTCCCTCTGATTCTGATCAGGGTCAGTGGGAGGCGTGATTGTGGTTAAGGGGGAAGCCGTGGATGAAGGGGCAACAGTTGTGGAGCCACCAAGGCCCAATATGTCTAAGAGCCTAATCGGCCGAGCAGTCATCTCCGTTTTATGAAGAGGGGAAGGAGAGTAACCAGAGGAGGAAGAGGAATCGCTTACGTTGACAAGAGAAAAGTTTGAAGGACCAGCTCGGTCCTGGTCCTCTTCTTCTTCGGCTCTCCCCGAGGTGCTCGGCTCCTGCTCTGCGTGGGTAATAACGGGGATTGCAATTGGTATCTCTGGACGGTGAGCAAATGTGACTTGTTGTTGAAGGTCTTGTGAAGATTCGGTATGGGCAACCCTGCCTCTGGATGGGTTCCTTCCTCTTCTAATTTGTCTTTGCTGGCGAGAGCAAGTGGAATTGTTAATCTAGTGGTTGGGGGCCAGGGGTGCCTCGTACGGGGTTCACACTCTCTTTTAATCCCACCCCAGTAAGAGGGAGTGTATCCGAGCAGGCGAAGAGCAGATCGGCCTCGACCAACAGGTGTTGGCTCAAACCCGTCAAAGCATAAAGCTAGGGTGATATCCTCACGGTGCAGACCACCATGGTTTAAATAGCTGTTCTAATTCAAGTTATCCGTTGCAAAAGAGGCAAACAAGAAAGAGAATATGATCAGTAAAAATTAAACAGTTGACAAAAAACAAAGGGACGCTGAAATTAATAAGGATGAGTACTAACGCAATCGAATAGCGGTTGTGGGCAATGAAAACCAATGGTATTTCCTTCGGCATCCCTGGGCTCCCAACTTTCGGTGACCACCAGGTAGTCATCACCCTCACCTTTGGAGGAATTGGGAAGATCTGTGATGAGTCTTTGCTCAGGATTTCTGGCCTTAAAGTAATAGGAATGATCGACGGTGGGTACTACACTGTATAGGAAATGGAGATCCCACCAGTTCAGATTTAAGTCTAGAAGCCTATTCAAGGCAAGGGTGCCCATGACAACCCTAACAAAATTAGGGCACAGTTGCATGGGACATAGGTTGCACCTGTTGCAGACCTCACGAAAGAAGGGGTCAAGGGGAAGTTTAAGGCCACCCTCGACTATGAAGATAAATGGAATGTGAATTTTGTCTCGAGTTTGTCCGTGTTCGCCTAAGTCATCTCGACCATTCAAACGAAATTGAATGTCATCAGGGATTTTATATTTTTTACGAAATTCCCAATTTTTTTGGGCATTGCTTAAAAGGGCTCTATGCCTACCCATGGTAAGAGAGGTTAGGGTTTCACTGTTGAAACCCAAGATGAAGAAAACGATGATGGAAAATAGGAACGAGAACAGACGCAAACTGGAAATAGAACTCCAAGAAGAAAAAGAACTTACATGAGAAGAGGAAGACCTAAGATAGAACTCTCCGATGAGAACGGAGGGAGGTTTTCGACGAAGGGCGGATATGGTCTAGAGGATTTTTTTGTAGAAATCGAGCTATGAAAGTACAAGAAATGGCGGAGTGGCTTCTTTTCTCTCTCTGCTTTTGTTTCTAGTGAGGGAGAAGAGCAGGAGGTAGAAGTTCTAGGGGTTTGGGAATAAAGGGTAATTATTATCCCGCCCAAAACCCCATAAAGTAGAGAGTGACGTACGAAAAATGTCACCCCAAATCGTCCTTTGGGCTTATCTAGCCACCAACGGGTCATTTCGCATTAAATGCGAAAACAATTTTGCCCCCCACTTGAGGGGGAGGCGTGTAGCAAGACATATTTGAGACCGTTGAAAGCTCTGCACACTGCTGATAAATGACAACAGTGGGCAGAGCTGGGGAGCAATTGGAGTGGGTTAAATCCAATTTACCCTTGAAAGAAGTTAGACATGTGCTATAATGACCACCACAGGAGGGTGATTAGCTCAGCACCTCCATATAAGGGATCCTTAACCCTGTGCCGAACTGGGTTGACCACGAGTAGGGTCAAGACAATAAATAGAGTAACAAGTAAGGGTGTACTAGCTCGGCATAAGTCACGAAGGGATGTCTCAGACATGGCCGAGCTAGATAGGCTACAAATAAAGCTTAACAACATTCTGGAATACATAATTCAACCCAGTGCCAGCTCGGCAAGGATGGGCTGAGCTATGTACGAGTTATGCCGAGCTATGTGGAAGCACGACACCGCTTTAATGTATATGGCGGTGAGACATTCTAGAATATTCTAAGACGGTTCCTTATGTGATAAGGAGCAATCCCGTGAATAAAGGGATTGATATAAGCATTCCTAATGCAAAAAGGAATACACCTCGTATAGGAGGGAATCCTATATGGAATGGATATCTATTGCAAGACGAGATCTTGCAATATGTGGAAACATTATACCTAATAGGAGAGTCCTATAAGGGAAGGTTTCCTAATGCAAATAGGAAACTAGGGCAACGTGATGCCTTCATCAATAAGTCACCCACACCTACAAATAAAACATCATACCTATGAAGAAAGGTACGCTGTAACATTCAGTTATACGCATTGTGTCTTTGCTTAATTAGTAATCCAATACTAACTTAAGCATCGGAGGGCCTTTGCCAATGAGAGGCAAAGGTGCTCTAACCCTTGTCTATCTTGCAGATCTAGGGTTCCGGCGAGGAAGCACATGATTAAGCACCTACGTGGATTTTATCCCCGTACAACATCGTCGCTCTAATCACCCCTGAAGCTCTTTAGTGGGGGCAATTTCAGTAGTGTGGGTACAACGGCGTTTATGTGGGTAGGGTGTGACGTGCGGTGGGTTTGGATGGAAGAAGTGTAACAAATTGGGGCCGGCTTAGAAGAACCCCTAATTTCTTTAACGTCGGTTGGAGTCCCCTCCCCTCTCCCCCTACTTGATATACCCTTGTCTAGTTTCACTAATAAAACTTTGTTGCCGTGCAAAGAAAAAGTGTTTTTTGTTTTGTCTTTATTCAAAAAATTTCCGTGTTTTTTAGTTTTGCATCAAAATTTTCACATTTTTGCTCGTCTTGACATGAGGAATCAGAAAAGTAAAAAATTATGAGAATTGTAACTGACTTAAGTTGGCTTTTGGTTGGATATTTCTTATAAAATTGGGTAATTTCTCATAATTTTTTACTTTTCCGATTCTACAATTTGAGGCAAATCAAAAGACGTGAAAAATTTGATGCAAAACTAACAAACGTGAAAAAAAAATTGAAGACAACCAAAAAATTGACAAAATGAGCTAATGCTGGAAGATTTCTAAAAAAATTTAAACAGTTGGCAGTGGAACAATCCCTAAGCCTTTCAACCGTTTAGGGGTTGTTCCACTACCAAATGTCTTTGTTCAAATTTTTTCTTTATTTGTTAGTTTTCTTTTGCTCATCTCAGAAAACTAAAAAATTATGAGAATTACAACTAATTTAAGTTGGCTTTTGGTTGGATATTTATCAAAAAAATTGGGTAATTCTCATAACTTTTTACTTTTCCGATTCTGCACGTCGAGGCGAATCAAAAGAAGTGAAAAGTTTGACACAAAACTAACCAATAAAGAGAAAAAACTAAATAAAAATAAAACCAAAAAATTGAAAAGCCATTTGGTGAGGAACAACCCCTTACATTGCGCTTATTGGGCTCTACAGCTAGGGGTGTTCACCAATCCAAATGTTGGTCGGTGAAACCCGACCCGAATCCAAACCCAAAGCAAGCCAACTTGTGAACAGCCCTAGGCCTCTACCCATCATATCTAATCCTGGCCATGAAAAACAATGTGTGTTATTTTATGTTTATTGAACGAAGAAATCGACTAACCAATGTGTATATGAGAAAATTCTCAGTCATTTTCAATGCTTGATCCATTAGTGTAGTCGCTTTTTTCATTATATATTTTTTTTAAGGAAAAGGCTACAATACACACTCTTTATTTGGCCTATAAAAGTTACGAATTTTTTGTAAAAGTTGCGATTTTTTTTATATAAAAAATTACGAAACACACCAAAATGTTACTAATCATATTGCTAAAAAGTTACGAAAAACTAAAAAATGTTATCATTGCAGATGAGGTGGCGTAATTTGGATCATACAATAGGTGCATATGGTACACCCAAATAAGGGGTGTGTATTGTAGCCATTTCCTTTTTTTTTTTTTTTTTTTTTTCAAGTAGTCTCATTCTAACTTTTAAGGGGGGTGTTTGGGAGAATCATTTTCATTATGGTCAAAATGTATTTTGAACCTATAGACTGTTTGGAAAAAATGTGCACAATGCATTTTGCAACAGCAGCGATGTTTGGGAGATATGTCCAGAGTACATTCTATAAGTCTTTTTGTTAATGAAAATGGAAAAAGTGAAAAAATGAGAAGTCAAAAATCTCCTCTCCCCCTACTTCTCACTTCTTTTCTCTAAACCCAAAAATGCAAAACTCATTTTGGAGAATGTGGTATGGATGTTATGTGCCAAACACTCAAAAGTATAAATAGAAAAATGAGAATGTAATAAGTAGCTCCCAAACACTCCCTAAATGAGATTCAAATTCCTGTCTATCGAATTTGAACCCACGAACTCACAGCTGCAACACCTAAATGTGCAAAATACACCACACGTTTGATAGAAAACGGCTACAATAACCAGTGGCGACTCCAAAAGTTTGGAAGCATGGGGTCATTCATAAACGTCAAATATTTTTACCAATCATAAATCAAAGAAAAACATCACAACAATGGCAACTAAATATCTTATTTCAACAAAAATCACATTTAAAGCTCAACTTGGCAAGACAGATCAACATCTCCTTGTCAAAAGAACAAAATGAATGACTATGATTCAAATAAACCGCACAAATAAGTAACTTTTATGAACTTTTAAGATTTATCTATTGGTATCACCACCAAATTTAGGGGGTTCATTTATGAATTTTTCAAAAATTTCAATATAAAAGTAGTGTTTTTTTTTTTTTTAGCCCGTGGGGTTTGCCCCCGTTTCCATACCAACCAACCATCGACTAATCCTTGCAATTTTCACCAGAACTTTCCTTTCTCCGTCCATAAATATCCATTTAGTCCAAAGTCCTAGCACACGACTTTGAACATTCAAGAATTTCGCCATCAAGGTACGAGGCCCACAACGACCAAAGACTCCACCATGTCTGTCATTCCCACTTTTTCTCCACACCGGCTTAGACATTATATATGCCTCTTCTATTAACCAAATCACATCATACGAAAAAAAACCCAAATTGATTTCACCCCCAGTAGAACGTATCATTCCCAAGCCATGGAGACCCCGGAGGCGTACCGATCCCACCTCCCGGCGGTCCCCCCCTGGCTAAACAAGGGCGACAACGCATGGCAAATGACTGCAGCGACCCTGGTGGGCTTGCAAAGCATGCCGGGCCTCGTCATTCTCTACGCCAGCATCGTGAAAAAGAAGTGGGCCGTGAACTCTGCTTTTATGGCTCTATATGCCTTTGCCGCTGTCCTAATTTGTTGGGTCCTAGTATGCTACCGGATGGCTTTTGGTGATAAACTCCTCCCTTTCTGGGGCAAGGGCGCACCATCGCTAGGCCAAAAGTTCCTCATCCACCAAGCTGCGGTCCCAGAGAGCACCCATTTCTTCGATAATGGCAAAGTTGAGACACCCATGATCGAGCCGTTTTATCCCATGGCATCGCTGGTTTACTTCCAGTTCACTTTTGCTGCCATTACCATGATTTTGCTAGCTGGCTCTGTGCTCGGCCGGATGAATATTAGGGCGTGGATGGCTTTTGTGCCTCTTTGGCTGATTTTCTCTTACACAGTTGGTGCTTTTAGCTTGTGGGGTGGTGGCTTTCTTTTCCATTGGGGTGTCATTGACTACTCCGGCGGTTATGTCATTCACCTGTCATCTGGAATTGCTGGTTTCACCGCGGCTTATTGGGTAAAGCATGCATAGATTTTGTTCAACTACAAAATCTAAAATTTGGAATGAATAATTGTTTTTCTATACAGAATTTTGGAATGAATTGTCCTACTTGATCTTATTAATATAGTAGATTGCTTATTTGTGTAGGTTGGACCAAGGCTGAAGAGCGACAAGGAGAGGTTTCCACCAAACAATCTGTTGCTTATGCTAGCCGGTGCAGGGTTACTGTGGATGGGCTGGTCAGGGTTCAACGGTGGGGCGCCTTATGCGGCTAACATTGATGCTTCCATAGCAGTGCTAAACACGAACATATGTGCAGCAACAAGCCTCCTTGTTTGGACATCCCTTGATGTTGTGTTTTTTGGGAAGCCATCTGTGATTGGTGCTGTTCAAGGAATGATGACCGGCCTCGTTTGCATCACGCCAGGAGCAGGTATATACTTCGTGAAACCACAAGTCAAGCCATGAATTGTGGTCCGTTTTCTCAAAATTGCTATTGCGTAGGATACAACGACATGGAATGTGGGCGGTGTCTCAGTTGGTCGAGCACCCCTTGCCCCATTCGTTTGGCCAGGGTTCAAGTCCCGGCTGCCCCAGTCTTGTGGTGGCTTCCCCTTCCCCTTTCTCTCTAACCACTAACTAGTAACTACTAACTGTTGATGTATATTGTTGTGGCCCCAAAAAAAAAAAAAAAAAAAAAGAAGAAGAAGGTTACAACGACATATAGTTTTAAAAGAAAAAAGAAGTGAGAAAAGAAATTCAGGGAGTGTTGGCTATTTGCATTGTTTGACTTTGCTGAAAAATAAAGAATGGATAACGAAAATTTCTAGTCTCGTTCTTGTTAATCACAAGAAAGAGGAAATAAACTAATAAAACAGCTTATATTATTTAGACAAATAGTAAAAGAAAGGATAAACCCAACAATATTCATGGGCGAAAAAAATTCGATTTTGTCATGATTAGAAAAGTGAAAGGTTAATTTTAAATTTTGCAGGAGTTGTGCAATCGTGGGCTGCGATAGTGATGGGCATCCTTTCTGGTAGCATTCCTTGGGTCTCCATGATGATTCTTCACAAAAAATCTTCTTTGCTACAGAAGGTACGTCTTCTAAACACGTTTTTATCTATACATAACAATTTAGTCATTAATTTCACATTGAACTTTTAGACAAAATGGGATCCCCTTGTTAGGGTCAAACCGTGTCCATATTTTAGCAGGGCTTCCATTTCCCACGGAATCCAAGACCATAAAGGAAACGAAAAGAAAAACAAGACCAAAAAGAACGAGTGAAATGAAGAAATTGAAGGAACCAAAAAGACTCCCTCTCTATTCATTTTTAAATGATTTCTTTCGAAAACGTGTATTTTTTTTTTGTAGACGTTAAAATATGTACTTCCGTAGAATGTTTTTTTTAATTATTTTTTTGCATCAAATTAAAGTACTCAATGAGCACATTCATTTGGTATAAAACAAATTAAAAAATTCTATAAAGAAATATATTTTTTAAGGGTTTGAAATTACACTTATTTCTATAATGATCATTTAAAAAGGGATGGAGGGAGTAGTGGTTTAGTTTAGGCTTTGTTCAAATTCTCAAACAACTGGAAATTTGATTTTGCTAAATTAGAGGGAAAGGGTACACTTTTGTATGTCCATACAGAATAGAATTAGCATCAGGCTTCATAGAGACGAATCATTTGCGTAAAACTATTGAAAATTTATTTAACTGGAATAAGATCGGCCTTTGATTTTCGGAAGAAAGACCTATACCCGTCAAATGATTGCACGTGGACTCCTTTATGGAATAGAGATAGTAATAGCTTTCGTGTCCATCGTATGGATCATTCTATCTCCCAAACCATTTATCTTTTAAATCTTATCTCCATATCATCAAAGGTTGAATAAACAAAAACAATTGTAGCCATTTTATTTCATCATGCTTCGTTTTAAAAACATGAAAGAAGAAATAATATTTCGAGATAAGGTTAATTTTGAAATATAGTTGCATGACGACAATCATGAGCTATAGTAGACCACGCAAGTAAACGAGGTGGATCATCAAAATAAATGATTGTGATATTATGATCAGGTGGACGATACACTGGGAGTATTTCACACCCATGCGGTGGCCGGACTATTAGGCGGCCTTCTGACTGGCCTTCTAGCCGAGCCAGCCCTTTGCCGGCTCATACTACCCGTGGGCGACACAAGGGGTGCATTTTACGGTGGTGGAGGCGGAATCCAATTCCTGAAACAACTGGTAGCGGCATTGTTTGTGATCGTCTGGAACATTGTTTCAACAACCGCAATTCTTTTGTCAATAAAGCTGTTCATGCCGTTACGAATGCCCGAGGAGGAGCTCGTGATCGGAGACGACGCGGTGCACGGGGAGGAAGCATATGCGTTGTGGGGAGATGGTGAGAAATATGACCCGACTAAGCACGGTTGGAATATGTCATCGTATGGTGAGGAAAATGCAATGTCTGGGTTTGGTCACGATGCAAAAGCCAGAGGTGTGACCATTAACCTGTGATTCGTTCGATTTTTCTCATAGCAATAGTACGTCAGTACAAAACAAAATGTACTAGTAATTCCTCAAGATGTGGCAATTTTTTACAGTAAGCAAATTTTTGGAAATGGAAAGCTTGGATTATACCGATATTGTCATCTTTGCTATTCTACCCGTACGTAAGATTTGTCGCTACGTTATTTATTGAGAGTACCACATAAAAATGTCACACAATAATCCTGTAGCGTTTAATTGTCACTCATATAATAACATAGGAGAGAGCAAGTGATGTTAGTAGAAAGAGTGGGAAAATAAAGATGATTCTTTCAGGTCATATTGACCTTTTCCTGAACATTCAGTTTGGTATTGTGACACAAAGTGTACATGGGTTGGGTGGATAATAGTTTGGATCAAATAGTAGATTGAGAATGTCAGCAAAAGTGGGTCAGGTAATTAACATTATTGGTTGTACTCAAGATAGTCATCTCATGAGCTTCAATTTTCACACAAAACAAACAGAGAAGTCTTTGGCAGTCCCACACATTTTTCAATCAAAAAATAGAACTTCAAAATGGACATAGGAAAACCACAATCAATAGAGTTCATACTTCATACACAGATCATATCAGTTACAAACCCAAAGCAAAACTGAAAGCTACCAATAGCAAGCATAATAAAGGCCTATTACAAAAGTATGGATAAAAATGAAGGAAGAAGGCAACAATCAACAAACCTAAATAAGGGATTCAGATCCTCTCTAACTATTCTCTCTTTAAAGATCTTATGGATGTTTCAATTTGCGATTGTCACCGCATGAATGACAACATAGAACTGCTGCAAGCTGTGAAACACCAACACTTCTAGGGCCGTCATGTCCCCATGTCAAGACACAGGGGGATATGACAATATGGGACACGCCACATGGCAATGTCTATTAAAGTTAATTTACTTTTTTAGGCGGGCACGGCAGGCACACGAGGGACACGACGGGGGTTAATATGCAATTTTTAAACTTTTGGGGGGTATATGTATATCTACTTCAGATATCTTGGGTTAAAAGTGTAATGATGTATGTATGATGTATGTTTAAATATATTGATGCTTCACGCTTATCCATATATATAACTATGTTTCCACTAGTATAAAACAACTGCTATTTATTTGTGTTCCTGTCGTGTCCATGACCCCATTTTTTTAAAAATTCCGCGTCCCATGCCCATGTCCGTATCCATGCTACATTGCTATGTAGGCTGCAAGTAAGCTACGAAGCCAATGTATAGCTTTTGAGTACGAACGCCATCTTTTTTAAGCAAACCCTCGCAAACAGAGCAAACAGCCGCTGCTCCCTTTTACACTCGGTCTCAATTTGTCTTTTTTCCTTCTTTCTACCTCTGATGTTAACTAAAAACGTATTGCTAACTCCCAACACCACCTGATTCAGCCATGATCGTTAGCAGATCCTATCCCCCACTTCATCTCTCTCATTCTATTTCTTTCCGCTTAAAAGGTGATGATATATGATCTATAAATCCCACAGGTGCCTACATATTAATAGGTTTTTTAACATATATTTAGAGGTGTAGAGAATTATTCATCCAAAGGGCTTTCTTCTACAAGAATTTGACTATAACACAGTATTATTCCAGATTATAAAGAACAGAAGCAAACCCCATAGGTAGACAAATTAAGGAAATCCTAGAGAGAGAATTTGGAACAACATAGACGGGATCAAAGGTTGAGAGGGAAAGAGAGAGTCCAACCACTGATATCCCACGCCTAAGTAGCTGTGTTCCAGATTGATGGGGTGTCGAACTATTGATGTGAATTGGAGGAGAGTAAGAATGAAACAGAAGAGTGGAATTTGAGTTTGGGAAGAAGGAACTAGAGTTCGATTTGGGAACAGGAAACTAAAGTTAAGAACAGGAGTTAAGGTTGCTGTTTGCGCGTGTCCCTACAAAACAGCACCGTTCCCAATTTAAACCACCTCAATTCGTGCTTGTTAGTTCAAAGCCATTGATGCTCTATAGGATCTTTAGAGAGAATCGTGGAGAGGATTTGAATACCAAAATAAGCTAAGGCAAGCAAGCAAGAACAAACCATCCGAAATCAAATACGCTGAAGCCAAGTTAATGCTGCTGCTATTAACTGATTAACCCATATCAAAAGGGAAGGTCTATATTCCAATATGTGGAAATTCCACATATTTTGCCCCTGAATCACATTAGGGAAATTCCCCACAATGAATACAGGAAAGCAATAGGGAAGCCAGAATCACATTAGAAATTCTATAGCACAATTTCAATAGTGAATTTTAATGTGGAAGTAAAATACTGTTGCTTCAATCATCTTTGCCCATGCACTCCTGAGATTGGTGGTAAAAAACAAAAATATGGCCTAAAATATGAAGCAAGCGACTTCAGCATTCCCAGCTACCTATACTCAGTATTTCAACAACTATACGATTACAAAATCCTAAGAAGTGGACAAACAATAGCTAATTGAAGTTTTCCCAACCCTGAGTCACTTCTGTAGCTGACGGAAAGGGTGGAGGGGCACTGAAGCTTCCCAGTTCAGATTCAAAGGTCTCCCATTCAGTTGTTACCGATGCATTCCTGCTGTTGTTGCTCGATGGATTTAAGTTCCTTGCCTTTAGAGAGTCCACTGTATCCACGAAGCTTTGAACACGACGCACCTGTTAAACAAGTTCTATGTTGATTCACTGACAAATTAGAAATGTGATACATTATATTAACTAAATGAACGTCCACCATTAGCAGCTTAAGACGCTAAAATAACTCTACATCATTGCTACTATTTGGTAAAATGGACTTTCATGAAATTGAGGACGATGTTCTAGTGCAACGTAACAATCCAAGGGTTTTCTTTCAATGCCAAGCATGACATCCTTAAATGTCTTCCACCAGGAGCGGACACAAAGGGGTACCTGGGCCCCTACACCATTCCAAATATTCTCACGTATCGTACTTGTTTTTTAGGTTAACTTGAAAAAATTCTATGGGATTAGCCCCCACAATTCTCGTGGGTGGAAAAATGCTTTAAATGAGTGGAAATTTTTTTCTAAGAAGTCTAATTTATCAACCATTTTTTGGTCGTAATGTACAAAATTACATGCCAACTACCTATACACACACAATATAGTTTTTCATCTTGCAAGTGACAATCTATACTAGGGACTATACATTTCTCTCTCTCTATATATATTCTGTTTCCAATTGCCCCCCCCCCCCTTTTTCATTTTCTTCTTTTTGGGATGGGTCAGCTGCATTGGTGAGAGTTGACGGTGGCATTCAACAGCAGCGGATGGGGTCTCGGTGGCGTATCTCTTGGCCATTTATAGGGTTCGTTCGTGGCAGATCTTGGCAGTCGTTTTGGGGGTAGTTCATGTTGGGAGATTCACGGCTTGTGCTTGGGCGGTGGCTGTTTTCTCTCCATGCGTCAGCATGGACGTCGGTATCCCTGGTTTCTTCTCTCTCCCCCTCCCTGTTCCCTCCTTCGATCAGATTGGCTATATCGGCTCCTTTTGCTTCCACCGGTTTCACTCCTCGGTAAAACCGGGTTGAGCTTAACAATGTTTGGCTGCTTTGGGCTACTTGTGGGTGGCTAGGTTGCTGATGTGTTGCTGGTTATCCTTTGTTTCTCTGTCTGGTGGTCCGTTTCACTCGACGGTCATCATCGTTGGGTGTGTCTGGTTCTCCAGCCTAACGTTTAAGGGTGTTGCGACTGCTGTTTGGTTGGCGGGGATTTCATTGGCGGTTGACAGGTTGTGGTCGGAGGTCTTGGGCTGGGGGGCAGCGGGTGTTTGTAGAAGATAGCTAGGGTTTTGGTTTTGTGCCTCTTTCTTTGGGCTTCTTTGTTATATTTGGCACGCTATTTGGGCTTAGGCCTTCAAGTGTTTTGGGCTTGGCCCTTTGGATGTTTTGGGCTTGTCCCTTTAGGTGTTTTAATTTCTCTAACCCTTTGTTGGAGTCCCCTCCCCTCTCCCCCATCTTGATGTACCCTTTGTCAAGATTTCATCAATAAACTTGTTGCCCATCAGGAAAAAAAAAATAAAAAAATGAAGAATTACATTTGGTTCAGGCACTGCGTCTGCCACTGTCTTCCACACCACTTTTCCAACTATACAGAAGTTGTGTCATTAAAATCAAACAATAATGCCACATTATCATGCATCAAATGACATACTACACGGAAACTTTTGACGGACGACCAGAATGATTTCCCACATTTATCTTGCGTTTCAGGGCAATTTTCCAGAGAATTTGAGAAACCGTTTGGGAACCAAAATGGGCCCATAAGAGTCACAAGTGTAGAAACCCAAACGACTAGGACATGAAAATCTTTTGATCGTAGCTGTACAAATCACCTAGGGACGACAATCCCACTAAGAGTGCAAATCCATGATTTAAGGAACGAATTCCATTAGATATTTCCATTCAAAATGACTGTTCAAACTGGGTGGAGCACTCAAATGTACACAGCAACTGGATCCGGTACCTACAGAAAAGAAGAATACCCGAAAGCAGACACGAGGAGTAAAGGCATAGAAAAGATAGCGGCTGGAGGATAAAAGTCAAATGCCAGAGAGGCAAAAGAAAAGCTGCCAATGCAACAGAAATATACTTTGGCAACCACAGCCTATTAAGCACCGACACTCCTAGAGGTCGCCCTGTCTGCATATTGGACACGGGAACATGTGGGGGACGCTTGGGGACACATACGGACACGCCACATGGTGTGTCCCTTAAATTAAATTATTGACACGGGAACATGTGTGCCCCACCTTCTCTCTCTCTCTCTCTCTCTCTCTCTCTCTCTCTCTCTCTCTCTATATATATATATATATATATATATATATATATATATATATATATAGGAAGATGTTCTATTGAGGACTCCCTCAAAGATCTCTTCCGTGAGAACCACTCCTTTTTTGATTTTTCGGACCAAATTTCGACGATCCGAACCGCTCAATGTGTTTAAAACATGTTTTCCATGGCCAACGCGGAGAATCACAAAAAAAAAAAATACCCGAAAGGGCTTCATCCGAGCGGTTTTTCATAATAACCGTACCTATATAATTTATCGAAAAATGCTCGAATGAAGCCCTTTCGAGTATTTTTTTTGGACGAATCCTCGCGGTGACCCTTAAAATCACGTTTTAAACACATTGAGTGGTTCGGATCGTCGAGATTCGACCCCGATCCATGAGGTCCGCAAATTACGAGTTTGAGGGAGTCCTTAGTAGAACGGGATCCTAATTCCTATATATATATATATATATATATATATATATATATAAGGGCCGCTTCTAGTCCGGACTCCGGACTTACGGACCCCTATGATCCGAGCATTTTTTTGGCGATCCGAACCGTCCAATGTGTTTTCAAGGCTCCACGCGGGAAATCTTCAAAAACAAATACCGGGAAGGGCTTGATCCAAGCAATTTTTCGCAAAAACTGTAAATAGATCCAAGCAGTTTTTCGCAAAAACATAGTTTTTGCGAAAAACTGCTTGGATCAAGCCCTTCCCGGTATTTTTTTTTTGAAGATTTCCCGCGTGGACCCTTGAAAACACCTTTTGAACACATTGAACGGTTCGGATTTCCCAAAAACAATTTTTTAAGTGGAAAAATTACATTTTTTCTTAAATCTGGGAGGTCTTTATTAGAAAATTTGCCTATATATGTGTGTGTGTGTGTGTGTGTGTGTGTGTGTGTGTGCATACACGTATGATAAAATTACAGATATACATAAAAGTGTATATATCCTACATATTAAAAGAAAAGTGTATATAAACTATTACTGCATACACATATGATAAAATTACAGATATAGTATTTTTTGCCGTGTCTCGTGGCGTGTCTGTGTCCCCATTCTTATAGAATTTCCTAGGGGTGTACATGGTCCGGATTGGTCAGGTTCCTCAAGAATCCGGTGACCAAACCATTTCTAAGGGTTCTGAAAAAATGAGAACCAAAACCTAACCATTATAGAAATAAAACCTATCCATAACCAAACCGCTATACTGGTCCGGTTTCGGTTTGATTCCGGTTCTACCCTATTATCATCCAAACATTTCCATAAAATTTGAAATTGGAAAAAATAGTCACAAAATTGATCATAAAACTAGCCTGCAACTTCATTAGCATTTCAAGTCTTGAACCAAAATTAGTACTACAAAATAGTTCATAGACTACCACCATTAAAATGGCTCCGCAAAGCGATTACCTAAACCAACAACTAAATAGATAAAGTAGACATAGTCCACAGAGGACCACAAAAAAAAAAAAAAATACAAGTAGCAGCCTCAAAATACAAAGAGACTAAGAGAGAGAAAGGACCAGTCGTGAGAATGTAAATAGATATATATTCAATTGTTTTATAATGTATAGAAGTGATAATCTGGGGGAGAGAGATGGTGGATGGGTTTGGTGGGAAGTTGAACATGGAGTAATTTCATTCTCCATGGGAAGTGGAAACGGTGGAGACTGTTGGAGTTCCAGATGAAAAAAATTTACCCCATGTACCTACGGCAAATATATATATATATATATATATATATATATATATATATATATATATATATATATATATATATATATATATATATATATATATATATATATAAACCGGTTCTGGTTTGGTTAGAACCGCGGTTTTTTTTAAAGAACCAGTAACTGAACCACATTTAACGGTTTTTTATTTTTTAGGACCAAAACCTAACAATAGAACCAGAGAACCAATCCAAAAGACACGGTTCAGTTCGGTTCGGTTTACCGGTTTTCGGATTTTTTTGGGCACCCCTAGAATTTCCGTGTCTGCATCTGTGTTGGTTTCTGTGCTACATAGCGATCAACTAATATGAACCTACATACTTGATACACAGAGAACTGCCAAATTGAGCTAAAAAACAAGTCAAATTTACACCAATACTCCGTATGTCTATGGTTCTAAATAGAATACAAAAATGGAAATCAACACCAATCTCCAATATTTACCATTAAATAAATACTTCTTTAAATGTAAGTACACCCTTCTATCAATGCCCGCCAAGGCAACCCACCTTAACTCTTCCATATGCCCTCACTTCCCGCCTTGGCCCCACTCTTGCTTCATATAACTAAAGGTTCTTACATATAAGCATGTAAAGCCATGTAGCAAACCAGCATTGAAATCATAAAACATCATAGAGCATCATGTATCAAGTTGAACCTAAGTCAGATTTTAGCTTTAATACTGTAATTCATGCTAATAATTTTAGGTGTGAACCCTGAACTCAAAATCATGGTAACCAGTCTAAGGTTGTACATATGACAAGAATTATATTTAGCAGACAAAATAAAGATATTAATAATAACAGCACACTTATGGCACTGAGCTGTGAGCACTAACCTCAAGCTTTCGCTGCAATTTCCCTTCTCCTTCGGCCTCAATGCTATCCAATTTCAGTAGCTGCCTCATTAGCAACTCGGTTAAAATAATGAATTCCTTCTCTCCAACCTGGGTCCCACCATACACAAGTCCTTCAAGTGCAGCCACCTAAAAGAGAATAGTCCGATTGAATTGTTTAGGCGTTGATCTAATAGAGTGATCATTGATTAAGGGGCTCTCACCTGTTCTGACAGCTTATCAACCTCTGCTCTGACTCCAGCAATTGCTGCACAGGATTTTGACACCTTACTGCTGTTCACCTTCTCAAGCTCCCTATCTCTGACTGCGCTTTCCATAGAACCCAACTGTTAAACAAAAGATCCGAAAATGACTCCCCAAGGCATGTGCACAAATAAGGGAGAAACATCCTACATAACTTTATGTAAAATGATTACCAAATTTCAATTATTTAAAACATTTTACCGAGTAACATGGAGCATTGTATATCCTATGGGCAAATGTGACTCCAACTGCTAATGTTGAGGCAAATATAAGGTTCAAAGTTTATGATTCATTTGTCCACCTACGTTATCCTCCCAAAATTTCTCTCTATAAATGGAGTCATGTAGATATACGTTCCTAATGTTTACATTTTGGTACATTGTCTTTGCAATGTTGTTTCGGATTTCTAGTTCATGAAATTTCTTGTTATGGAAAATGTTTTCCAATTGCCAACAAAACACAGGAAACAAAAGGAAAAGGATTGCTTTCCAACATGATTTACATGGAAAATGCTTGACATCATAAAATGTTTCACTTCGAATGAACGAACACAGGTGAAAAGTAATCTACCTCTTTGATCTTATCAACCCCTGGTCTGACTTCAGCAGCGCTAGCTAATTCACTGCACTCAACATCTTCAAGCTTTCTCTCAATGGTTTTTTCATTTTCCATCAGTAAAACCTTGGCATTATCTTTCACACCCACCATGTGCAAATACTCTTGATCTTCTTTCTCCTTTCCCCTGAACAACAATCTTTGTCGACTAGGCTCCAACCCAGTTTCCTGGGTAATACACTTCTTCAGCTCCCCTTTCAAAAACACAAATCAAAGTAAGCCCAAAGCACATCCAATATAACACGCTGCGTATCTTAGCTTTTCCTGTATTAAGACATGCTTCATGATTTTTGCATATTTTCATATTTGATTATCAACTATCTCCAGTACAACACCACACAGAGCAGCTTGTACTTATAACAGGAGGACGTCTTAACGCTTCCTATGTTTTTCCCATATTTACAAATTACAGTGAAAACAAGCATGTCCCAAAAAAAAACTCCCCATAACAAGCGAAGTATACAGATAAATGCACACACCACATATATTACATTGGCAACTATATAAACTAGTGAACGTTGAAATTTGAAAAGAAATCTATGACAAACCCTTTTGCATTCAGTACATTACAAATCACTTCAGCACTAAATAGATTTGAAGAACTAACATACAACACGGTTAGGTACACTTGTCAGTGGAAGTGTAGGCAGAGCTACAAATTCCAAGTCAATTCAACTGTCATGAGCCACCCTCAATCGTCAATGTTCAGTACCAATTAACACACGCACATGAATTCCAAGAAAAATTAATTAATTAACACGCGCACGCCAAACAGAAGAAATGATTTCTTTCCTTGTTTTCCCTGAAACCTACTAAAAGCAGAAACCAAGTGAAGTACCAAAAGAGAGAAGACCCCAGAAAGGAATACTCATCCGTTATTCTTTCCCTCTTGTAGAAGAAAAATTACCAAAAGTGGATTGAGAAGGAACAACGAGGTGAAGCTGGTTAGAGCCACGGACGACATTAACCTTGATTGCGAACCCACCACCACCACTGTGAAGAAGATCGTCGTAGTTGACATTTTTGGCCACTGCCCCTCTTGGATACAGTCCGTCCATTCCCAAATTTCTGCAAGAGCTAAAGCCAAATGGTTTTTGGGAAAATCTATCAATGGGATATGTGAAGTCCTGAAAAGAGCCAAGAAATCGGTGTTTGAGGGTTTGTCCTTGAGCGGAGTGATGGGGCTTATTACGGAGTAATTTCCTCGAGGACGGTTGGCCGGCTTAAGCGTTGTTTGGTTCAAAGGCAAAAAGAGAGAGAGAGAGAGAGAGAGAGAGAATTATAGAGGAAAGTGCAAGAAACAAAAAGATGAAGATATAGTAGTCAGAATTTCCTTCCAATCCGGACGTCCGGAAATTAGAAAATCCGGACCAAACGCTCTCTGCCGTTGGATTAGATCCAACGGCTGTGGAGAAAATCGGGTAAAAAACTAATTCGCGGGTCTATGGATCGGGTAAAATGGTACCGGGTTAGATTAAACGGGTCACTATAAACTCTCAAGATCCGGACCATTCCCCTCATTTTCTCGTCTTCCAGTTCCAGAGAGAGGAGAGAGAGAGAGAGAGGTGATCGAGAAAACCCTAGACCGAGGAAGAAGAAGAACAGATCTACGTTCGTTCAGGTCGAGGAAGAAGAAGAAGAGATCTAGGTTCGTTCGTTTTCGTCTTCTCCAACTTTCTCTCGTCTGTTCGTTTTTCTCAAACCCTAGACCGAGGAAGAAGAAGAACAGATCTACGTTCGTTCAGTTCGAGGAAGAAGAAGAAGAGATCTAGGTCTGTTCCTTTCTCGTCTTCTCCAACTTTCTCTCGTCTGTTCGTTTTTCTCAAAAACCCTAACTTTTTTTGTTCCAGGTCGAAGCTCAGCTCAGCTCGAAAATCGTCCCTACGCGACTCCATCTTTTCCTCAGGGCTCTCTCTCTCTCTCTCTCTCTCTCTCTCTCTCTCTCTGTGTGTGTAAGGGCAAAAACCTAGATCTACGAAATTTTGAAAATAAAATTTCGAAAAAAATTTCGAAATTTCGAAAAAATTTCGAAATTTTGAAAAAATTTCTGATGTTACACTGTAAAGAAGGGGAAATAGTAGTGGTGGAATGGATGATTTGATTGTTCGTGGACTCATGGATGGTTTAGGTTTACAATCGATACCTGACCAAGAATTTGGTTGTTAATTCATTGTTACTTCTGCTGCATTTTTTTGGTTGTTAATTCAAAAGCATGTTAATTCACTGTTACTGCTGCTGCATTTTGCAGAAGTTGGTGGACAGTTTGTGGCAATGTAGAAGTTGGAGTAATCTGTTGGTGGAAAGTTTGTGTATTTTCTTATGAAACTTGTGTTGGTGGAAAGTTTGCTGCTGCTGCGTTTCTGCTGTTCAAGCGTTTCTGCTGTTGGAACTTGTAGTCTGAACATTAGCACTGATGGTTTTTATGTTGATTCACCAATGTTTTGGGTCATTGGTCTGAGATTAGTTGTTAATGTTTTGGGTCATTGGTCTGGGATTAGTTGTTAATGCGATTAGTTGTTAATGGCATTCGCTTCATTGTATTGCTAAGGTTACATCTGAGAATTTTGTGAAATTTTGTGTGTTCATGTCGAACATTTGTACTCTTATACTTGCAAATGGCATGCAGGTGATATACATGACCAACACCAAGACCTACTACAACTTTTTGAATATGGTGGTTTTCCTTCGGCTGCAAATTACCTCTTTCTTGGCTACTGCGTCGATCAAGGGAAGCAAAGCTTGGAAAAACAAGGACAAAAGCTAGTCTGTAAAAGAGATCAACAGATTGGAAAGAGGAGTATCAATGGATTATGGATTGAAAAGACTTACTACTCTTGTTATGTATTAGATTTGTTATAGATAGAAGAGAGGAGTATCAATGTATTGAAAACCTTCTTGTAGAGGATGTCAATAAATTTCGTCGACATATGTAACTTGCTTGTTATGAAAATAAAAGTCTCAGGTTTCTTATGTTGTTTGGCGATGTTGTTTGTTTGAGAAAAGAGAACAGATAAGCTTTTGTTCATATGCTAAGCTTTTTCTTGAATGCTAGTATCATTTAAAGAGGCCTTAGTCTTGTGCTTGCCATGACTAACATGATCCCAGACTCATTTCTACTACTTCTTCTGAGATTGAGATCAATCCCTCACCCTTCATGGAAGTTGTTCAACATATTACCATCCTTTTTATCCACTCTAAATTTAGGGAGACTACAAACACAAACTTCAACAATAATGTTCATCTCAGGTCAGAAAACTAACACGATGTGAGGTGGATTGCTATATTATTCTTAGCAACGCTCAAGACCATCTAACACAGGCCATAGACAAGTAACAAACCAATGTGAGCCAAGCCCAGTAACACAAATTAATTCACTCTCTAAGGCAACAGGCTAGTGCGATGCAAAAAATAAAACCACTAAGTTAAAAGTCTAATGCATGATCACTGAATGAAAATCGCCTCACGGTTTACACCTTGTACTCAAAGCATTCCATTCGGGACTGTGACTGAGAGCTGTGTAGTCTGTGTAGCCCTTTGTCATCACTCACAATTTCAGCACTCATAAAATGCAAGAGGAGAGGACAACCACAGTGCATAATCAAAACAGAGAACTCAAAGCCAAAGTCACGCATTTGTCATTATAAAATTGTCTTTGCAAGAAGTTGATGGTCTAGCCAATGGGCAGCCTTGTTTTTTCTCTTTACAGCTCCAAGAGCAAGTGTACAATCAGGAAGTTGCCCGAAACGCTAAAAATTGACAAACAACATAAAAATTGAGAGCTTTTATCAAAATCTAAATGGTCTAAATGAGACACATGCCCTTGATTCAGCAAAACCCTCTCCCACTTGTTGGCATAGGTTCTCCGGCGAAACTCCATCGTGGTCCCTATGCTAATCTGCCAATCATGGCACTCTGTGGTGCAAAATGCACGCAAGTAGCTGCACCATTGATACTATTTCTTCAAGAGTAAGCTGAAACATGGAAAATTATGACTACATTATTGACATTCATCATTATATTTTGCATTTTGTATCTCTCTTTGTTAACAGTACAAGACAGGTTTTTCAAATTACGATACCTTTCACTTCAATTTTCATGAAATACCTATGATGTTGAAGGATTCATACATACAAAATAACCCAAATAAAATGCTACAGGAAAACAGTAATAATTATACCTTTCAAAGGATGGTGTCCAGGAGATCTGTATACCTTTTCAATTCACACAGCAGCTGTGATTGATGGATAACTGAAGAAATTGATAAACCCCAAATGTTGTTTATAATCCGGGCTTATCTCTCTCATTTTGCACACACTTTCGCATTTAAGTACTTTGAATTGTTTGATATTGCGCATTTTGTGTGTTTTTCCAAGTTTTAGGAAATCGGAGCTAAAAGGTGCGTCCAAAGCTCCAAATAATCCCAAGGCCCCGCAATGCCGTGGAGGACAATCGCCGAAGCTTAGAAGTCAATTCTAGGAGCTTTGGAAGGTTCAAGGAAGGCCCGGAACAAAGGAACAACAAAGCTAGAGTTATGAGGCTATAGGAAATCTGACCAACTGATAGAAAAAGGCTCATTTCTCTCAAGATACAAAGGCTATGAAGATGAGCTCAATTGGGTTTGAAAGTAGACTCATAGAGCTTTCCAACGGTTCAAGAATCACCTCATTCTGAGTTCGGACGAAGCCGGGGCGTGCTCGCGAAGTTGGGGCAAAAATCTGTCTGAACAGACTCTGATGGATCGATCCATCACTTTCCATGGATCGATCCAAGCTTCAAAAATTCCCAAAAATTCCCAACAGAAAGAATTGGATCGATCCAAGGTGATGATGGATCGATCCAATGAAGAAAAATGGCCAAAAATTAGACCTTGGATCGATCCAAGGGTTGATGGATCGATCCATGGTGGGTTCCGGGCGTATTTTTGACAGCACATAAAGGTGTTTTGGGTTGGGCATCCACTTGAATTACTTGCTACTAGTAGAATGCTTCTAGATGTTTTGAGGGTAGAGGTGGCTTTTGTATAAATATCTCTCCCTCTCCTCTCCCAAAACACCTCCCCCATTAGTTACTCTTCCATTTTTAGTTTTAGTTTAGTTCCTCCATTGGAGGATTTTTAAGCTCTCTCTCTCTAGTTTTTCTCAAGTAAGTTTTCATTTCTAGTTAATTTGTCAAGGTTTATTGTTGTAGCTACAATCATTCTCTCTATATAAATCGAGTTTATTTGCGTTTTCGTCGGTTAAATCTTGTTCTCATGTTCTAGCTTTCATTCCTCTTAAACTCTAGTTTTACATGTGTGTTTGTTATTTCTCTAATTATTAACGTTGTTGGCATAGTCGTTGGCTTCCATAAAAATCAGTTTGTAATGTCATATGTTATGTTCTTTATTTCCTTCACTAAATTAGTCATGTTCTCCGTAGTCATGATCGAGTAGTCGTTTTAGGCTCGGTCATGGGGTGATTAGCACCCCGTGACTTAGGTTAATTCACTCTCCTCGCCTTATTGCAAACATCGCATGTTAATCAAAGAGTTAGGATTAATTTTATGTATCAAAATTTGGATTTGTTATCTCTTTGATCACATGTAGCCAAGGGCTAGACCACTTGGCACGTGTGATGCTTAGGGCGATGTCAATTCAAAGGTTTGTATAAATGGCACAAGAATCCTACTCTTTGAGAAACACCATTTCTAGTTAAACGAGTTTAAGTACCAAATCTTCCGTTCGGGGACGTTTAACGACGCCCCGAGCCGGTTATTTTAGAGGAGAACGAATTGGCCTAAGGCATGGGTGTTGTGAACCCCTTGACTTAGCCTTGTTTTAATTAGCTTTCTAATCTTCCGAGTCATTCACGAAGTTAAGTGAATCCACCAATCCAACTCCAAAAACCAAGTTTGCCGCTTTAAGGCTGAAAACTTACACTTGCAAGTCAACTCTCACGCCGGGTGCATTCGGTCTCTGAGGACTCGACCCGGACTTCCGGTTATTATGCTTTGCGACACCTAAACCCTACGCTTGGGGAAACATCATTTGAAGTACAATCCAAGGACGCAAGCAGAAATCAAACAATTTTTGGTTACAAAAATAGAACACAAAACCTTTAAACCAAGAAGGGCTGTCTAATTTCAACTTTTTTCCCGAAAACCTTTAGACATGCTCGTAAATTTCCTCAACCCACATCTGCTATTTTCAACCAGATTTAAAACTAGGGTTTACAAATCGACACAAACATACACAGAGGGAGATCGAGAGAGACAGAGCGCAAGAGAAATTGAACGACGAAACACAGATAAATCGATTTACTTCAAACTTTTTTCGAAAACTAGGGTTTCATAAAACTGGCGAAATCGAAACACGGAGAAATCGAGAGAGAGAGAGAGAGAGAGAGAGAGAGAGAGAGAGAGAGAGAGAGAGACCTGCTGTTTGTAAATGATTCGATCTAGGTAGGATTTCGCCTGGGTTTGTTCGATCGATCGATCTGGGGCAGATGGGAATCGCACCTCTTCTCTTCGAATCGCCTCGCTCTCTCTCTCTCTCTAACGCTGTTTCAAAAACGTAAAAGTGAGAGATGGGTCAAGACCCGTGTGGCTTTATGACCCATTTCGATTCATTTAACCCGAAAATAGACCCGCGAACTCTTTTTTTCCCCACAGCCGTTGGATGAGATCCAACGGCCCAGATTAGAGGTCCGGATTTTTCTAATTTTCGGACGTCCGGATTGGAAGGAAATTCATAGTAGTCAAATGTTTAATCTCTCCAATAATGCTACCTACACATACTCCTTCCCACACCCTCCCACACCCTACTGACGTGAGCCCGCCACTTTACCCATTAAAAAAAAAAGAAAAAGAAAATTGAAATTTTCAAATCGCATAGAGACATGGTTCTCCATTTTGGCGGGGCATTTTAGATCTCACTAGGCGAGAGAGAGGGAGAAGAGAGGAAGATGATTTCCGTCGATCCAACCCCATCCACCACCATCGACCCAACCCTGTCCACCACCGACTCCACCACGACGACCCCTAATCGAAGAAGACGTACCGATTTGGCAGTAATCTGATTGCACCCCAATTGGGAATCTGGTGAGGAATAATTGGGAGAAGAACAAGCGAAAGAGTTCGGAATCTGGTTTGTCTCCGAATGTTCGATTTTTTACTCTATTTTCTTTTTATGAGAATTTGAAATTTGTATCGAATTGGTTCTCCTTTTTTTTATTATAGTTCAATCTTTAGCTTGATGCATTGGTTGGCATGGCAAGTTTTATTCGCTTTGTGATTGGTTTACCAACATGATATATGATTTTTGAGTTTCTTAGTTTTCTCCGAAACTAGAGACCTTGGTGTTCTCTCATGGGCACTTGAGCATTTATGCCCAGCAATATAGAATACTTCTTCAGGGAAAGTTGAACTAATTTAATTTGATACTTGGATCTTGATGGATGAGCAAATAACTTTCATTACTGATAGTTTGCTCAGAAAAGGGTTCAGATGGAGCTTATGTATCTCAAAAGTTATTGATGGTGTAAGTGGTGGCTCAACCTCGATCTATTTCAAGTGTATATACTTCATTGTAACACTGGATTGAAATTAAAAATAAGGTTGTGTATATATTTATAGCACATTACAGCCAACTCCAAACCTATATTGTTGATGAGTGCTATCATTCGTCAGAATTGTTAGTTTTGTCACTATTTTCATATTCCTCATATGATGCTCGTTAGTTGTTATTTATTTTTAATGCGCAGGTGATGTTTCAATTACCATCACCATCGTCTTTGATATCTGTGGACGTCCCACCGAGATCGGTGCGGTCTCGCGTTTGAGAAGATTGAAGATTGTTGTTAGAGTCGCCACCCGGATTTGAGGTCCGAACCCGAGAAACCGATTAAAAATGTGACTCATTTGCCCATTTGAAAAAGATTTCACTGATCATGGCGGAACCAAAGATTTCTCGGATTCGGGGGTTTGGTTACGAGAGGGGAAGGGTTTTACGGCACCCCTCTCGCCCGGTCCGTGAACCGGTCTCTACTCAACATTTTGTGGGATTTTGAAAATGTTTGAAATTTAATTCTAATCACAAAAATGGGGAATCGGGGATGAGAATCACATGAACAATAAGAAAATACAAAATGCAAATCTAGCGTGGATGCTTGTGCGAGTGGTTTACATGTATATGACGATGACAATAAACGAGACTACTTCAAATATTTACAGAGATAAACCTCAACAGGAACTGTACAACGACTCAAGAGATTATGAACATAGAACATAAGAGATCACAACCTGGATTCCAGAATAGGGGTTGAGCGCTCAAGGGTGACGGTTTGAGCGCTCAAGGTGCTCAAGAACAACTTGAGCGCTCAAAGACATATCATTGAGCGCTCAAGCCATAATGTGGCTTTCTGGTTTTTGACCTTCAAGCAAGCTTTTGATACCTCCTCAGGATCATAAATGCATAAAATAAAGATTTAAGAGGTTGGACAGCCACTGTTTTGCACTTAAATATAAGATTTTCAAAGGTTTGGATGTTTGATCATCGTAAAATGGTTAACTTACGCTCATGTATGTAGAAATAAGCTGTTTTAAGAGTGACATGAACATAATTAACTATTTCATGACGATCAAAATCCAGAGAAAGCACAAAAATTAGCAGAACAGTGACTGACCCAGAGCTGGGTTTGAGCGCTCAAGGCCTGAGGCTTGAGCGCTCAACCCCTGCTGAAACTGCAGATTTTGAAAATGTTTTGATTATGTATTTTGGACCTTGTAAGCTCAATGCAAGTATAGAGAACTTGCTTGGACCTACTGGTCTCCCTCAGAAGGACCAAAACAGTGAGATTTCACATGTTTAACTACCTTTTGGGCTTGATCAAGTCTTGAACTTGGGTGTTTGATGAAGGGGTGGATTGTGGCTGTGTTTATGGGCTATAGATGAAGTATTTTGGACAGAGGAGTATGAGTGTAGGACTGATTGGATGATTGATTGGATGGATGAAGTATATTTGAGCTTAAAATGGTGATTTTGGCTTGGATGAGGTGGGTTTTGTTGGAAGAGCTAGGTTTGGACGAAATTGATGGAATGTATGGGCTGTAAATGGCTTGTTTGAGTGAGAGAGGGGCTGTTGTAGTTGGTTTTTCAAAGACTCATGTGTTGTAGGCCTTTTAAAGAAGGTTTTGGGGTGTTTTGGAGGTTGAAGATGATGGATGGTGGTGGCTATGGAGGAGAGAAAGGCTAAAACGTGATTGAAATGATGAGAGCGAGTGGAGAGGTCTGATGAAGGGTGTGAGAGTGTGTAAGAGCTCAGCCAAAGGGGTGGAGGGGGTTTATATAGAGAGAGAAATGGGAGGGAAATGGGTTTAATTTTTGAATTGGGTTTGGGGGGTGATTAGGAAATGTTCAAGGGTCTAGGAAGTGTATTTAGGCAGTAGAAAACATAGGTAGACGCTCCTCTTGCAGTAGAATATCATGATTAGATGCTCTGCAGAAAACTGATCTGGAACAGAGTTGAGCGCTCAAAGCCATGGGCTTGAGCGCTCAAGGTGGGATTTTTGGGTTTGAGCGCTCAAGGTCCAGGGCTTGAGCACTCAAGGCTGTTGCTCAAAAGGTCAAACTTTGCGGGGCCGCCTCGGGTGCTACCGAACTCCGTTTCGTGCGTGGTTTGAAGCGTTGGAAAGCTTGAAAGGTCTACTTTCTAACCAAAGTGATTTGGAACCAAGATGATTTGTACATCAAAATGTGTGACCATTTTACCCTCAGAAGGTCGGGAAAGCAAGTGATTTTGGTAAAACGGGCACATCTCCCTCATTTCACAATGGATTGGGACATATTATATATCAAAAAAGAGGGTTTTGAATGTACTAGAAGATGGTGTAGGTTTGGGTTTGTTTTGAAATGGTTTATGGATGGTTTGAAGGGTATTTTGGTCATTTTGGTTGGTTTAAGGTTGTTTTAGGAGGGTTTAGAATGGTTTAGGGTGGTTCGGTGAGTTCAAGCCTTGTTCTTAGCCTCGAGGTATGCACGATTGGTCTATTTCATCATCGGGAATGCTCGAGCGCATCCTGGGTTCAAAATCGGGGTGTCTACAATATCGCTAGAGTCTGTTCCGTCGGCGATGTGTCCTATATCTTCCCAAATTCGAAGGGACGAAGAAGTGGAAGAGGTATGGAGTGGAGACAATGGAGAAGAAGAAGAGGTTATGAACGGCTATCCAATAAAGGAGGGTGGTGATGGTAAAGCGGCAATTGAGAATTCTGAAGATACAGTTGAGGAACCGCAGATGGGAATGGAATTCGACAGCCCCAACGATGCTTATTTGTGTTACTCAAAATTTGCTAAAGAGAAGGGGTTTGCAGTGGCTGAAAGATCTTCGAAAAAGGGAAAAGATGGAGTCTTGAGGCATGTAATTCTTGAATGCAGCAAAGAGGGATAGGCAAGACCCAGAGGAAGCAACCCTGCCAAGCCACGCCCACAATCAAAAGTGGAATGTCCGGCTCACCTTAATATTTGTTTGACCTAGGAGAGAAAGTAGAGGGTAAGTTGGGTTTTCTTGGAGCACAATCATGAACAAAGTCCAGGAAAGTCTAGATTTTTTAAGAGCAATAGGGTATTTGATTCAAATGTGAAAAGGATTGTTGTAGTGAATGACAAAGCTGGGATCAGGTTGCATAAAACTATTGACTCACTTCAAATTGAAGCTGGTGGACCTGATAAGGTTCCATATTTGCCGAAGGATTGCCGAAATTATTTGGAGAAGGTTCGATGTTTACAACTTACGGAAGGAGATGCTGAAGCAATGCATCATATTTCATGAGAATGAAAGCTGACAATGGAGACTTCTTTTATGCAATGGATTTGAATGAAAAGGGTCGACTAAGGAATATATTCTAGGCTAACGAGTAGGGCAGCTTTTAAGGAGTTTGGTGACGTTGTGACATTTTACACAACATACCTCGTCAACAAGTATAACATGCCTTTTGCTCCTTTCGTAGGCGTCAATCATCATGGTAACTTGGTATTATTGGGATGTGGACTTATGTCCCATGAAGACAAGGAGTCATTTTTGTGGCTATTCAAGACTTGGTTGACATGCATGTCAAGTTGTGCTCCTAATGCAATTATTACTGATCAATGCGCGGCCATGAGGAATGTTATAGAGAATATATTCCCCAATACCGACATTGGTGGTGTATCGTGTCCTGTTTGTATCGTGTCTGCATCGTGCTTGTTTGTATCATGTCTATATCGTGTCTTGTTTGTATCGTGTCCTCTTTGCAACCTGTTCAATATATTCATGCTTCTTGAATGCGTGTTTGTATCCATACCCATGTTAGCTGGATATTTTGCAAGTTGTTGGAGTGTATTACATTTGTCCAATTTGTTGAATTTGAATTCATTCCAATCCTTGATTTCATTTTGAAGCTTTTGTTCCATTGAAATTTTGACAGAGTTTTGTTACTATATGGCCTAGCCCAACACCTTGCGTCTCATACAAACAAATGTAGCTCAAAGTAATTAGAAAATTGGCAACTCATCTATGAAAATTTTGACAGAGTTTCCTTGCTTTATGGTCTAACCCAACGCCTCGCGTCTCAAACAAACAACATTGACAAAAAAACATAAAAAAAAAATTGAGACTTTTATTATCATAACAAGCAAGTTATATATGTCGACAAATTTGATTCACATCCTCTACACGAAATTTTTCAACCCATTGATACTCCTCTCTTCTATCTATAACAAATCTAATACATAACATTTGGCTCCATGCCCAGGAAGTAGATTAGCAGACTTAATGTGCTTGATGGCAATGATTGATAGCTTATAATCTTGCAAGAAAGGCCTCCAGCATGTAATCTTGCTACCACTGCAGATGCCTATTTCCCAAATGTGGCATTTTAATCCTTGTATACCATCACTACAGCTAACAGAATATCTATGATGGATGCTTCCATTTTTCATCTAAAGTTGTGGCTGCTATCTGAGCTGCACTTTCTGTTGTAAAAAATGTCACTGTATTTCTTTTATTGACCAGTTTTGGTATACACCCCTCAGTATGATAGACCTCTGACAATTTAGTGTTCAAAATGCCCATAGATTTCAAAGTTTCAGAATCAATAGAACCAAATGTAATTTCTATATCAGTCTTTGGGGGCTGCCTCTGCAAAGACTTGAGTTCATCTTTCGTGAATGACCCAAATATCAAAACCTACAAGTTATACAAATACTTGAGTTCATCTTCTGTGAATGACCCAAATAGCAAAGAAATCTCGGTGTCCAATGTGGTTCTTTACTTATCACAAAAGAAGAAACAAATTCTACCCAGTTATACAAATACTTGAGTTCATCTTCTGTGAATGACCCAAATAGCAAAGAAATCTCGGTGTCCAATGTGGTTCTTTACTTATCACAAAAGAAGAAACAAATTCTACCCAAAAGCTTTGATTCCATATTCAAACCAAAATTCACATTGAATCAAGTGCCACTACCATGAACAGAGATGAGACATACAGGTTTCAAATACTGGGAATTTCATTCAAGGATCGGGTTAGATTAGTGATATGTAAAGAACCAATCATTTTCAAAACAAAACACAATACAGTGATGTTTTCCCACAATATAGACACTCATTTGAGTCAATTGAGTATCAAAGATCGTATAATCCGGTTCGATAACCACAGAACACTTTTCAGAAAACTGTTTACAGATTATCTTTTCAAAACAACTAAATTTTTTCAAAAAACATAAGAAAGAAACCATTCTAGAAAGTGATCTGCCAAAATTGATTCAACAAACTGCAACCAAACATGGCATTAACTCAAAATCAGCGTAGAATAAAAGAGTAAAGAGAGAGAGGGACTCACAATGCAGGCAATTGACAGAATTTCTCCAACAAATTTAGCTATTGGTGCTCTGTAAACAAATAATTCGTTATCTACAGATTATTAGCTAACAAAAAAAATTAAGATTCAAAAGGAAAGTTAAATCAAGTTAAATGTCACTAGCTCCCATTCATCCAGATTATCAATTACAAGTGAAATAGCTACCAACATTGCTCATAAAAGAAAAAAAACGCTTGATTCCTTTGATTGAATGAGAGAGGTGATTTTTAAGTTGAATTAAGACCTCACTTTTCACCAGCAAATTAAAAAAATCACCTTGTAGTGTCTTGCTAAGAATCTAGGTTTTCTGAAATTGAACCCAAATTAGGGTTTTTTTTTGTAATGCCAACAACTCAATCTAGGTTTTCTGAAAGTGAACCCAAATTTTTGTGCATAACTAATTGAAATGAGAGTGAGAGAGAGAGAGAGAGAGAGAGAGAGAGAGAGAGAGAAGTGTATGGTTCGAACCTCGTCCACGTGATTCGAAGCTTGTCAGAGTTGAATACGGGGGGCTCCTCCTCGCCAGAACTGGAAGCTTCTTCTTCGTCGATGTGGTATGCGATGGTTGTCACCGGTGGTGGCCATCTTCGTCATCTTCTTCTCACCTTCCTTTGTATTGAAACGAAAGGGAAAGGGGAAGGGGATTTTTGATTTTTTTTTTTTAATGGGTAAAGTGGCGGGGTGGGGCCCACGTGACACTTCAGCAGGGTGTGGGAGAGAGTATGTGTAGGTAGCATTATTGTATTCTCTCCAACAAAAGTTTTTTTTTTAATACTCTTAATTTTTATTATTATTATAACAAGCAGTGAGAGAATACAGCTATCATAATTTTATAAAGTTAAAAGAAGTATACAATTACTGAATTTTAACCTTACTATGGGTACACCATTTGGTGCACGCCAAATGCACACCACGACCCATTTTAGGATTCCACACAAATGATAGGAGCTACTCAACTTATTCAAAATATGTTCGTGATCATCTTCATCGATGATATTTTTATCTACTCAAAAGACGAAGAACAATATGCAAAATACTTGAGGATCGTATTGCAAACCTTGAAGGACCAAAAGTTATATGCTAAATTCAAGAAGTGTGAGTTCTGGCTAGGCAGTGTTGTCCTTTTGGGGCACATCATCAATGGTGATGAAATCTCAGTAGATACATAGAAGATTGAAGAGATTGCGGATTGGCCATGGTCAATGACGGTGACAGAATTTCAAAGCTTTTTGGGGTTTGCTGGTCATTATTGGAGTTTTGTTTAGGATTTCTTGAAGATTATGGTACCATTGATGGAGTTAACTCTTAAGGGGGAACCATTCATCTGGACGGATAAGCATGAACAATGTTTTCAAGAATTGAAGAGGAGACTTACCACAACACTAATACTTACGCTACTAAATGGCATTGATGGATTCTCCATCTACACCGACGCCTCACACCAAGGGCTAGGATTTGTTTTGATGCAACACAAGAAGGTTATCGCTTACGCCTTTAGACAATTGAGGCCACACGAGAAGAATTACCCTACTCACGATCTTGAGTTGGCAGCAGTTATTTTTGCTTTGAAGATTTGGCACCACTATTTGTACAGGGTGACGTGTGAGGTCTACACTGACTATAAAAGTTTGAAGTACATCTACACACGGAAGGAGCTGAACCTTAGACAAAGAAGATGGCTAGAGCTAATGAAGGACTATGACACCAATAGTCAATATCACCCTAGGAAGGCAAATGTTGTAGCGAATGATTTAAATAGAAAGGCAACTGGGAAGTTGTGACTCATGGAATGGGGGGCCTATGTGCCGCAATCATTGCAGAGCCATCAATCTTGGAAAAAATCAAACTTAAGCAAATGGAGGACCCCAAACTCAAAAAGATTCATGACCAACTGCCAACAAATTTGAATTCAAAATTTACAAGAGTCGATGGTGTCTTTAGATTTGGGAATAGAATATGCGTGCTCAACATTTCTGAAATCAAACAACGCATAATGGATGAGGGACACAAGTTAAGATTGATAGTTCACCCTGGAATGATGAAGATGTATCAAGACTTGAAGAAGATGTATTGGTGGATGGGTATGAAGCGTGATATTCTGGAGTATGCCAACAAATGTTTGCAGTGTCATTGAATTAAGGCCATAAGACCGAAGCCAACGGGACTACTTCAACCTTTGCCAATATCGAAGTGGAAATGGGAAGACATTACAATGGATTACGTGTGGGTTTTCCTCGCACGATGAAGGAGGACAATTCAATTTGCGTCATAGTTGACCGTTTGACCAAGTTAGCGCTCTTCGTCCCAATCAAGAATACTTATTCGATGGATCAAATGGTTGCTACCTACATGAAGGACATCGTTCGATTACATGGAGCTCCAGTGTCAATCACTTAAGATCATAATCCCAGATTCACGTCAAGATTCTAGCAATCACTGCAGAGGGCAATGGGAACCAAGTTGAACTTGAGCATAGCTTTCCACCCACAAACTAATGGGCAATTAGAGAGAACTATACAAACATTTGCGGGCATGTGCGATGGAATTTCAAGATAGTTGGGAGGAACAGCTACCCTTGGCGGAGTTTACCTACAACAACAGCTACCAAGCGAGTATCTGTATGGCACCTTTTGTGGCATTGTACGATAGGAAGTGTAGGTCACCGTCATGTTGGACACAGGTTGGGGAGGCAGAAATTACAGGGCCAGATGTTGTGATGGGGACCATAGAGAAGATCAAGCTAATCCAAGATAAGTTGAAGGTTGCACAAGATCAATAAAAGAGCTACGCAGACGCAAGTATAATAGAATTAGATTTCCAAGAGGGAGATGGGTATTCTTGAAGGTCTCACCTATGATGGAAGTTGTGAGATTCAGGAATAGTGGAAAGCTTTATCCGCATTACATTGAACCGTTTGAGATATTTGAGAAGATAGGACCTATGGCATATCGACTAGCGTGAACACCAGAGCTCACAAATGTTCACAACGACTTTCACATCTCCATGCTTAAGAAGTACGTTGCAGACCCAACTCTCATATTAGAACAACTACCGATCGAATTGGAAAAGAACCTACACTACGAGAAGTGTGCTGTGCAAATCATGGACACTAGAGTAAAGCAACTCAGAAACAAGGTCATTCTGCTTGTCAAAGTATGGTGGGAGAATCAATCAAGTGGAGTAGCAACTTGGGAGAAAGAAACTGACATGCAACTGAAATACCCACACCTAAGGTGGGGAGGATGTGAGACCCCGACCCTGTTTAATTACTAATTGTCTGCTAATAATAATAATAATAACAATCATCATCATCATCCAAGACTTTGACTAATTTTAACACAGATGATACAGTTGCATGTCCAAGTACGGTTTAACACGACACGGATCAGAGGCATTGAAATTTGTGCATGACGTTATAGATTTTTTTTTTCCCAAATTCTCTAAGCACACGGTGACGTTGCTCACAATTTTCTGAGTCGACATGAATATTTTAATATTTTTCTGAGATCGAAATCGGACAATTCGAACACTGCTCAGAGTAAATTGTATTGCAATATGTCACATGCGCCCTCAGCCACACCCATGCCTTGCTCCCCATATATTGTGTATAGTACATTATTGTGTAGTACAATAGTGTTTATATTTGGGGGGGAGAGAGAGAGAGAGAAAGAGAGATTTTAGACCAGAAGAAGAAGAGAAGAGGAGAAGAAGAAGGAAAAAAGAAAAGCTGATTTCTTAACCCCATTTCACCATTTTCTGGTAATGTCCTTTCAACTTTTATTTTCTTTTGTTGTCTCTTATATTGCAAACTCTATGTTTGCGTGCACGATTTTGGAACCCTAAACTCGACCTTCAACTCTCCTCAATCTCGTATTCCAAATTTTGGAGCATGATCGTAAGCAATCAAGACTGAAACTTGACCAAATCAACCCCCAAATGGTCACCATGTCACCACTTGTATTCATGTTTGGGACAGCTATACAAAGACTTCATTTTTGTACCTTTTCAAATGTTTGTTGGTGCAAAAATAGTATAACCAATGGAAGTGGATAATATTGGAGTGAATCAATGGTTGCTTCAAGTCGTATTACATTGTCACTGTCCTTAAGACGATATTCGCCCCCACTAATTCGAGTGAATTTTGTGTGCACCGGGTTGCCGGCGAATTTGACTCCAAGATACAATGAAGCCCAGTCCCGATTGACTGTTTGTCCAATTGTGTCAAGCACAGACGAAGAGGAATCAGAATGCTTTTGGATTTTGTGAGCCACCAATAATGAATAAAGGGAGAGAGTTCTAGTGAGAGAGACTGATTGATTGTGTTCTCATTCTCTTGTTTTGGGTGAATCCCTAGCCTATATAGAGGCATAGATGTGACCATTGGCTACTGGTCACATCTATTCGTTTAAACCCAATAGTAATGTCTATTCAATTCACCCTAACAGTCATATATACGTTTTGGTTCGATTATATCTATTCATTTAAGCCGAATAGACACACTCCTTGCACTTAATCCAACAGTTGCATCTATTCATTTAACTTGAATAGACACCTATTGGATTATGTTACGGCCCGACTTTTCTTTTCCTAATAATTATTTTTTGCATAAACATTTAGCTTTTATTGTCGGGTCCTATTTAATTATTTTTACGGACATTATTGACATTGTTGTAGTTTTAAGGGTATAAGCCTACTTTTAGTAGAATATATTTATTGGGTAATTTTTTATTACAAGTCTGTATGTTACTATTAATACTCTAATTAATTAGTTAACTATAGTTTAGGGAGACGTGAGTAGTGGGTAGTTTAAAGAGTTTTACTAGACAAATATTCATAAGTTGATTAGGGTTTCAATTTAAGAGGACGGTTGGAGATATAAGGCTTGACACAAAGAGAGAGAGAGAGAGAGAGAGAGAGAGAGAGAGAGAGAGAGCAGCCGAAAAAGGGGTTTCAAGGTGGTTCTCAATACTCATGTTCTCTTCTTCCATTGTGGTACGTAGAACATACAAGTTAATTTTATTATTTTCATTGCTTTGAATCGGTTCTGCTTGGTAGAAGGGAAGAGTGTCTTCGATTACCAATTCTTTTTGGGTGAAATGAACTGGGTTTAATGTTTATGGAGTAAATAGGAAGGAGAACGAGAGTGTGTGCCGTGTGCGCGATGTGGTGTGAGGTGGTGCTACTGACATGTTCATTGGGGTATTGCTAGAATGGAATTATGGGTAAGGCTTGGTTATTATTGGCATGCTGTCCATTTGTTGTCCATGTGCGGACAAAATATATTTGGGAGAGGTTAAAAAAGGAGAGCAGGTGATGTAGCAAGGGAAACAGATTGTTGGAGTTAGAAATTGAAGTCTGGGGTTTTGATAATTTTGGTGGCTCCTGGTTTATGATTAGGCATAGTTTCGGCACTTTGATAGTATAGAGTAGGATATTTTAGCTCTCATGATCACTGTTATAATATTTATTCGAGTAGTTAGTTAATTCGTATTTTCTATTTTTGTACAGGTTAGTCTCTTTTTGCGTGTTCAAGTTGTATTACTTTTCGACTCAGGTGAGTGATTAAGTATGTTACGTACTTTTGAAACTTTCCTGTGTCCCTTAAATTATTTGTTGAAGAATTTAGAAGTGCTAATTGGAATTATTTATTTTTGGTTCTTTAAATTGGCACGCGATAAAAGTACTCTTTTTGGTGAGAACTTTATGGATATTGTTGGGAACTTTTATTATTGGAAGTCCAGGGAAATTATTCCTTTGTATAGGTGGTCCTGGCCATTAGGGAAGAGACCCGGGTTTGGCCGGTGACCCTTTTGCTCAACGGCTGTCTTTTCGCCAGATCAACTTAGGGAAGAGTACCATGGGCTGCCAACACCTGGTGACTCTAAGTTCGATATTGGATCCAATCTTGAGATTATTATTTGTTGGCCATGGTACTATTTGGTTGTGGTTCCCCATTGTTATTGGATATCATTTTGTGATCACCATTAAGATTTATTATTGTTTTAATCTTACATTGTGTGTGCCAAATTATGATGATATGGTAATTTAATTTAATCCCTGCTTTAGAACTTTATTTAATATACATGATTGTCATTCACTGAGCTTGTCAGCTGACGGATTTATTCCAACATCATTTTCAGGCAAATAAAGTCGATAGGTAAGGACTCTTGGCAGCGTCTTGGGGATATATTGTGTCAACCTCCATAGGATGTTGCATTCTAGCTTGTAATTTTATTAACGCTTCCGCATTTTGCTAAACCTTTTGATAGAAATTGAAAATCCGTTTTCTATTGGTGATATATTCTTATCAGTATGGTTATGGGATGGTTGTGCCCTATGGATATGATTTGGACCTATTTGGCTTTGGTTGGTTTGATAAAAAAAATGGATAATTTGATGTCCTATGACTTTATTTTATTTTAGGCTACGTGTTTCACGAGTTGAGGCCTCGTGATTCATGGCCGGTCACTTCTCATTTTGGGTGTGACAGATAAAAACCGTTCACCAATTACAACATTTAATATTTATTAAATATTTTGAAAATATTCCAACAATCACCACCATTTTCAAAATATTGAAAATAAACATTGGATTGATCAGAAAATTTGTGCATAAATGAAGGTATCTTACGATTTTAACCATTCACATAGTGAAAACACATCAAAGTTAATCGGAAGAGCATAGTACACTTATCTTTGAACTAGCAATCCATGTTGACTAATCGGACACATCTCACACACAAATTTTCTTCACCTTAGGTAATTCATAAAAGCTGTCCCGTGGATTGGCCTTGAGTCTTTATCCTGGTTTCATAAGTGCTCTAAAGTTAGAGCCCCCGAGACCTATAGGAAGCGACACCACATCCACACTCACATAGGTAGGATTTTATCAGTGTCCCTATAACGAAAACACTAAAAACCTATTAAGAGCTAAGTAGCTCAGCCTCCTATTTTTCTACATTACAGGTATCAAGCATTTTACCTTGGAATGTATAATAAATTCATTAAGTGCTTACAATCACGACTTGTCGTGTACTTTGCTCATTGAACACAAGACTTGAAGCATGTAACAAGTGGTGATTCGAGTTTCCACAAGGAGTGATCTAAATAAAATGGGCTATGTCACATCCCTATTGATGTCTACCACATCATAACCCTTGCAAGAATTTACCATTGCCGCGAGGGCAATATTTTCCAGAGTTGTAAACTATCATAGTTCATGATGTGAATTTTATGTCCGAACTAACATCACAATCATAACTACCAACACCTTCTCATAAGTGATTTATTGAGAAATAACCGTGACGAAAGATCACGTCAACCCATCTCAATATATATAAAAAACAACAACAACAACAACAACAACAACAACCTCACTTTAATTCAAGAGAGAACCCTCCACAAAAAGTTGATCCAGTTTTTATCCATGGTTTTTATGTTTAATGCATTAGGTGCCTTTTGTATCCATTAAAACTTATGGATACCAATTACAAGCATTTAAACCAATCCCTCTAAATAATTTAATTTAGAACTAAACTTGTGGACATAGTTGTATAGTACAACTACATAATCAATATAATAGGAATTAACCATTCCAAACATTTGTTATTTCTTCAAATGAAACTACATTTAATTTATTTCACACTACTGGCTTTAGCCTCCAATGGTTACACCATTTATATTAAATCCAAGAGTCACACCTTTTGGATTACACCCAATGGTTATATTACCCAAAAGGTGTCTTATGGTATAAGTATATTTTCATGTAAAAATGATCTCATTTATGCAAAAAATTTTCAACACTCACCATTATATTTACCGTGCATAAAACTTGCATACAAAATTACAAACATATGATGAAATGTACATTGTAAAAATGACTTCCAAATAAAGAACATTAACTTTCAAAAAAAAAAAAAATAAAGAACATTAAAACTACATCTATAGCATTTGCATAAAACAAAACATTCGATATAATTTAAATAGCCACCAAATCGGTTAACTACTGACCACGTGTCCCACAGTAGTCTAACTTTATACATATCCCAACACAATTATCTGATTGATGGTCAAGACCGTCAAACACCACTCATTGAGAGCCATATAACACATTACCGCGTCATATAAACATCACCTCGACACACTTATCATGTTAAGTGTCACTAACGGTAGACCATAAAATCTTTAGCTAAAAAAAATATATACGAAAATAGCAATGAGAATATCAATAAAACCTACTTAGCATGCTTATCAAAGTAACATTTCATAAACATAACACCATAACAATTGTATATGTAATAAAATATGAGCCAAATCAAGAAAATAAATAGATAGAGGCAAAACGATTATTTGGTTCCAAAACATTTCTGACCAACTGTTACGATTGATTGAACAGGTGTTGTTTGAAAATTACAAGAACCCCTCGATACCAATTGCCTAACCAACATATGTCATTGTGAACGTGCCCTCTACAAAACCATCACACTACTAATAAGTAAATTGAAAAAAGTTGCAACAGATACACACAATAAAACAATCACCAGGTTCGAAAACCAAAAAGCATTACCACATACATGATTCTTTGCCACTTTGAAAAATCCCTTGATTAATAAATTAAAAAAAATGCAACCATCCACATAAATCGCAAAAAAAAAAGTGTTTAAGCGTTCCTTACTCCATAAGAATAAATAATATGATGGGAGGCAACTTACACAAAATCTCATCCCCAAAATTTGACTAGATATCTCTTTTCTTTATGAGTCTCCTACCGCGTCAATCCGTTTTCGATTTTCCAGAATACCAATTTGAAAAGCACTTTTGTAGAAGTAACTTTTCCTTTAATTTTTCATCCAAAAGTTGTCTGCTAAGTATTGGCATTTCAATTGCTGACCGACACTACAGATATCAAAACGATGCCATTCGAATTTCCCATACTCTGACTCCTCCAAACTGTGCCTTCGAAAATTCTCACACTACACTGGATCAACTGTCCGTAAAAACTCATTAAATGATCAACCAAGTGGTGCCAATTATTCCCGCTAATAAAATTTCTAAACGTTGTCTCTGCGATATAACACCTGTCCCTCACGAACAAGAAAAACTTGCAATAGCCAACCAAAAATATTCATCAGTTGTCGTCGTCTAAAGGAAATCACTGAACCCCAATCATTATCCGTCTTGATGTTTGAGACCAATTATCCTTCTTAAAAAAAAATCTTCGCGCCTTAAAATATTGTCTCCAAATGTAACACTTCCATTTGTTCATGGAATATCGTCTTAAGATTGTTGGTGCAAAAATCGTATAACCAATGGAAGTGGATAATATTGGAGTGAATCAATGGTTGCTTCAAGCCGCGTTACATTGTCACTGTCCATAAGACGATATTCGCTCCCACCAATTCGGGTGAATTTGGTGTACACCGGGTTGTCGGCGAATTTGACTCCAAGATACAATGAAGCCTAGTCCTGATTGACTGTTTGTCCAACTGCGTCATGCATATACGAAGAAGAACCAGAATGCCTTTGGATTTTGCGAGCCACCAATAATGAATTAAGCGAGAGAGTTCTAATGAGAAAGACCGATTGATTGCATTCTCATCCTCTTGTTTTAAGTGAATCCCTAGCCTATATAAAGGTCTAGATGTGACCGTTGGCTACTGGTCACATCTATTTGTTTAAACCCAATAGTCATGTCTATTCAATTCACTCTAGCAGTCATATCTTTTTGTGTGATTATGTGTATTCATTTAAACCGAATAGACAGACCCTTTGCATTTAATCCAACAACTGCATCTATTCATTTAACCTGAATAGACACACCTATTGGATTAAAACTGTTCACCAATTACAACATTTAATGTTCATTAAATATTTTGGAAATGTTCCAACAATGTTTAGAGTACAAAGTAGGCTTTGATACTTCACAAGTTCTAAACTTCACTCTTTTACGGTCGTTTCACGTTTGGGCTTTGGAATCACCCAAAAAGGTTAAAAATCGACCAAGTTATGGCTGTTTGAAGTTGAACAGAATAAGTAGAGGTGGCAATTTTGAACCCAACCCATGAACCCACCCAAATCCACCCATCTAAAACCCAACCCAACCTACCCATATTATAATGTGGGTTGATATGGGTTGAACTTATATCAACCCATATTTACATGGGTTGGGTTGGGTTGAAAATGGGTTGGAGTCAAAAAAGGGAAAAAAAAAGAGTCACGTTCTTCACTTCTCTTTGCTAATTAGTTCTTGAATTGTAGACTCTACTCCAATCTCCCCCGACACTCTTTCATGTATTTCACGTGGCTCACGTTGAGATTTTCATAGTATTATGATCCATAATTTGGTTGATTAAATAAAAAGGAGCCAGCTCCTCTTCACTTTTGAAGAAAATTAGGCCGGTTCCGTTTTTAATTTTCAGCTCAGAGTTTACATTCCATATTTATTTTTATTATTGTAGAGCTCACCGAGAAAATCATTCATTCCTAAAAATTATGTTGATAGGTATCCAATTCACATGATTTGAAAACAGATTTACTTTTAAACAAAAAACTGAAACACTTGATGGGACCCCATAAAATTTAAAATAAATATAAAATATTTACTAGTTATTTAACGATTTTTTATTACCGTGATTTTTCTCGGTTGACTTTTTTGATAGCTTGCTAATATGAAGTGTTACCAAATTATAAACATGGATGAGTCTAAATTTTTTCCAACCGGAGAGGATCTGTTTTTATTTATTTTTGTAAATTGTAGGACGATTATACCAAAAAAGTTAATGTAACAGTATACTACAGAGGAGGGGAAAGTAAGAAAAGAGTACTACATATGAAAATTAATAATAAATTCTTTGTTTAATTATTTTTAAACATCAATTACGTACTATCATGATTGTAATGTTAAATATGATAATCTCCGAAATCGCCATGCTACACGACGCTCTTTAATAATCTCCGTTCATTTGGTAGAACTCGTTGAAAAAATCGTTCATTCCGAAAATCATGTCGATATGTATCCTATTGAATTAATTTGAGAAAATGCATATATTTTTTTTTAAATAGACGTTATCCATACTTTAAATTTAATATGTTTTGGTTGGGTTGGGTTGGGTTGGGTTTTGCTTGACCTATATTCAGCCTGCCCATATTCAACCCAATCATATTCAACCCATATTCAACCCACCCATATTCAACCTCTAACCCATAACCCACCCATTTGCCACCTGAATAACCAGTCCCAAATTCTGCTTTCTGCGTTTTTTATCAGCCATCTTCCAGAAATTCCCTAGGACTCTAAAAAACTCCGTTTTCGTTGATTGTTGTGCCGAAAGTTTCGTATTTCAGTCTACTATCTAGGAAAAATATGATCAGATATTATACCGAGAAATTATACTTCGAAATAAATCACCCATTTCGTAACCTGGTCCAGTTCTGTACCAGATCTGATGCGTCGAGTTTCCAGCCCGCTTTCTGAGCATTTTTATTCCAAGAGTCCTTCACAACTTATCTTTATCACGTCTTTGGCTACCTTTCTGTGAAGTTTCGTATGTTTTTTAGTTAGTTTGATATGGTATTTTGTTGATCTCCTGAGACTCTCTGTTTTAAAAATCAAGTAACCCGATTCTTGAGTGATTTGGAATAAACCGTTTTGCACTTAATTTACCGGCATAGTAGCATATCGTAAACCTTGATAGGACTGATTTCATATGTCTGGGTCCAATCAGTAACAGCACGAGCACAACACATGCATAAACAATCCCATATGTGGAATTGGCTGAACCGGTGTTTTGTGGCACGTGGCACGGGCACAACACGTGCAAGAGTAAAAATGAGGAATGCTAGTTGATTAGATGCCAAACAATGCTCGATTAAAAATAAAGACCCAATTAAGCACGGGTACAGCACAGCAAGGCATGGAGTTAGGCGTACCCGTAGGCTAGGCCGGGCCAAACATATTCTAAATGGATCAGGCTGGGCATGGCATGAAGTATGTTCGTCATGGAGCTAAACATGCTAGAATAGCACGACACGGCCTATTTGACAAAAGGGACGTAATGTCTCCAAAATAATTATCCATACACCACACCGGTATAGCCACTATGGATGCTGCTTTTATCCCTGGTACATGTACAAAAATGATGGTCATTTAATTGACATTTGATTTCAAACTGTTAAAGATACATTACAGAGAATAATCTCAAAACACATACGCTACTGTTTTAGGCTTCCACTGAATAATCTCCAAACATCAAAACGACACAATCGAAAACAAAGAAAGAAAAACTGATCATCAAACTGATAACTATCACTACTTGATTCAGGGCATAGAAAATACAAGCAGCAATGACACCACCATATATCCCAAGGCATTGATCGATCAATTATCAGAAATATGCCATCAAAACTGCCTCCCCAAGCACATGCCCCTCAATTGCATCCAACAGCTTCTCCTTCGTCACCTATGAATTAATGTCAACAATGTCATTCTCAATATTTTTGATCTTTCCAATTTAGTTTCTCTATCTATTAGCAGAGGAAAAGATAGCGTCTTGATTATCCCAAAACCAAATTGCTACATATTGCAAAGGAAAAAATGTATCTTAAATTATCCGAAAAACAAATTGATGCAAAGAAAACATGCCCAAACCCCAATTTTATACAAGAAATATTTAGACTGACCAAACCCAAGCTTGCAACACGAAATATTTACACCCCACATCTGGTTAGGATTCAAAATTCTATACGTCGATCTATTCGGGAAAAGAAAGAGAAGAGAGAACGTCATATAGTATAACATACTATAACTGAACTCATTTCGATAACATTTTCACCTCTTACTCTCCCGTGCATTCACAAAAAATACACGATATGTCCATTTAAGACTCATCATGTTCCATAAATAATAGTAGAATTCACTATCCTGTGTGATTTAGAGATGAAATTATAGGAAAAACTTATGCATCGATGTTGAGTATTTGTGTCGTGTATAAAGTGGTGGTTCTGTAGCCATTTCCCATTTCCTTGACTATAATGAGTTTCTACTTGGATTTGGTCGCGGAAGTTCAGGAGCAACGCCCACAGCATGTTGAAAATTGTTTAATCTCAATTAAGTTGTAAACAGTTGGTGGTGGTTATAATTCTTATATTGCACCAACACAGTAGAGGCTCAGAGGCAGAACTCTCAAAATCGAAACATTAACGTACGTGGTCACGGTAATTGTTGACCTAAAGATTTGAGTATATGTTGTGCTATACACCATCTAAACATTTATGCGGTCACGGTAATTGGTGACCTGAAGATTTAAATAAATACTACTGTACCTTGCTCCCAAGATGCAGCTCCTCATCTAAGGCAAACAACTTGAACTCCAACCGATGCCCCGGCGGGTGATGCCCCGTAGTCGGCATCTTAGGCCCACGCCACCCTGGAACCTTCCAGTCATTATTCCCTTCTTTTATCCCACCCACCTCCTCCTCCTCCTTGCCAGAAAACCCCTCCGGCAAGCCCTTCAACGACGGGGGTATGTTCACCACCACCCAGTGGGTCCACGGCACGATGGGTCCATCCGGGTCGGACGCATCAATGTCTTGCACCACCAGAGCTATACTCTTCGTCCCCTCTGGAATGTTGTACCATTCCAACGGAGGCGATAAGTTCTTTTTGGCACCTTGTCCGTCCCCTGTGTATTTTCTTGGTAGCCTCCCGTTGTGGTCTATGGTAGGAGAAATCAATCTGAATTCTTCAGTCGTGTTTGCCATTATTTCCGTTGAGCTTGAAACCCAAGTATTTGACTATTTTGTTCCTCTATTTTTTTTTTTTTTTGGGGTTACGTTGGATTTGACTTGGGAGAGTAGAGAATTTATAGGTGTCGGGTAATTAGTTTTTTAGTGGGGAGAGAAGTTTCGAGTTGGCAAGGGAATTTACGTGGGTGGGGTGTTTGTAGCAACACGTGTTTTAATTTGACACGTGGGAAGTAAATAGTTGAGTTGGGGGACAAAGAATGGCCAGGTGTTTGCTTTCCATTGTTTTCTTCAACTATGGGCACCTTAATTTATGGAGAAGGGTCCAGACCCAAATTTAATAAACGGAAATTTGGGGAGAAGGTTCTAGGCGCATGGTCGCGTTATGGAAAATGTAAGGAGACCTTTGCAGTTCCCAGAGTCGGCTCAGACGCACAAGCCCCTAACTATTTCGATGTTGTTAAAAGGTTTTATTACGGGTTAATACAAAAAATAAATATTTATTACCATTAACTTCAATCATTCTTTTTAATTATCACTAACTCCATTAATGTCAATCACTCTTTTTTGGGGCTTAGACATTTAGGGTGCATTTTTTTATTATAGGGTTTTTAGTGGTTTAGGCACTTTCATAGAGTACCCTAGGATGTTAGACACTTTCATAGGGTACCCTAAGGTTTAGGTTTAGGCACTTTCATAAGGTAACCTAAAGTTTAGGGTACCCTAGATTTAGAATGTACATTTTAGAATTTAGACCGTACATTTACAATTTAGAATGTACATTTTAGAATTTAGACTGTACATTTAGAATGTACATTTTAGAATTTAGACCGTACATTTAGAATTTAGACTGTACATTTAAAATTTAGGCTGTACATTTAGAATGTACATTTTAGAATTTAGACCGTACATTTAGAATTTAGACTGTACATTTAAAATTTAGACCGTACATTTTAGAATTTAGACCGCACATTTAGAATTTAGACTGTACATTTAGAATTTAGACAGTACATTTAGAATTTTAGGTTACCCTAGAGTTTAGATTTAGACACTTTTATAGAGTACCCTATGATTTAGGCACTTTCATAGAGTATCCTAGGGTTTAGGCACTTTCATAGGATTTGAGGTTTTAAAATTAAAAATAAAAATAAAAATAAAAAAAGCTGAAAAGAAAGCACTTCTTTTTTCTTGGGCTTGTAAATGGCTGGGTAATGTCCCACGGGATATTTTGGGAAGGAACGTATACGTGAAATACTTCTACATGAGATCAACAGATTTTTGACCTGGGCGGCTTGGGTTGGACTGGACTTATTGGAGTTTTCCGTGTTTTTTTTCTCAAAGGCTGGAGCTTGGCGTGCAGCCCTCCACAAAAGTGGAGCGGCCCGTCATTATCCCTTGTTAAAAGGAAAGACAATTTCGTTGAGGGCTAAAGCCTGTATGTGGTGGAATCTTTAGGTGGACCATTAATTAGTGGGCCAAGAGTGGGATAATTCTGAAGCCCAAATGACAAGAAGCCATGAGACTAATATTGTCCCTTTTAAGACCGACAAATACTCCATTTGCAGCCCAAGAACGCATAAATGTGAAAAAAGGTTATGAAGAAGCAGTAAGATTATTCGATATGCACGCCAACTGGTCTGTGACACTCTGCATTACTTAAGAACTAATGACCAATACGTATTAGAGAAGGGTAATTTTAATATTTGTATTGTTATGATAATGGTGTAATACTTCTATTCTTTTTTAAGTTTCTCCTATGACTAGATGTGCAATTTTCTGGTTCAAATAATCCGTGTAAATATTTTTTTAGTATTTTACACGCAATTGGAGCTCTAAATGGTACAGATATATACAACGCAAATTGGGCATCACCGAGATAATCACACACCGCAACAGGAGTCATCTGTTCACACAGTGATTATCAGGGGTGCAAACCTACACTGCAACGAATGTGTATACAATGTACGTATTTACATTTGTTCATAAGTTCGGGGTGAATATGCGGTAAATTTGTAACGGACGGGTGGTTGGTGATTTTCTCCTACATTAAGTCCAATAAGTGCAAGTGAAAATTCCCCCTTCAAAATTGATACAACTGGTTTTGGTTTGTGCAGACGCAGGATTTGAGTCAAGCAAAAGCCAAATCATGTGTATTTTCATATTCATAGAAATAAATTTTTTAAAAGTATTTTATCGCTACTTGCAAGGTTTGAATAAGAGACGATATTGTGTGCATGTGTCTAGTTACCGTTAAATTTTATAAAAGCAACCTAAAAAATGACTGATAACTTGAAATTTTAGGAGCACAAATAGAAATTTTAAGATTTTTTTTTTTTTCACTCCAAGAGATTTGTAGGGACCAATCCCATAGATTTTTCTTAATTAACCTGAAAAACTAGTATGATACGTGAAGATACTTGTAAGTTGTGCAGGGGCCCAAGTCCCCCCTAGCACCCCTGGATTCATGTCTAGGCATCTAGCTAACAGTAAACGGTTTCGGTTTCCTTCTGAATCAGTCAATCATTATGAGTAAATGAATAGGTATGTATAAGTGAAAAATAATACTCCTATATAAAACTAGTGGCGGCTCCAGAAATTATGAACAAAGTGTTCAAAAATTACATCAAATCTACTAATTTTATTAACTAGCAATATATATACAATATTAATATGAATAATGTGATAAAATAATACGAAAATAAATAAGAAGTCACAATTGCATGCTTTGAGCAAATTCTACATTTTAGGTAAAGCAAATTTAATGGACGCATAGACACGTTAGTTTTTATCGTACGAACTTGTGTGGCGAATAGGCTCCCCCTTATTTTTTTTGACATATGCTCTTATTTTTTGAAATATAAAGTTGATTGTTGTTCAAAGAAAAGTTAGAGAAAGATATTGTACTTATAGATACTTTTTTCGTTCTCTGTTTTTAAAATTTTTGTCATTAATGGTGTGTACTTTGTTTTGAGCTAATATTACATGTTGATCAATTGTAAATTTTCTGGATTGATGGATGTTCATATAGTATAACTAAGTGTTCAAAAAAAAAAAAAAACCAAAAATAAAATTTGTACATGTAATGTAAAATATAAAAGAGTTTAGGTTGTTCAATTGACTATGCATCTATAGGAATCTATGGAACCGTCAATGGCTTATTGACTTTTCATTGGGATCATTTACATTGGATTGATTTGTTGGCTAATAGTTTTGGACTAGTTGTTCAAAGTTTTTTAGTAAGGTATTCAAATATTTTAAGCATAGGGTGTCCAAATTATTTTACGTTCGGTGTTCAAAGATCTCTAAACTAAAATAATATATTAAAATATTACATGTATTCTAAACAATTTTTTTTTAGGGTGTTCAAATTTACTTGAGTGTAGAGCCACCTATGTGTAAAACTACACTCAAATATATATATATATATATATATATATATATATATATATATATATATATATATATATATATATATATATATATATATATATATATATATGGGGCGGTTCCGTTAACACAACGAATAACACAACATTTGACACAATTTTTTTTTTGTGAACCCCATGCAAATGATCGGAGCTGTTCAATTTATTTAAAATATGTTTTTAAGGTTACCTGTAAAAAATCAACTCATTTGAATATTGATAAGGGCTTAATCAGTTCATTTAGTTGATTCCTATCAGATTTTATAGGATAAATTTGAATGAACTGATCAAGCCTTTACTAATATCCAAATGAGATGATTTAGGTAATCTTAAAAACATATTTTAAACAACTTGAGCGGGTCTGATTGTAAGCGTAGGGCTCCGATTATCGGTGTGTCAAATGTTGTGTTATTCGTTGTGTCCATGGAACCGCCCCGATATATATATATATATATATATATATATATATTGTAAGCGTAGGGCTCCGATTATCGGTGTGTCAAATGTTGTGTTATTCGTTGTGTCCATGGAACCGCCCCGATATATATATATATATATATATATATATATATATATATATATATATATATATATATATAAGGGAGCTCAGTTTTTGAATCCCAACATAAATCCAACGGCCTACATCTATTTGGTGCTTAATTGATGGTTCGGATTCAGTAGCAACTTCCACTCAAGGGCTGAGATTAGAGAGCTACTAGGATCAACGGATGAGATGGATTTAAGGATCCCAATTTTTGCCGCCCAAGCACACGGGGCAGTTTCCAGATTTTCATAACTTCACAGACCACGACTGCCTGACTGCCTCTAACTACTCCGCACTCCCTCTGCCTCAACCGCTCCTAGACCTCCACCCCTCTTCACTCCTCCCTCCCTCTTGCACAGAGCTACTACGCCAAGCATCACCCCTCCTCTCTCTCTCTCTCTCTCTCTCTCACAAATCTAACCACCGCCTCACGGAACCACCGAAGTTTGAACCTGCTGCAAATACTGTTCTGAACTCAATCCGGGCAAGCGACCTCTGCTATTCTCTCTCACTCCCCCAACCCCCCCCCCCCCCCCCCCCCCCCCCCCCCCCCCCCCCCGGTTTTTTTTCCCCCTTTTTCTCAAATTGGGATGTGCTTTCAACTTGCATTCTACATGTTCGACAAAATGTTTGAGAGACGCCCATGTTTCATTTGTTCAATCCATTTGTTTAATTTTCGGTTTGCTAAATCTTGGACACAATTTGGGACACTGTCCTCTTTTTCTCAAAATGGGATGTGTTTTCAACTTGCATTCTACATGTTCGAGAAAATGTTTGAGAGACGCCCATGTTTCATTTGTTCAATCCATTTGTTTAATTTTGGGTTTGCTAAATTTTGGACACGATTTGGACACTGTTATAGCATATATGTAATATCTCCTGGCCTTATTAGGGACTCTCGCTGAATTTCCCATTGCAATGCTTTACTTGATGGTTATATTTTAATTCCTTACGAATTGATCTAATTTAAGCTATGTTACATGAACGACCAACTCCCGTGTGTGGTTTCACCAATAGCCCCCATAGGCATTTGTTGCAGCAAGAGTTGTAGCAAAAGAGAGCTACACACATTTGAGAAACAAAGAACATTTTCACCATTGTTTCCAGGGTGGTTGAAAAACAGCTCTTCAAAAAAAAAAAAAAAAACTTTTGAATTAGATGAGTGATAATGATCTTTTGACAATTGCAGTGTGGATCTCACTCTCTGAATTACTTCCATAGCAATTGAATGCATCAATGGATAATTGATCACACTCGCCATTAGACAGCATAATTGCATTGGGATTCTTTTTCCATGACTTTGGACTCTGATTTACTGAATGCCGTCTTTTTCTTCTGTAGTTCAGTGGTGGGAAATCAGTTGCTCGAGTGGGTGGCCCTTTAGTGGCAATAGCCAAGGTTTCTCTTCAGTTAATTATCAGGTAAATCAATACTGGGCTCTCTCTCAATGCTGTCTTTTTCTTCTGTAAATCAATATCAGGCTCCTGTTTGCTGGGCTACTTTAGTTGTAGTTTGTTTTAAGAACTTTTATCTTTTTATCAACAATTAAAGTTTACTTTGTGTGTACTTTGCTATAGGAAATTATTTGCTCGAGTGGGTGGCACCCAGTACCGGTGCTTTATAGATTACTGCATATGATTCAAAGAATTGATTGCAAAGTTCATCATCCAGGACCTTTGAATTCATAGATAGCAAAAAGCATGTAGTGATCATTGTTGCATTGTATGATGCCACATATCTTTCATACATTCATACATTTCACAGCAGTGTGGGGCCCATTGAAACATTTTCTGTTTAGAAGAATGGTATCGATTCAATCCAATAGTTGAGGTGCACTATTCACAGCAGAATGGTATTGATTTATATGGACCAGCTCTACCTATTACAGCATGAGTTTTTTTTCCTAGCAGAGTTCGTAAATTAGATTTTTATAATAGTATATATCATTGTTAACATTTTATGCAGGTTTCATGAGGCGTCCTCCACTTTTGCGTCGTAGTGATTACTTAAACATGTTGAATGACATACACGATTTTGAATTGGCCTTCGACTGTGGTGATGTGGAATGGAGAAAAGCTTCTCAGAACAGGTTTAGTATGATCAAAATTAAGCTGCAACATTTGAGAATTTTGTTGTTTCAGGAAAAATTTGTTCTATTTACCCATTAATGTTAAGTGCTATTAGGGGTGTCCACGGATCGGATCCGGACGGATCGGATATGGATCCGATCCGATCCGCTCAGAGCGGATTATGGGTTTTAAGATCCGGAAACCGAACCGAACATTCACGGATTGGTTACGGATCGGATTGGATCAAGTCGGATCGGGCGGATTTGACAGATTAAAGAAGGATTATTGAGCGGATTGAGCGGATCGAGCGGATACGATCCAATCCGATCCAGATCCGGAACCGTTAGATAAGAAATTCTCAATCCGGAACCGAACCGAACATTCACGGATGGATCAACGGATGGTTCGGATCGGTTCGGATTGGTCGGATTGGCGGATCGGATGATCCGCTGGACAGCCCTAAGTGCTATTATTCACAATGTCGTGCTCTAACTTTTGTGTTCAGAAAAATTAAGCAAGAGCACAGAGCGCGTCCGGCGGGGCAGGGCTTATCTTGATCATCCTCAAGTTGTAAATGTGCAGAACAAAAGGTTAGTTTCTTCATTATTAACTCTTTGAGCAGCATATTTGTGATTGAACTCTTTGGTATACCTCTTTTTCTTAAAAAATTAGTGATTGATTTTAATCTTTGAGCAGCATAATCGTGGGTACGTGGAACGTAGGTGGAAAATCACCATCAAGTAATTTGAATCTAGATGATTATCTTCATTCATCACCTCCTGCAGACATATATGTTCTTGGGTAATGATTTCTAGGACTCTAAAATGTCTGATTCGTGTCTAGAAAACCTCAAATTGCCCTACCAGGTGTTTGTGAGGTACATCCACCAACTAAAACTATTTTCTTATCATATTTTTTTCTAGACATTACTAATGCATGTTACCCATTTATCAATAGGAGAAAAGAAGGGCAGAGGCAATAGCTATGGAAAAACTAACGGGAACCTCTATGGGTAAGGGAACCTCTATGTCCCAGGATACATGGTATTAATATAGCAATTGGTATTTTTAAGACTCTTTTAGGCTGAGTTTCGATATTGGCAATGTGGGAGGGAATTGCAGAAGGAGAATGGAAGGCAGAAGTGTTAAAAACATAATATCAATCACATTTTTTTTTCCTCTGTGATTTCTTCTATGTATCTAAATAATGTATTCTGTTCCATTTGTGTAAAAAATTTGGCTTTCTGCTTACAGTTTGGGAAGGCAATAGTTTGTTCGGATGCAGCTGCAGAAGCCGTTAGGTACGGGTTTACTACAGTGGAGAGGCTAGAGGGTTTCCTGGTTTTGGCTATTGCCTCTCTGGGTAAGCATGTCACAGAGTTCAATCAAACACCTGAAGCAGAGGTATGCTAAGGTCTGTCTTCAAATTTTTGTCCATCAATCATTGTGTTTACCTTAAATGTCTTCAGATTTTTGGAGTAATAGTTGGTTTGAGAGATTGAAAAGTGAGGAATGCTACTTTATGTATATTGTGTTTAAAATGCAACGTGTCGTGCTTTTAGAAAGGTACGGGCAATTTCTAGAACAAAACCCATTGAGCAACAAAAACAAAAGCCATTGAGGCAAAACGGTAGTTCATGAAGTTGAGTTCAATTTTTAGAATGGTAATTTTTAGAATGGCATGTGTAAGCAACACGTTTTGGATTTGAAGTTTTTGTTACATTGATGTTTGTTTTGACAGACAAGGTTTCAAAGAATGGTGTTGAAGCCAGCTTTCTGACATCCAAGGGATAATGAATGTGCACCATTGGAGAAAGAGCTCAATTGTGTATGTTTCAAAAACTGATTTTTTCTCTTTTCTTCCGTCAATGTTTCTAATCTAAAACCTTCATTCTTTTTTTTTTTCTTCACCCTCAGAATTGCACTTTCTTTCTAATGAAAACATTGAGTTTATTTTGTTGAAATCAATAAAAGCTGGGATGGATTATTTCCACTTATGACCTATATTCCATTTTTCACTTTTTGGCAAATTGGGTTCTTCTGATTTTCTTTATTATTGTTCGAGTGCTCGCTAATTGTTCGAGCAGTGCCTTTAGGCACGGGCATGCGCTAGTATATATATATACCCGATCTAGTCCGGGAGTCCCGGATCCGGGACTCCACCTTCCCGATATTTTTTTTACGATCCGAGCCGTCCAATGTGTTCAACAAGTGTTTCAAGGGTCAACACTAGAAATCTTCAAAAAAAAAACACCGGGAAGGGCTTGATCCAAGCAGTTTTTCGCAAAAACTGTACAGTTTTTGCGAAAAACTGCTTGGGTACAGTTTTTGCGAAAAACTGCTTGGATCAAGCCCTTCCCGGTATTGTTTTTTGAAGATTTCTCGCGTGGACCCTTGAAAACACCTTTTGAAAACATTGAACGGCTCGGATTTCCCAAAAACAATTTTTAAAGGCATCAAAAGACCGAAAAAACCCTCAATCCGGGATCCTTGACAGGATAATTCCTGTGCATCTAGCGTTATTTTTCCACCATCGGATCATGATTTTGATGAACTTAAATGGAGGTTATCAAAAAAAAAATTGCGATTTTAAATTAAAGATTTGAAAGCCACATTTCTTTCAATGTTTCTATGCAATTTTTAGTTCTCTTAATGATTAGTAAATAAATCATCATTCATTGAATCGTGATTCAAAATCGAACAATTAAATCGAACGAATCTGGTTGATACGCATTCCTAAGCGGAGAGACTACTTGGCTCCAGAATGAGTTCTGAGATACTATGGATAAGTATTGGGGGAAAATGTATTCATCTTCCGTAAAGGGACATATGCCAATGAAACCAGCGACCAATTAAATCCTTTCTTAGCATAGACAACCCACGTTTCATTTTAGTGCCTTAACGTAAGCTGAAAGATACACATGTCCAATGTGTACAAGCCAGATGGTCAAATTAAATTGGAAGCCTAGCAGATGTACACTAGCATATGGTATTAAAAATAAATAGCCATGACCTTTTCTTGGTGGTTGTCACTTAATCAACTAAGGATATTATTAGAATTTGAGAAATTTAATTGGTCCACGCGAAATTTTGTCGGTTAATGAGATTGGTTTTCTGGATTAGTCAATCACTTAGGCCGAATAGCGATTTAAAAAAAAAAAAATAGCCATGGCCTTTTCTTGGTTAAACAACACAGTGAGATCAATTATTTGTTAACACATAATTATTTATGAAGCCTAACACTCCATTAGTCACCAAAGTAGAAACTTTTGGTTCCGCAGTGGTGTAAGCTAAGTCAGCACCATGTCAACATACCCCTCTCGTCCAATACTAGGGGCCATGTATTGAACCGCCCAAATTCACCACTTTCTAACCAGAGTCCCCACCACTACTTTTTCTCCACCATCGGCACAGCCACACATTTTCTTTTGCTGGTTTAAAATCAATTATACCGGACCTTAGTACGTTGTTACAAGTCTTCTTGAACGTGAATGGAAAAAGTTTGGAGTCTAGAAATGTGAGCTACCGAAAGCTTTTTAGGGGGATTATTTTGGGGATCCGGGAGTTTTGTGGGGTAAGTGTTGTACGGCAAAATTACATCGTTTTGCTTGATTTAAGGACCTTGTTTGGATAATGAAAAAATCATTGTCAAGTGTCTAAATCCGAAGTGCCCAAAACTAAATGCGTAAACCCACTATACCCTCACCCAAAGAGCCTAAATTCCCTAAAATTGAACCGCAAAATTACCTCTCAAAACAGGATCCTTGGAAGCTTTAGAGGTGTATTAAGAAAATGAGCAAAACGACGTAGTTTTGCCGCACAACACCCTGGATTCAATTTTTGGAGAGCTATGGAAGGCCATAAGGCCCATAATATGAGGGCGTCGATATGGTAGAATGTGGAATTCTTATAGTATTTGAATGGAGATACGCACATTTCCCTAATTGATAAACATTTCTTTAAATAGAAACCGGATGTAGAGCGTTCAATTATTTAGGACATGCTTGACGGTGGCAATATAATATTGAGCAATGTACAGGCGCTAATTATTCAGGAACAGTAGACAAACTATTACATCAAATATACACATGACAATACCATGTCAATCAGTCAATGCATTGTTCAATATATGGATAAAATCATCCACTAAAAAAGTTGCACATGTAACTTTAGTACCTTGTTTAGTGTTTCTAGACTTTTCTGATCATATTTCAGTAGGCACTGTATCACACAAAATTCGAGTCTACGAAGAAGATGGAAAGATGCTCAACAAAAAGTCAATCTATTGACTCAAGAAAAAAAGAAAGATTACAATCTTTGTTTTAGCTTGTAATGAAAGAAATGAAAGAAAAATAATTTCCTTTGATTCTTCTCTTCAAACGTTGATACAGGAGCTTGACAATACTTGATCCCAAATTTAACAACAAAATCTTCTCTGAGATTTGCAAAGACGATGACAATGCAACTTGAATGTTCTTCAGAGCTTTGAAGCTTTAATCTGAAAAACCACCTTGCTTGATGTTAGACTTGAAAAATTCTGAAGAGCTTGAAAGATTTGATTATGAAAGAGTCTAGATGTTTGTGTGATGGATAAATGCTTTCACTGTGTGCCAAATATAAGAGAGGGCCTCTATTTATACAGATGTGCAATGGAGAGTCCAAAATATACTCTAACTCTTTTCATATTTATCTTTTTAATTATTCTTGCTTTTATTATTTTTAGAGGGTTATAAGAGAGTATTATTTTTACTTTAGCAAGCACCTTATTTTGCTTGGCCAGACTCGGTAAATTAAATAACCTCATCATTTTGGCACATGTCACCATTTAATTGGTCCACTCACATATCTTTAAATATTGACCTATGGATACTATGCAACATTTGAATGATCATTTATTATGTCCTATTTGCTAGGCCCGACAACATGCCGCAATTTGCGATAGGCTAGAAATCCTACATCATTCTATCTGGCGTGAAAAAAGAGTGAACAAAATTCTCCCTAATATAAACCATTTACCTAACAAAAGGGAGATCAATTTTGTTCACCCTCCTTAAAAAAGAGTGAACTAAACCCTCCCTCCTATATTGATTGAAATGTATGGGTCCCACAACAAAAAGTGTATAGCAGAGGTAAGTATGCTATTAACCTCTCCAAATGTTCCTTGATAAACACTGGAAAAAAATTAATTACAACTATGTAACGGGGTATATTCCACAAGGAGGAAAAATATGCAGTTGATATTAATTCTACTCCATTATAGATAATTTATCTGAAAGAAATCAAATTTCCGTATAAGAGGACAGACGACTCTTAAGTATTTTTGGTAAAATTCCTTTACTCATGGAACGATATTACTGAGAAAAGCTATTCATAGCAGTGCATCTCAAACCAATCTTTGGAGAACATTTTTTTTGAACGTACGTGACCATTTTCTATGAGCCTACCAAACATTTCTAAAACACCAGATCACCCCACCCACTGAAAGCCACCACATGCAAGTAGGAGTATTATATATGCACATGGGTACCCCTCTCTCTCTCTCTCTCTCTCTCTCTCTGTCTTTGCAAAAATGGGTCTCTCAGATCCCCACCCTTCCAACTTCGTGGACCTCAACAAACACAGCAACTTGCAAATAGACAGCAGAACTCTCCTCCTCGGAGCCATCTTCATGTTACTACTCCTTATCTCAACCCTTTCCTTCGTATACTTCCTCTACACCTGTATTCGCCGCAGCCAATCAGCCACCATTGAGGCCAGGCCAGCCACGAGCATAAGACCACCGTCGGTTGGGCTCGACAAGGCCACCATCAATTGCCTTCCCATCGTTCAATATGGGTCGAGCCAGCTTAGCGGTAGCGATACGTGCCGAGTTGGGGAGTGCTCCATATGTCTTGGCGTTTTCCAAGACGGAGAGAAGGTGAAGGTTTTGCCACTGTGTTACCACGGGTTTCATGCCGAGTGCGTTGACGAGTGGCTCAGGTCGAGGCCGAGTTGTCCTCTGTGCAGAGCGTGTGTTGTCCGAGTTGACTCTTTGATTCAATCTGACTTGCCATGAGGGCATCAAACTGCAGAGTAGTGGAAAATGTGCAGTACTGTAGGCACAAGTTGGTTTGTTACAGTGTAGAACACGATTTGTTTTTTGGTTACGCCAAAACTATTTAGATGGTCGCAAATATTAAGAACAAGTAGTTTCTTTATCGTTTGGAAAAATTTTATACTACCATCCTAACCTATTCCCAACCTGTCCACATCTGTATTACAGTAACTTTCTTTAACCCCTAACCTGCACAATATTAGATGTGGCTCTGGCTCTTACCCCCATATGCTTTCAAAAAGGAAGGTTTGGGTTCGAGTCCATGGAGAACTTCAAATTCTCTTTAGTTATTATAAACTATTAATTCCCTTCTTATCCCCCACGCACGTATGCTATTTTGGGGGTAAAAAAAAAAAAAAAAAATAGTTGCACAATATAACCTTGGTACAATGTATACACTATATAATTTGTTGGTTACAATTTTAGATTTTTTGCTAGCTCATCTCCCAAAAAAAAGAAAAGGGCAAAGTCAGAGACTCGGAATGATTCGGAGACGCTCACTGTCATACATTTTTAGTAGTGTCTGATTTGGTCACCGTAGGTTTAAGCTCCGGCTTGTTGGTGCAAAAATCCGGGAGTCTTCGGGAAACTGAACTTGTTGATGAAGGAACTTGCTTCGAGGCACGTTACTATGTCGCTTTCCGAAAACAGTATTCGCTCCCACCGTTAGGTGTGCACCGGGTTGATAGCGAATCTGTCCGAGGATACAACGAAGCCCGATCAATTCAATGATCTTCTGCCTGCGTTCGCACAAACGAAGGACAGACAGAATACCGAGTCAAATTTGTGATCAAATGAACCAAGGGATTGCTGGCACCATTTCTGCAGAGTAACGGTACAGCAAAACTAGAAAGCAATCTGTAGTAATTTTGGCAGAGTAACAAGGCTAAAATTCGGTGTCAAGTGAATGTAATTTGGGTGTTATATATAGGCCCAAATGTACCTTTTCACTTTAGGACACGCCCCTTAGTGAATAGACTTGAGTTTGGGTTATAACTTTCCGTTTTGGGCTGCATCCGTTCACGAACCAGTGTCTGAAATCCGCGCGCTAACGCACCGGTATCGATACACCTGACAGGGGTATCGATACCCAACATTTTGTTCGCGAGATAGCCCGCTGGTTTTGATACCCCGTTTCACTGGTATCGATACCAATCCGTTCCTATCCGTGTACGCCATTTCAGCGATATTTTACTGCCATGTGGCAATAAGAAAGGGTGCCTACAAGGCGCCTCGCGCCAACTAAGTGCAAAGTGCACCATCAAAGCGCCACATTACAGCCACACAGCCCACTGCCACGCTCACTCACGCGCGCGCGCGCGCGGGTGCGGGTGCGTATGAGTGTGTTCCATCACTGGCTACACTGGTAATGCGCGCAACAGCATAGGTGCCTTGCTATTTAACATTATAGAAATGTTCCCATATATAAACCACTCAAACTTTTCCTCACTAGCCGATGTGGGACAAAACCAAAACACAACAAAAAGCTTTCTAAAAGGCACAAGGAATATTTTGATAAAACCCAAATAAAAAACCCATTTATTTTGATAATTTCCAACAATCCCCCACCATTTCAAAATAAAGATGAAGCCTTGGTTCCTTTGAAAAGACTTGTGCATCAATGAAGGTATCTCACGATTTTAACCATCACCTAGTGAAACACATCAAAGTTAGTCGGAACGCATGGTAGACTTGTCTTTTAACCAGCGATCCTATAATGACCAACCGGACACGTTTCACGCACGCATCTTGACTGACTCATGTATTCAAAATTGCCGACACGTGGATTGGCCGTGTGTCTATATCCTATTTCGTGAGTGCTCTAAAGTTCTAGCCCGTGAACCTATAGACGGCGGCACCACCCTCACACTCATATAGGTAGACTTAAGAATGCCCCTGTAACGATAGCATCTTGGATTGCTTCTTTCCAGAAAGCACAATCTTGCGATTTCATAGCCTCCCCAAAGGTCAAGGGATCCGATTCCACATGATATGAAACCATAGTATGATTACAAGTAGTGTCTCTAGTTCCTTCAACTAGGTACACTATAAAGTCAGGACCAAAGGACTTAGCAACCCGAGCCCTTTTACTTCTCCTAAGTTCGACCTGTTCCGTAGGTTCTGCCTCTGTTTCAGGCCCATAAGAGATTGGTTCATTCTCTTCATTAACCTTTTTCGGAATAGAAACAAACCTATTTTCATAAAACACAGCATCCCTTGATTCAATTATGGTATTAACTCCATACAAATCATTTGGCTTGGAAACAAGAAACCTATATGCCTTACTATGTAAAGCATAACCAAGGAATATGCATTCAATTCCTTTTTCACCCAATTTCTTCCTTTTGGGTTTCGGCAATCTCACAATTGCTCTACAACCCCAAGTTTTAAAATAACTTAGGTTAGGTTTCTTCTTTTTCCATAACTCATATGGAGTTATTTGTGACTTCTTGAGAGGTACCCTATTCAAAATGTAAGCAGCGGTAAGTATGGCTTTGCCCCACAAACCAGTGCCTAATCCTGAATTGCTAAGCATAGCATTAACCATCTCTGTTAAAGTCCGATTTTTCTGTTCAGCCACTCCATTTTGTTGTGGAGTATATGGTGCCGTTTTCTCATGAATTATGCCTACTGACTCACAGTAATCAGGAAAATAATATTCACCACCCCTATCAGACCTTAAACGCTTTATTGTTTTTCCATATTGATTTTCAACTTCAGTTTTGAAAGTGATAAGCTTTTCTAGAACCTCATCTTTTGAGTGCAGCAAATAAACATGACAATACTTAGAAAAATCATCTATAAAAGTAACAAAGTATTGTTTGCCTCCTCTAGTAAGGGTGCTATGCATGTCACATACATCACTATGAACAAGTTCTAACAAAGTTGTAGTTCTAACAATTTTAGGAAATGGAACTCTAGTGATTTTAGTAAGTGAACATATTGCATTTATCAACCATATCAACATCATACTTAAATCTAGTTTAACCATCATATCCATCTTCCTAGTATTAACATGTCCTAAACGATTATGCCATAAAGAAAGAGAATCAAACAAGTAAGCAGAAACTGTGAATGTGTTATTAACGTTGAGTTTGTACATGCCCTCACAAACATAGCCTTTTCCAACAAATGTGCCATTCTTAGACAGAACAAATTTGTTCGCCTCAAACACTAGCCTAAAGCCATGCTTATCAAGCAGGCTACCAGATACAAGATTTTTCCTAACTTCTGGTACATGGTAAACATCAGTTAAAGTCAAAACATTTCCAGAAGTGAACTCCAAATCCACTTTGCCCTTGCCTTTGATAGGAGCGGTCGATGAATTCCCCATGTAGAGAAACGAACCATCATCAACCACTTCATAGTCGGTGAAGAACCTCTTATCAATGCAAACATGCTTTGTAGCCCCTGAGTCCATCCACCAGTTTCCGGCATCCCCAACCATGTTAATTTCGGACACAACAGCCAGAAATTTACCCTTTGAACCCGATGCCTGTGGATCCTTCTTCTTCTTAGACTTGCAATCCTTTTTGAAGTGCCCAGGTTGACCGCAACGCCAACACTCAACCTTTGGCTTTTTCCCTTTCGGGTCATTGCCCCGGTCGTAGTCGCGCCGGACCTTCTGTTTCTTATGTTTATCCTTGTTGGAACCTTTTCCTTCTTCCACCACATGAACTTTAGAGGCACCAGCCCCAAGTTCTTCTTTCTCTTGACGCCTTGTCTGTTCTTCCACAGTGAGATGAACAGCCAATTGCTCCAGCGTAAGTTCCTCGGTTTGGTGCTTAAGATTTTTCTTATAGTCTTTCCAGGAAGGAGGAAGTTTATCGATCACAGAAGACACCACGATCGATTCATCCATGTTCATGTTCTTAATCTTAAACTGGTTCAGAATATGCTGAATATCATGCAACTGATCAATCACAGACTTGTTGTCTACCATTTTATAACTCATAAATTGACTGACCAGAAACTTCTTGCTTGTTGCATCCTCAGTCAAATAGCGGCCCTCCAATGAATCCCACATTTCCTTTGCCGTCTCCGTATTCGAATACACGTCGAACAGAGCGTCCGAGAGTGCATTCAGAATGTGCCCCTTGCAGATGTAGTCATCATTCTCGAATTTCATCCTCACCCGTGTCTCCTCCAAAGTCTCATCTTCTTTCTCCTCTGGATATGGTGCAGTGAGAACGTACAAGACATTCAGTGTCGTGAGCATAAAATGCATCTTCTTTTGCCAACGCCTGAAATTCCCTCCATCAAACTTGTCCAATTTTACGATATCCTGTGTCATTTGTCGCAGAGACCTTGATGTTGACGCCATTCCTGAATACTGTTTTCGATTGTTGGTGCAAAAATCCGGGAGTCTTCGGGAAACTGAACTTGTTGATGAAGGAACTTGCTTCGAGGCACGTTACTATGTCGCTTTCCGAAAACAGTATTCGCCCCCACCGTTAGGTGTGCACCGGGTTGATAGTGAATCTGTCCGAGGATACAACGAAGCCCGATCAATTCAATGATCTTCTGCCTGCGTCCGCACAAACAAAGGACAGACAGAATACCGAGTCGAATTTGTGATCAAATGAACCAAGGGATTGCTGGCACCGTTTCTACAAAGTAACGGTACAGCAAAACTAGAAAGCAATCTGTAGTAATTTTGGCAGAGTAACAAGGCTAAAATTCGGTGTCAAGTGAATGTAATTTGGGTGTTATATATAGGCCCAAATGTACCTTTTCACTTTAGGACACGCCCCTTAGTGAATAGACTTGAGTTTGGGTTATAACTTTCCGTTTTGGGCTACATCCGTTCACGAACCAGTGTCTGAAATCCGCGCGCTAACGCACCGGTATCGATACACCTGACAAGGGTATCGATACCCAACATTCTGTTCGTGAGATAGCCCGCTGGTATTGATACCCCGTTTCACTGGTATCGATACCAATCCGTTCCTACCCGTGTGCGCCACGTCAGCGACATCTTACCGCCATGTGGCAATAAGAAAGGGCGCCTACAAGGCGCCTCGCGCCAACTAAGTGCAAAGTGCGCCATCAAAGCGCCACATTGCAGCCACACAGCCCACTGCCACGCTCAAGCACGCGCGTGCGCGCGCGGGTGCGGGTGCGTATGAGTGTGTTCCATCACCGGCTACGTCGGTAATGCGCGCAACACCATAGGTGCCTTGCTATTTAACATTATGTGAACATTATAGAAATGTTCCCATATATAAACCACTCAAACTTTTCCTCACTAGCCAATGTGGGACAAAACTAAAACACAAATAATTTCCAACACGGCTCCCCCTCAGGCAACCCCAATGAAGAAGTTGTTGCTAAGGCTGAGCTACAAAACCCCAATGAAGAAGCTGTCGCTAAGGCTGAGCTACAAAACCTTGGACGAATTTTGGACATAAGGAATACCTTAGAAATAATGGAAAAACTGCCAAATGGAACTTAGAGTGGACTATAGGGCTCTAAAGAAGTGTTTTAGCCTTGGTAGTCTAGATGATCTATGAGTTGGTCTGCTGTTGACCCAATTTTTGTAATTCAGATTTCTTTATCCTTTTGGATGGTTTTCCGCCAGCATTTTGTACTTCCTAACACTTTTTTTATCAATCTCAACTGGGTCTTGATCCGATTTATTACAATAAAGATGTGAATCAATCTTTATTGATATGATGGTCACATCTTTTGATGCATAATACTTTTTTGAGTTCAAATTGCCAGGGTCAGAAAATAGACTCGACAAGCTTTTCGAAAGCTCCAACCACATGCAAAACACAATTCGGGAGGAATTAAAAGTGAGCTCGCGAAGTTTGACCTGCTATGAAGCTTTTTGAAAATTCCAACCAGATGCAAAACACAATTCGGGAGGAATCAAAGCAAGCCCGCGAAGTTTGACCTGCTATGAAATATGATCTTGATGCATGTAGCCGCTTGATCGATAAATACTAGAGCGATCAAGCGGCTGCCTAATCAACTAGTAAGCACGGCAGATTCCAGGTGCTTGAACTTATCCGGAACACTTTAAGGTTGATTGTTTACAGCCACCAGGCTAATCCTTTTTACGAGTTTTATTTAGTTTTTAGAGCTTTATTTGTTTTCTCCCTTTTTTATGTAGATTTTTTTGGTGCAAAGAGTCTGGCGGCCTCTTCTTCGAAATGGCGACGACCTCTTCTTTTTCTGAACAGTAAAAAAGAATATTATTAATTTCTGGTGCAAAGAGTCTGGAGTAACAAAATACAAAGATTAAAAGTACCCAAAGTATGAGGCATTAAGTCGAAGTAAGGGCATACCCACAAAGAAGGCTGACTCATTACGACAATCATATGCCGTCCAGACCCAAAGAGAGAGAATAACAAGCTGTAGCTGGAGAAGCCAACCTAGACAAAACCCAAAGAAATATCACTCCCAAAGAGACACCTAAGAATGAAATATCACTCCTGTAACAAAGGTAAAAACACCCAAAAGAGACACCTAAGGGTGTGTTTGGTTGGATGGAATGGAATGTACAATGGAATGGAATTAAGAATGGAATAGAATTGGAGGAATTGAGATTGGAATCCTCATTCTCATTCCCATGTTTGGCTTTGGCTTGGAATCCATAGCAAGAATGGAATTCTCATTCCAATTCCCTTTCCAATTCATGCGTTTGGTATGCTAGAATCACATTTGAATTGACAATTGTATTATAGATAGCCATTATGGCAAAAAAAAAAAAAAAAGAGATGAGCATGGATACAACAACTACCAAAATGCACTTTTCCAATAGCAAAAGTCATAGTATCATACCAAGTTGGAAGCAAATTAAAATAAATACACCAAGTAGTTAATTAAACTCTCCCTGAAGCAAAGACTTGACAAATTAAACTCTCCCTTAAGCAAAGACTTCACAAATTAAACTCTCCCTTAAGTAAAGACTTCACAAAAGGTTCTTTCTCCTCATCTTTCAAGGTAAAAAAACACCCAGTCATCTCATGATCACGAGCTATAGCAAGCAAAGCTCTATGGCGTTGAATCATAGATAGATTTGAAAGCTTCAGAAGCTCTTCATTTATCTTGTCCCGCTTCTTAGATGTAGTAAGATCGACACCAAGAGCTTCACTAAACTTCTCAGTCGCTTCTTCAATCTTTGAACCGATGATCATTGCTGCTTCACGGAATGCATCCAAACTATCATCAGCCCTCTTTCTTTTTTTCCCTTGAGAGGTACTCTCTTCTTTGTTTAACAAGAAGTGTTCCATTTCTTCAGTACCAATGCCTAAATTTTCTGTATCACAACTCCCTTCATTCCTACTCTCCTCATCTAATACATCTTCAGCGGTAACATCATTCTTTCCCATTGCACGATCTTTCCCGAAGATAGTTAAAAGCATGTCATAGTGTGGGAAACTCCTATTCCTCCAAGTAGCTGCATCCTTATGGCTCTTAATCAACATGAAAATAGAAACTCAACAACACAATTGCAACAGAGTAAATGCTGCAGCTGAAAATGCTACAAGAGCAACCGAGTAAATTCTACAGCTGAAAATTATTCAGTAGTATTGAGCCCAATCAGTTCATCATTCAGTAGCTATTAGCTAAGGCAGCTCTATATCGCAGGTTACTTTATAAAGTTACAAAAACAGCAACTTTGAAAACAACAATATCATCCTGTAGTTAAGATTTATCTTATGCGTAGGGTACTTTCAAAAAATTTGGACTATGGAGAACACTTTTAAACAGCTGTGATCATTTGAACTGCCCTTTGCAGTCTTCTTTACAATTGCAGACAAGCCATTTCCTATAAGAAACCCATATCATTATCATGCTACCAGAAGATTGGCTAAATGAGAAAACCAGTGCAGTTGATGTGCATTCCCAATTAACCAAATATCCATATTAGATTTCACAAAACAAGGAAGCAAAGTTTCCCCCCATGACAGAGCCAAAACAACAAGCTACTGACAAATAAAAAAAAATGGGGCACAATACCTTAACATAACCATCCCAAATATGGTTTTCAGCGACCACCATGTTTGTGTTTGGATCCCATCCGAAGCCGCTAGTGCTCCCTCCATAGGTCATATCATACACGGTGGCAACATCTTTCTTTAATGTCTTGATCCTAGATTCGATGTGTGGTTTAGCCCTTATCCCATGTCCAGGTAACTTCTCACGTAATACTCCTTCAATCACTGTGAGGGATCCTGCCTTGAACCCATTATCTCTTTTGTCCCCTTTAATCACCATGTCGTGTAGAGCATAAATCAACTCTCTGTCTTCCTCATCATTCCATTTTCTGTGTACCTTTTTTTTCCATACTCATGCCTAAAAAAAATAGAAAGTGATAACACCACAAACAAGACAACATAATAGAATTCTCCATAAGAAGCTAATCTGATTGAAATGCAAAAATTCTCGTAGTTTCAAATGGAAAAAATCTAATCTGATTGAAATGCAAAAATTCTCATAGTTTCATAAGAAGCTAATCTGATTGAAATGCAAAAATTTTACATAACATTAATAAATTAAACTGTCAACGAATCCTGCATTGCTCTTTTCAGCTCTTCTTGTCATTGCATTTCATCTTCTTGCTCTCCATGCGATAAACATAGAATTGGCCTTGTTGTCTCTAAATGAGGTCCATTGTGGTGATGTCTCAACACTAGAAACTATATCTGCATCCTCTCCATCCCTATTCTCAACGAATGTTATATTTTCATAAGGATCTTTTTTTAACTCATTCCTTATATAATTATTTAGCAAACAACAAGCTAAGATTATTTGATTTGTGATTCTAATGGGATAAAAAGGACTCCTAAGAATCGCAAATCGCTTTTTCAATATTGCAAAGATCCTTTCTATCGCATTTCGAGCACTTGAATGCTTCATATTGAAAAATTCCTCCTTAGTTGTTGGCTGATGTCCATCCTTCCAGTCATTCAAATGGTACCGTTGACCTCTATACGGTGCAAGAAATCCTTCACCATTGGTGTACCCCGCATCAACCAAATAGTAGGTACCTTAACAAATGAATAGTTTAATTATGTCAGTGTATGTGACCCTCAAAACCAAAAGTCATTATAGTTTTTTTTGGTGTCATTGTGTCTTACCACGTGGAACAACTAGACCATGGGCTCTATTAATTGCATCTCGTAACACCTGTCCATCCGCTGCTGATCCCTCCCAACCAGGTAGCACATAAGTGAATTGAAGGTTTTGGGGTACACGCTGCTAAGACATTTGTAGCAATTTGACCTTTTCTGTTTCGATACCTAGGCCTATCAATAGTTGGCACTTGGACGGGTATGTGTGCTCCATCTAACGCTCCTAGACATCCCTACAAAAATAGGAATAATGTGTTTGAAGGTCAGATTAAATTATAAAATGGTTACTTGTAAAGAGCAAAAACTTGAAATCATTTTCCTTAAACCACTTCCATCTCTCATCAGTGGAGTTCCCTGGTATTGGTTCAGGTTTCTTATATAAATGCCCTTGTAGCCTAATAACCGCAATCAAAACCTTTCTGAAAGACCTACTAATTGCCTCTGCCGAGCGATGAAAATCATTCTGAAGGGTCCTGTTTTTTATATGATGAGCAAGGATATGCAAAAAAAATTGCCACTTGCTCATCAACTAACATGTGTCTGGTTGGCTTTAGCTTCCCAATTGTGCTAAACAAGCGGCACAACTTCACAAATGGCCGCCTAGGCATTCTAAAATCATTCATACATTTACGATCACTTTCATACACCCACTTTTCAATTACATATCTATTATCATAGAAATCTAACCGATACCTAGATCTAACCCCCTGCATGCATTGTCTTTCAATCATTCTATATGCTAATTCCATGAATAACCCAAGTAAATGTAGAATGTACAACCACCACTGCATAGCCATTGCAAATTTTACCCGTTTCGCTTTCTTTTTTGATAAACTAAGCCGTGCCATAGCTGAAAAAAGAAAAAGAGAAAATCTAACTCAATTTAGTAAGAATTACTCATTAAAAAACTGATGAAAACTCAGCTAAACTAGGATAACAGGTATAAACCCATAACACAATTGCAAAGTCTATGACAAAAACATAAGCCAGAATAAGTAGCACCAAAGGGAGGCAAATCAGCATCAAACATCAACAAAGGAATGGGAAAAATAGTTTTGCTAAATTCTTATAATACCCAGTCAAGCCCAAGCAGTCAGGAGAAGTAATTTCTCTTCGGCACTTTTATCGAACATGTAGTGAGTATTACATATAACTACAAATTCTGTTATCTGAACCGTATACAATCTATGTTTTACAACAAAAATAAGTTCAAATCTATATTTTGAACCGTATAAAATCAAGAAAAAAGAGAATCGATCTATTATCAGAACCGTAAGGCAAGAGCAAAATGAGGATCGCAACATAGAAGATCGAACTCATACCAAACTCTATAAAATCCAAAACGCAATCTCCATCGTACGTAGAAATGGATCTCTGAAGAAAGCAAGCAAGCAAGCGCACGCGAGAGAGAGAGAGAGAGAGAGAGAGAGAGAGAGAGAGAGAGTACATACCAGCAAGAGAGGAGGGTGAAGCTCTCGATCAGATTTCAAAGAAAGAGAGAACTGTTGATTGATATCTGTCGAGTCGGGATGCGGATGGGTTCAACGAGAGAGGAAAGATGGAGTATGTATGTGGCAAGATATAGACGTGGCTGGAATAGTTATTCCTTTTGGAATACATATTCCTTAATTTATCCCCAAAGCAAACACGGGAATAGATATTCCACCGGAATAATAATTCCATTCCAAAGTTAATTTCATCCAACCAAACACACCCTAAGATCAAACAAGAAGCTGAAAAGCCTGAACTTTTGCTCTTTCATCATCTTTAGCTTCCATAACCATAATTCTGCGAATAACTCTCTCATCATCTTCCATATAATCAAGGTCGATGATCTTGTTAATCTGACCATACAGTTAGCCTTATTTAGGTAAATCCTGTCAATGCCTTCAAAGGAAATGGCTAAAGCAGCAGCTGCAACAGTGGATCTGAACCGATCACATTTTTGCTTCTTTCTACTGCCTCTCTTCATGGATTTTGGAATGCCCAACATGTCTTCTATTGACTTCTTCTTCCATTTTTCTTTCTCATTGTCCTTAACCTCTTCAGCTAGATTAAAGTCAACAATTAACTTGATTTCCAGCTTTCTTATCATTTTAAAAACTCACTTCTAAGAGATTCCAAAAGCCTTTGTCAAATCCCCTACATGTGCCATCTTCTAAAATCGGAATTGAATCCTCTCCAGGAATTTCTCCATCTTTTGGGGCCAAATTACTTTGCTCGGCAAGAATCCTTCTTCAATTTGAATTCCGACTGAATCAGCCACCACTTCCACTTTGTCCCATTGTGTTCCTGCCACCTCCTCAGTATTTCCCATTTCTTTATTAACACCAGCTCATTGTTATCTTCATCATCTCCTGATAATAGTGGCGGTCGCTTTATGAGATTAAACTAGAAAGTCACAGCCACAATCTCTTGCCGATTCAATATTTTACATATAGAGGATCATTTGTTCTCTAATTATTCCACTAATTATTTGGAATGTCTTGGATTATTTGGCTGGAGTTTACTTCGGATATATGGAATCGATGGATTCTGTTCTTTATTTCCTGAGTTTTGATTTGTTTAGAATGAGCAAGCTTGCGTGTTCTGATTCTGATGATACCCAGAGAAACCAATCATGTTAGTGGTTCAACTATGTAGTTACACTGTTTTGCTGGTGGATTTACAACCCCATGAGTAGTTTATGCCCTGGGCTTCAAAGGTTCTTCCCCTTTTCTGGGTTTTTGTTCGGACGGCGGCGTGTGTGGCCTAAGCCTTGCCTCTGGCTCTATGTAGGACTGGAATTCTGGTCTTGCCTCTGGCTCTATGTAGGACTGGAATTCTGGTCTTGATGAGTCTGGATGGATGGCATGTGTTGCTCACGCTCTACTCACGTCTGGCTTGCGTAGAACCTGGAACAGGGGTTAGGATTTTGAGCTATGTTCTATTTTCAAGTCTCGAGCAAATTGCAAATTAGTCAAAAGTTTGGACTGTTTTGAAAGCACATGGTGCTAGTGCTGTGTTTTGTATTCAGATAGTGGCCTTGGGCCAGCTACAAAAGCAATTTGGAAGACCTGCATATGTTTGCTGGTGAAAGCATTAATTGGAAGACTTGTTCAAAAAGGGGCTGTCCCCAATTTTCCGATGGGCAGTGGTAGTTGCCCGAAGTTCAAATGGTGGCCTCTGTGCCCGTGATTGGACATCTGCCATGGTAGTTTTATCCTTTGAAAGTTTGCCTTTGTGCCCATTTATCCATTTTGTTTCCTATCCTAGCGGGTTGTGCTAGGACCACTAATTTTCCCACCCTGGCGGGTTGTGCCGGGGAGCACGCAATTTTTTCTTTCTTTTCTTTATTTTTCTTTTGGCCTCCCTGGGGCATGCCCCTTGTAGACTGTACATTCGCTTAACCCCTTTTAATTTCACGCTAAATTACCCAAAAAAAAATCTACGGGTGCTTGATTATGGGAGCCGTGAGGCCCCTTCTTCCCATGACTAAACTTGGTACACTCAGTTGACTCCACGACTAAACTTGGTACAATCGATGGAAAGAACACTTGAAAGCCTAAAAGCCAACTCGCGGAGCTTTGCCGCCCGGAGCTTCTCCAGAGATGGAAGGAAGCTGGAAAGGAGCATGAACAAACCAGATGGGAGTTGAGTCATCCTAAACAGAAGAACTCAGAGGAATCAACAAGCTCACTTTGGCTCTGATGGAAGTGAAAGGAGCAGGTACGAATTAATTGTGATCTAATCAAAATGAGCTCAAAATATTTATAGGGGGATCAAGGAGAGTCATACTTGAGTGCACGAAGAATGAGAAGGGTAAAAAAAACGTGACATCACAAGTCTCAGACAGATTCAAGGCAGGACAACATCAAGTCAAATCATGACAGAAGGAAACCCCCTGACAATAGGAAAGACGTGGGAAGTGGCCGCGCCATTAAGCGGGAGTCTTTCCTCAGGGAGACACCTGAGATCCACAGCATAGTATGGAGAGAATTCGCCGCTGAGGGGATAGTAACTTGCCAAAGAAGTATCATGAAAGCGCATAGCACATATAAATACGGAGGAGGATTCAGAAATAAGCAAGTAAGCACATCCTAACACTTCATACCAGAGAATATAGACCTCTCCCCCAAAAGAGACTAACTTGATTGTCAGAGGGTATTTTCAGTCCGGGGGAAGGTATTTTCAGTCCAAAACCCCTGAACCAGTATACCTCTAACGGATTTCTTGGTTGTATGTGTGCAGAAGTTAGCATGCGAATACCAGTCAAAGTCTTCCATCCACCAAGAACGAAGTTCTAAGTGAAGGTCCAAAGCAAGAGGGGACCTCTCAGGTTTTTTGCCCTCACAGATATAACAGTCCATTTTTCCAGAACAACTATAAATTTTCCAGATTTGTACTAGTGTTCGTTCAATTGAATTTGCTGCATGAATAACTTACTAAAATGAATGGTTCAATTCTTTAAAAAAATAATTGTGTAATGAATAACTTACTAAAAAGAAACGGTTTAATTAAAGGGTGTCACCATTGGTGTTTTTTGTCGTAGGGATTCTTCAAAAACATTTGTGCAACTCATGCACATTGTTAGCTGATGCGCCATATTGTCCAACAAACACACAGGATTTTTCGAAAGGTAAAAGTTTCTAGAAACTGAAACAACCATGTCTTTAGGAACCACCACATAGGTATCACGCTGTTATTTTTTTTCTTCCAAAAGACTAATGGTAAGACACTCTAGATAGAGTGAGACCAAAAGAAGGGATCCATCTTCTTCAGTAAGTAAAAAGCCTAAGTGAAAATGTGAAAACGTGGGACATTGTGTCCCTCTCTGTCTGAGTTGAACAATTACAACTAGACGAGACCAAAAATGACCTGGACTGCACAGTAGTTTCGGACCATGGAACATTACTCCATCTAGTGGTTTTTAGTTGACAGTCCCGCTAACAAGCACTCCGGAGGCATAAAGTTTAAATTTCTATATGCTAACACTTAATATGCTATGTATGGATCTTCTCATTAGTGCTAATCAATTTTGATATTTAATACTCCCTCTGTTCCTATTTGTTTGTCCACTAAGAAAAGTCGTGCCACTTTTCAAATAAAAAAATAGTGTTTTCGTGCATCATTTTTCAATTTTTTTTACACCTAATTAAAGTACTCGTCGTGTACTTTAATTTGGTGCGAAAAAATTTGAAAAATAATACACGGAAGCACTTAATTTTTTGATTTGAAAAAAGGCAAGAGAGAGAGAGTGTGGGACAAACAAATAGGAATGGAGGGAGTACATCATTGCAAAACTTTTGACAATTTCTAGCATTACCATTACCCTTGTAGTTATATGTCTTTTTCTTTTTTGAGTGATTCTATATGAACCCCAAAAACGTCTCTTTACCCCATATGTTTTGATTACTCTTCAATTAGAATTTTATCCTTTTGTCAAAAGACAGTTTAAACACAGAATTTTATAGTAACAGTAAATATTTTTGCTTCTTTGTATGCCCAAATCTCACAGTCATGATTCGTCTTCATCAAATTACTATTTTGTTGAGTCATTCTATTGATATGATATCCACAGATCCTTTCTTTTCCCTGGAGACCGCGGATTGTAATACATGTGCACCCAATGTTAAGCTGATAAATCAATTGAATTCAGCTAGAGAGAGAACCTAAAAATCGACACAAAGTTGAGATAGTAATAGAGATGGTGTTGAAGACGGCCGGATCTAGCTAGAGATGTGTTTAAAGATAAGGGAAAAAAAAATTTGATGGTAGCTGTGGGAAGAGAAAGGATTAGGTTTACAAGGAGTAATTATGGGAACAAAGATGGGGGCATTGAGTCATTGAAGTTGCTTACTGCGGAACAAAAAATCCTTGAAGTTGAAGAGTCCATTGTCAATATTGTTGCCTAAAAAATTATTGATTGCTTTGGATGGAACAGTTTCTATTTCCAATGTCATTATTAGTTTCTATTGAAATTGAGAGAGAAAATGATGTGATTAATGTAGCTTAACTATTGTCCAGGGGCACCATTTAGCATTTGACTTCAGCTAATTTCCCAGTCATGAAGTAAATGTCGAGGTAAAACGAGGCTAAAATGTTCAGAAAATGTTAGAAACCTAAGGGAATACACACAAGCTCGATAGTACTAGGTTGAATATACATGGTCAGTACTCTGCAGAGTACGAGATATCTACAAAACCATGGATATTATTGTGTAGAATACACAAAACTATGGTTATCTTCAGTACTCTACAGAATGTACAAACTGGCGGCTCACTATTGTTTAGTTTAAGAGTGAGAAGACGTTACTGGGGGTTTGGAGGCCGGCTATTTGCAGCAGAGACTCTAGAGCCCCACTCAAGCAGCTCTTTGCTTGTGTCGTCCTTGTGTACGATCGCTTCTATGAAGCAAAGATGATCTTTCTTTTGACCCATTGCTGTATCAATTGCTTCTATCAGATCTTCCTCACACCACACCTAAGTCAAAAGAAACAGTTCCCGTTATCAGCAACTATCTCATTTCAGAGTTCAATGGTATTTTCTACAAAATGGGCTCGTTCCCAGAGCAAATTGTTTTTTCTTTGAAAAAGAGTATTTTAAGAAATGTTTTGAAAATTTTGATTTTTAAATAGCAACCGAAGAGGATAGGCTCACCTTAGTTGCCCAGCACTTGCCTTCCCCATTGTCGATTGCCTCAACAAATCCAGTGTAGTTCCAGTTTTTTATGACATTGTAAGGCCCATCATGGATCTCAACTTCTATTGTGTATCCCCCATTGTTTATAAGGAAGATGATGCTCCTCTGATCACATCTCATCATAGTCGACACTTCTTGTCCAGTCACCTGAGAAATATCTACCACTCAATCATCAAACACCAACTAATAGTACACAATAAGTGGTAAATCGGGTTACTGCAACCTCTTGAGTATGTAGAGGTTCGTATGCATGCAAGGTGGCATTAGCTGAAGATAGACGTTCCATAAACATAGGCAGGAGTACGGCAGTACTCTTTGAGATTCATTAAGAAACGAAAATATGGAGACAAGGGGCTGCCTTAGTATTTTGAGTAGCTAGGACAGGTTGAACTCGAAAAAGATAAAGCGTTTCATGTCATGTCTTCACCAAATGGAGACCTATAAATGATGTGTTGCGGAATAATACCGACATCAGAGACCTTAAAACAGTCAACTTTTACAACACAACATAGGCATAGAATTTTTTTAGCTCCACTTCTTATTGAGTATACAATAATGTTAATAAAAGATAAGAAAATGAGAAGAATCCTTCTGATATCAATATAACAAAGATATACATAGAAAAAATCAACACCATATGTATACAATGCACACAGATATATGCATACATATTCACCTGGAAGCTACCATCACCAATGCAAGCAACAGCTCGCTTATATCGTGCAGCCTGTGCATATCCAAGGGTTGCACCTACTGACCAACCAATTGATCCATATTGCATCTGGAACTCATACCTGCAACTCATATTTTGGTGACATTATAATTTTTTTTTTCTTTTTTGTATATTTTCAAAATGTTTTATCTGATCCAAATACTGAATATAAACAAAATACCAAATTCCTCCAGCTTACCCACATCCCTCTGGCAATTTCAGTTTCTGGCAATTGAACCAAGATTCCCCTGTCTCAGCAATCACAGCAGTCTCACTTGACAGCATCTCCTGAATGTGCTGAAACAAAATATTCACCCTCAAGGGCCCCTTAGGATCAAAGCTGATCGGTTTTCCCTCTGGAACACATATCCTATTGTAATTCTCATAGGCTGTCATGTTTTGCTTAAGCCGCTTTGCCAGAGCCCTCAAGAAATCCTTCATCAAAACACACCCAAATGCGGGCCCATTTGCAATCACCACACGGTTAGGCTGCGCGATCACTGCCTTCTCCCTCTTCACAAGCAAAGAGTATCCTACAGAGCTGTAATCGTTGAAAACAGGTCCTGCAATCAAGTAGGCGTCTGCAGATTCCACAATTTCCGCACAAAAAGGTGAGCTCACTGCACCCCAGTAGGTCCCAATGAAATGGGGATGATTCTCTGGAACAAGTCCTTTCGCCGATGGCATTATTGCAACTGCATAACCACATGCATCGGCTAATTCAACAAACGCCTCAGTGGCCTTTGCCACTCGAAGTTTGGGCCCACCCAACATCACTGGCTTAACTGCCTTGTTCAAGAACTCTGCTGATGCTTCCACGGCAGCCTCCAAAGCCATCTGATTACTCAATCTGTATATCATAGAAAATCACAATCAATGTAAGTTGAACCAGGTACACAGACTGTAAGCAATAAATGAATTTGGAAATCAAAAGATTTACATGGGAGAAAGCGAAAAGGGGACTGGCTCGCGGCTAAAGGTGGGATGTGAAATTGCTGGCAAGTTACAGCTTATGCTGATATAAACGGGTTTGCTTTCTTTCAATGCTGTTGATATCGCTGTATCGATCAGTTCATGTGCATCGTCCAAGTTATTCACAACAGCCTAACGCCAACATTGCAACCACACATAACAAATCCAAGTTATTCACAACAGCCTAACACCAACGTTGTAACCACACATAACAAACAAAATTTCACACAGCATTCACATAAACGAATTTACACAAATGGATAGTAGGCACTATATTTACACAAATGGGCTTTGCTCTTCAAAAAAATATTTACACAAATGGGTAGCAGGCACTGTATGTATCATTGATGTTGATTGAAGACAATAAAAAAAGACGCCTTAAAACAAAAAACAATAAAAAAAGACGTAGATTGCATGTATATAGATTCACACAGAAAAGGTTTGCTTGACCATATTGTCAGGACCATAAGTCCCACCATGGGTCTATTTTGATGATCCACTTTGTTCATTTTGTAAGCCTCAAGTGTGCAAAGCATCCATAGTGACAAGATCTTATGGTAGTCACATGACCTCATCATACTTCTCGGTATACAAATGACTTTTGTATTGGCAATGGGAATAGGAAAAAACATACTATGATTTAGAAGATGACTTACTTTTGTTGCTACTGTTATGGAATAAATCCTACTTTTTCATCTACAATCCAAAAGTTGCAAGGTGTCTAGTCCACAGACGTGAATCCATCTCTTATGGATAAAACATGTAGACGTATCAAATTTACCACCATTTTACCAAAAATTTCATTAGTTTTTACATCACAAAAAATTCTATAACAAGAAACCACAAAAGCTTACAACATTCTTCAAATTACATAACATAGCACCAAAACCTGGTAACACTTCAGGTTTAAATAGCGTCATAGGCCGGGGTAACCGTAATAGGTGGCCGTATAAGGGCGAGAGTATTGAATCATAAAATGCAGGAATTGGGTGTAGTGAGAATCGAGTCGAGCAGTTGTGGAATTCATAAAATTACTATTTTGGGTACCGGACCACTTCAGCGGTTATATAGGCAGTGAAGCGAGTAAACAAACAAATACGAGCCGATACGGAGGAGAAGTCAGGCCGGTACGCACGCAAATTGCTGGTGTTTATCAAAGTGTAAGTGAGATCAGAAGGCCAACAAATCAATACGTGCGGCCAAAGGTAGCGTACATGGCGGTATTTAAAAAACCTGAACCAAATAGATATAGTGATACACCCACCCACCCTACCATTTTTCACAAATTTGATAACTTTCTCGCAGCATCGTAAATTTCTCCTATTCTTACTACATTCAAATTGATAAACCTAGACTAGTCCTGCATAGATACACACACACAAAAAGAAATACTAGTATGTATCTGCAGTTACCTGATAGCAAGTAACAGCTTGAAAGCAACGCAGCTCTTGACTGAAGTCAGGTAATCCAATGGTGTGGTGAAGAATTCGATTAGACCCATAATCATTCGAATTGGGACCACCAACTATACAAATAACAGGGAGATTTTCCGCATAAGCACCGGCTACAGCGTTAAGGACGCTGAGGCCGCCGACCATGAACGTGACGGCGCAGGCGCTGACGCCGCGTGAGCGGGCGAAGCCGTCTGCGGCATAGCCGGCGTTGAGCTCGTTGCAGCAGCCGACAAGATTGAGCCCCGGCTCGGCGAGGAGCTGATCGAGCAGGGTGAGATTGAAGTCACCGGGGACGGAGAACACGTCGGTGGCGCCGATCTGGACTAGGCGGCGGGCGAGGTGGCGGCCCAGAGTCGACTCGGGTGAGTTGAAGAACGAGGTCGTTGAGGGAGAAGGGGTGTTCATGGTGGATACGGCGCCTAGACCGCCAAGTTTATTGCAAGTTGCGGTGCACGCGTCAAGTGTTCCGGTTAACGGGTCCATGAGAAATTATGATGAGAGCCTGAGAGGAGTTTCACTTTGACAAATTAAGAGAGAGAAAAGTTGGGCGGCGGTCGTCTCTTGCCCAATCATATAAAATGACTACGACATGCAAAAAATGAGTAGTATTTTCTCAGAGGAAGTGCAACCAACTAGGTAAAACAGTATTATGGCTATTTTACGTATGGAGATATTTCAAATGGCAAACAAATTCACGCCTTGTGTATCACACAAATTTCGAGTCTGCAATAAAGAACAAGAAAAAGATGCACAAAATACAATTTTATTGATTTTGAATTAAATGCGAAGGGTACAATTTCTAATAAATGCTCTTTCAACAAAGCTAAAGAACAAAATCCTCTGATTCGATCTCCGGAATTGATGGCTCTCCAACGGCTTGAATGCTTGTTGTTGAATCGCACAAACAATGACTTTCTTTGAATCTTCGGGTTGAATGAACTGAAGAACAAAGCTTGAACAATGGTTTGAACTTGAAAGAACTCCAAAGAAATCCTTCGAAAAGAGATTGATCTTTGAAAACTTTCAAGATTTTTTTTGGTTTGTTGTATGATTTTGGGTAGAAACTTGCAAAGAAATCGGCACGTAATTTGAGTGCTTAATGATTCTTTGCAAGGTGTTGAATGTGGGATTTTTGGGGAAGAACTTTGAGAGAGAGAGAGAGAGACTTGTGAATGCTTGGATTCTTGAGAGTGCTTGAGAGCTCTTGTAGAATGCCAGCAAAAGGGTCCTCTTCTCCTTCATATGAGCCTCTATTTATAGGCAAAGGAGAGGAGTGACAAATTTGGTAAGATTTTCTTTCCAATTAACTTAGGTCAATATTAAAGAAATTATAATATATAAATATATATTATAATTATTCTTTTGACTCAAGGAAAATTGGACTGGGCCCGTAGCTTTGGGTTGGCCCAAATCTATGACCCATTTCAAAGCCGGTCCATCTTCTTTTGGTCCTGCCCATGATTGAGCCCATATTTTCGTGAGCTCATTTGGCTAATTTAAATTAGCCCAGCTTATTTTGGCCTTTACCGCATCTCAAATGGATTGAGCCCATAAATTCAATGGACCCAATATTTATTTGAAATTCTTGACCAACAGTTTGACTTTAATTAATCAAGATAATTTATTAATCTTAATTAATTGGACGGCGTTTAAGACATGCCAAAATTTTAGTGTCTACAAATTGCCCCCACTTCGAGACTTAGACGGATGCTCGCTTGCTAGCGTCGAGGGTGAGACTTGAAGTAGCTTGTAGATTCGTGTAAGTTTGCCGATTGTAAATTGGTCCATGGAAAAAAAAAAAAGTAAATATTAATTGACCATCACGCCAATTACAATCTTCTCCCGAAATCAATTTGCTTTAGTTCAGAGTTTCTGTGGGTATCGACTCTCAAATCAATTTGCAATTCGATATCGCATATCAATGCTTGGTCAACTAATTTCTTTAGGAAACCACAATTGCTTAAACAAAATCTCCAATGCATAGGAAGTCTTGAATTGGCACGTGAGGGTAGAATCATTAATGGTAATGATTGTTCTTTGAGTGTACGTTTCCTTCTTCAATTTATGAAGTCACGGAAATAACTCCAATTACTTCTATTTTGATGTTCCTTTAATAAAAGAAAGGATAACAGGCACAAGATTTGGAAGGAGTCGGCATATTTTCCGTAGTCAATCAACTGATTTGAGTTTCCAAACCAGCTTCTTTTTCTTTCAATCAACTGATCTAATTTTCCAAATCACTCTCTCTGATAGGAAAATTTGTGTATTTGGCAAGTATTTTTTTTTTTTTTTTACAGTTTGGATGTCAATTTAATTTGCCAAATTTTTACTCATAGGCCGAGTTAAATTTTGCTCTCCAAAAATTTTTTTTTTTTTTTTTGATGCAATGAACATTGATAGTTCAAATAATTGAAACCCACAACTTTTCCCTGGGGGTGAATAAATTTGACTTGATTTTTCAATCAGAGACTTGACTAGTTTGTACGAACTTTGCCCAGTGTAATTAGCCATTAAATCTTGAATTAGCCGGAACCTCATCAAAATTTTCTGGCCCAACGAGATGGCTTGTGTTTGCCGACCGGGAGACTGCTTCTAGAATTTTCAGCCAGGGAAGACCCACCGCTTGATCTCTAATTGGAAACCATCCAACTCTGTTGGGAAACCAAAATGTTAAAAAAAAATTGGAGTCCACCGAACTGTCAAAAATTGGAATCGAAATAAAATCTTTTCCTAAGTGGACTCCTTTCCAAAGAGTGAACTCCTTTCCTAAGTAAACTCTTTTGCTTGACCAAGAATTAACTGGAATTGGCTATATAAATTAAGGTGAAGAACGAAACAAATCTCCACGACACAATTCGAGAAGAATTTCAAAGCAATACAGTAGTCCTTCTTTTGTCTTCTTCTTCTTCTTTTTTCTTCTTTCTTTACATTGTCTTGTCATCTTCAATAGATCTCAGACTTCGCTACTTTGTTTGGCCGACTACTTAGGGTCCTGTCTCTTTTGGATGTTGTGAATCTCCACACAATTTGTGATCGGGCATTGCAGCTTTCTGGCCAGGTAAATTGTCTAGGATGTTCGTCTCCTTTATTTTATCCCTTTCTTACGGTACCAAGTATAGTGGGACTTCTCAAAGAAAAAAGACGTCACACATGCACGTGACATCTTTTCCATTTAAATCTGTCTGGCACCTTATTCATTTGTGGTCCTTTTGATGATTCAGCAGTCGAATCAATATAACAATGCCATGTGACTTTTGAGTTCCTGTTTACTCTCCAAGATGATGCACTCTAAGCATGTTGCTATGTTTTTCTTGCAGTATCTTGGGCATTTGGCCAGACATGACCCCCCTTTTTTTTTTTTTTTTTTCTAATTTACAAGGGCCTTGTCTTTTGTGGAAATCATGTCAGCAATAAATGATAATCATGCATGTACATGTATGTCTCGAAACCACGACAAAAAAATATTATGTTGGGCAAATAACATTGATCCATTCTGAAGCACACTCCATCCGGTTTTGCTTTTGCTAGTGTGATGTATTTCTTTTGCTGTAATAAGTAACGCTATAACACAGTTTGCTCTCAAACACAAACTGGTTATTTTTACCAACCAAACTGGCGACGTCTTCCCTTTTTTTCTTTTTTTTTGATATGTGCATGCCCCCAATTATTTGTTAACACATTTTTTTTTTCTTTTTTTGAATAGGATAATTTTTTTTTTTTGAAGCCGCCGCTGCCACCGCCACATTCTTCACTTCTTGCCCCCATTATCAAATAACGAGGTACTCCTATTATTTACTTTAAGCAAAAGTTATTATTTTCTTCGATGGTTTCGTTATTTCCTTGTATATGCGACGCATTGGGGAATGCGCCTAGAGGGCCGGTCTCTGACTGGATATCTAGACACTTCTCTTCACCCACAGACCATAGGTGGCTTAGATTGACTTTCTTGGAGAATGCGCCTAGAGGGCCGGTCTATGACTGGATATCTAGACACTTCTTGTAATAACCCGAAATTTTGTAATAAAAAAATTTCGATTTATTAATGCGGTTTTATTTTTAAATAATTATAGTTTATAATTTGGTTTGGTTAGATTAAACGAATTAGATTTAACCTGTTTAATTATACTTTTCGCGCCGTAAATAAACGCGTACACACCGGGTATTTCACCACACTGCGTCCGGAAGCCTTACTAAATCCCCAACTCTTATTTTATTTTATTAAAGCTAACCTTGATTAGGTGGGAGATTACTTATAACCTAAAACTAATCTTTAAGTTGGTGGGAAATTTGGTGGGGAATTTCTTATAACCTAGAAACTAGTCTTTAAAACCTAATTTTTGCTTTTGCAAAAGGTTGTTTGGACACTTGTGGGGAGGGTTTTTGGCTGGTGATTATCTTTGGGGGAGGTGAACCTCATTACTTCCCTATAAATAGCTCACTCTCCTTGCTTCATTTCACACCAAAATCTCCCAACTCCTCCACTTTGTGCTTTCTAGTGTTCTTGAGTGAGTTCTTGAAACTCATCCTAAACCACCACACACCACCACCCTCGACCACCCCTAGATCTTAGAAAGGTAGCATAAGTTAGCTAGAAAGTGTTTGAGCAAAGGTCGACTAGTCGTTACGCTGCCGGAATTCAACTAGCTTATCGGCTTCCGACTAATCATCGGAATTAAGGTAGATACTTTATCTTAACCTTAGATTAGTATTTACTAGTTCATATTGATTATGTTATTATTTTGCTTAAACGTGCTTAATTATGATTAAACGTGATTATGTTGGTGATTAGTGATTTTATGAACAATTAGACTTTGAAAAAAAACACACTTAATCGTTACTATGCACGAATTAAAATTGACTATCAAAATGCACCGTTATAATGTTCGATGGACTTTTGGGAAACTAAATTACCCAGTTATAATGCCTGAATGAAAATCGACTTTTCAAATTTACGCAGTTATAATGCCCGACCAATTTTCTGAGAAAAGAGCTTTTCAAATGAAATGAGATTTTCCGGGATTATTGAATAAATATTCTTAATCTATTTAGACTAACAAATAGAATCTATGGCTAGCATGTCTAGTCAGGCTTTTTCTTGGTTTAGCCCAAACCAAGTGGCGATTCGACGAACGAATCTTAAAACACGCCAAACGGATTCAACTACTAGAGTTTTCTAGGAGGGTACTTTCTTGGTTTAGACAAACCAAGTGGCGATTCGACGTACGAATCTTAAAACACGCCAGCAAATCCAAGAACGAGAATGAATCCTTATGTTTTGATTTAAATTCCCGGAAGAAAGAACTTTTGTCGTTAAGTAACATGTTTTCGTAAGATGGGTTACGAGCGGAAGGTTTATCATGAACAATTCTAAACGGAGGATTTTGTTTTATGAAATTAATGCATGTGCACGTTCTTTTTCAAAGACGATACGACCCGACACATTTTTCGAGAAAGTGATCGAATGTTTTAAAATGGAAGAGATAGAAATGAGAATGAAAATGTTGATGTGATGAAAGTTGAGATGTTGATGCTGTTGGAGTCCCGCCTCAGTTCCCCGGGGTGAACTGGTGGTCAAAGCCCAACGGAACTATACGGTAGTGCTGTTTGAAGTTTCTCCTCAAATTCCGCGGGTGAATTTGACGGTTAGAACTTACTCAGTACAACACATAGCAAGCGGACCTCATAAACAAACTGGTGGGGATTCAGTGATATGGGTAGCCGGGACTATGTCGTGTGTGACGCGGAGTTAGCGGACCTCATACTGCAGGAGCCAGTTTATGGGTGGCCGACCCTTCGTACGGAAAGGTTGGTCACCGTTAGAACGGGGTTGTAGAACGGGCCAATAACTTTCGAGAGATGTGAGATGTTGACATGGTTGAAATTTGAATAAGAATGCTGTTATGAGAAAATGATACGAGATACTGACACTATACTCTGGATTCTGAAATAATACGAGATACTGATTTTATTAAAGCTGCACTCTGATATGAAAAGAAATGGGATACTGATTTTATTTAAGCTGCACTCTGATTGATGTGATACTGATGCATTGACACGCATGAACTTACCGTTTTGATAAATGATTTTCAACTATTTACCTGCCAACAATATTGTTCTAGAATTGCTAGTTTAATGTTGGGGTACGGTATCTATTGAGCGTCCTCGCTCACGGTTTCGCCCTGGCATAATACCTCGATGTTGCTTCGCAACTCTGACGTATTATGCTAGATTATCATAATGAACAGGAGGACCTCTACGGAGAACACGGAGCCGAAGGAGCTGCCGAGATGGAGATCCACCAGGCGGAGAGATTTGCGGAGCCGTAGAACCCACCCAGTCTACCTTTTTGTAATCGGTGAAGGATAGATCATCTATATGTATTTTTGGTTATTATTATTACTGTTTAAGACCGACTTTAAAATTGTAATAATAATCCATAACGCTTTTCCCAAAATGCGGGGCGTTACAAGTGGTATCAGAGCCCTAGGTTCCAACACTCGGCTTTGGGTAATTGGGTAGACACTAAGCTAGAATAATAATTGTATGTCCTTGATACCCTAAGTAATATTGGAATTATCTGAATAGTAGATGCCCCTAATCATGATAGACTACTTGAGGAGATCCGCAGATTTAAGTGGCAGTTTGAAATACTTACGCGTAGAATAAGCTGACTGTAATCGCTATGTGGTAGGATTCGACTCTGTGTGGTAATAGTATTACATGTTCAGCCTTGAGCCAAGTAATGTGGTATTGGTATTGAATGGGACAATGAACCAGTTATTGTGCTGTTTGAAATCATGTTTTCTATAATGACTCGTTTTTAATAAAATCTCTGTTAATTTAAGCAGTTATGCTTTGATAAATTTTGCAAGTATTTTAGACTGATTCCCCCAACAAATTAATAACTCTAGGATGGCAATTACGCGTAACAATGTTGAAGGCTCTTCTGATGGAAATAACGGAGCTAATCCGGACATGGCTCAACTCATGCAAGCCTTCATTGCTGCGCTCAACGCGAACCGACCCCCTCCTAATAATATCAACCATGGTCCCATGTCTCGTGCTCAAGCTATGAACGAATTCTGTAAAAGACGCCCACCCGTCTTTCATGGCGAACCTAACCCTACTTTAGCCGAAGCTTGGCTGAAAGAGATCAAGGTGATCCTTAGCACCTTGGGAGTCAACCAAGACAACCACTGTGTAGCTCTCGCTGCTTACCAACTCCAAGGAGAGGCTCGATATTGGTGGGAACTGATTGAAGCCGCCTATAACATCGAAACCATGACCTTTGAGGAGTTTGAGAACATATTTCTGGATAAGTACTTTCCTGCTCCTATTAAGCAGGCAAAGATCCAGGAATTCCAGAACCTGCAGCAAGGTTCGATGTCAGTGACGCAGTATGTCGCTAAATTTGAGGAACTGTACCGCTATGGCCGTGCCATTGCCCCGACTGAGGAGGACAAGGTCCGAAAGTTTGAATGGGGACTTGGCTCGACTCGCAAGATTGTGATGGGAATGGGCTATACTTCCTATGCTGAAGCGGTGAAATGTGCCCTAAGGATGGAAATGGAGGACGTTGACTTTCGGGCTAAGTGTCAAGGAAGCAGTTCGGGAGGACCCATCAGGACGGTGCAGAACAACAACAATCGTGGGCCCTACCCAGCCAGACCTAACCAAGTTAACACTCAGCCTTGGAGGAGGAATGAAGTCAAGCAAGGACCGCCGCCACAAAATCCCAATTTTAACAACCAACCAGTCAAGTGTTACAACTGTGCGGGCTATGGACACTTCAACCGCAACTGTCCTCACCCGAGGAAGGACGGTTTTACCTATGGGAATCAGCAGCAGCCGCAGCCGCTTCAGAACTATGGCAAACAGCCTATGCAACAGAACGCTAGGCCAGCTCAACAGAACAACTGGAATGGAAAGCAGCAGGTCAAGGCACCTCAGAACGGGACAGGACGCCTGTATGCTCTGCATAGTGAGAATCAAATCCAGGAGCAGGATCCTTCTATGATCCAAGGTATGCTACTGTTATTCAGTACCTGCGTACAAGCATTATTTGACACTGGAGCATCACATTCGTTTATATCAGTTGCCTGCGTATCTGCGCTAGGATTAAACACTGAACTCCTAGAGAACCAGATGACAATAGCATCACCCTTAGGCGGTACTGTACCAGTTAATCTAATTTGTAAAGGTTGCGAGTTAGAAGTGAGTAATATCCGATTAACTTACGATTTTCGCGTGATCAAGATGGCTGACTTCGATTTAATTGTGGGGATGGATTGGCTGTCAACTCATCGAGTAGTCATTGATTGCCATCTAAAGCTAGTAACAGCCTTTACCCCTGATGGGACATGTTTCCGTTTTAAGGGGGATAGACAGACTGTGAATCCGGTGATTAGACATTTGAAATGGCAGAACCAACTGTCCGGATGGCTAGCTAGTCTCCAGTTGGAAGAATCTGACCGTGAGGAGTTAGGACTGCCACACATCGTCTGCGAGTATGCTGATGTATTTCCTGACGATCTACCTGGATTACCGCCACGAAGGGAAATTGATTTTTCCATCGAGCTTCAACCTGGAACCGCTCCGATTTCCATAGCCCCTTACCGAATGGCGCCAACAGAACTGAAGGAATTGAAGACCCAGCTACAAGAACTGTTGGAAAAAGGATACATCCGACCAAGTACTTCACCATGGGGAGCACCTGCACTATTCGTGAAGAAGAAAGAAGGAACCTTACGACTGTGCATTGATTATAGGCAACTAAACCAAGTCACGATCAAGAATCGTTATCCCCTGCCTAGAATAGATGACCTATTTGATCAGTTAAGAGGAGCAACTTGTTTCTCAAAGATTGATCTAAGATCAGGGTATCATCAGTTGAGAATCCGCGACGAGGACATTTCAAAGACCGCGTTCAGGACAAGATACGGACATTATGAGTTCGTGGTCATGCCGTTTGGACTAACGAATGCTCCAGCAGTATTCATGTGCCTCATGAACAAGATATTCCAACCCTATCTAGATAGATTTGTGGTGGTGTTCATTGATGATATATTGATATACTCAGCCAATCGAGTGGAGCATGAAGAACACCTTCGGGTAGCCCTGCAAGTACTAAGAGACAACCAGCTTTATGCCAAGGCTAGTAAATGCGAGTTCTGGCTAGAGCAGGTTCAATTTCTGGGACACGTGGTGTCTAAGGATGGTATTGCAGTTGACAACAGCAAGGTAGAAGCTGTGTTGGATTGGAAGCAGCCAACTTCCGTATTTGAGATCCGTAGTTTCTTGGGTTTAGCAGGATATTATCGAAGATTCATTCCGGAATTTGCTACTCTTGCCAAGCCAATGACTAGATTGATTCAGAAGAACGTTAAGTTCGAATGGAATGACAAGTGTGAGAAAGTTTTCCAAGAGTTGAAAAAGAGACTGACCAGTGCACCGATACTGATCATTCCTGAAAGGGACATTGGTTATCAAGTATATTGTGACGCATCAAAGGAAGGACTAGGATGTGTGCTGATGCAGAACGGAAAAGTCGTGGCATATGGATCGAGACAGCTCAGATCGCACGAGAAGAACTACCCTACTCACGATCTAGAATTAGCAGCAATAGTTTTTGCTCTAAAATCTTGGAGATATTACCTTTATGGCGAACAATTTGAGGTTTTCTCGGATCACAAAAGTCTCAAGTATCTATTCACTCAGAAGGAGTTGAATATGAGACAGAGAAGGTGGATGGAGTACTTGGAAGACTACAAGTTTACCCTGTCATATCACCCTGGCAAGGCAAATGTTGTTGCTGATGCCCTGAGTCAAAAGGACAGGGCACAAAAAGCCAAGATAGCTGTGAAGGAATGGGAGATGATAGATACTCTGAACGAGTTCAATTTGCAACCGTCATCTAATGGAGATCAGATGCGATTATCTGCACTAGTGGCAGAACCAGCACTTCACCGGGAGATCCTGTTGGCACAGACTTTTGAACAGGACTGTGAATTCACTAGATCACAACTCAGTTCAGGAAAGGAATTGCCCGGTTGGACCCTGCATGCAGCGGATAACAGTTTGAGATTTAAAGGCTCAGTATTTGTACCCAACTTAGGTCGACTTCGAAAAGCCGTGCTTCAAGAATTTCACCACTCGAATTTCGCTGTTCATCCTGGAGGTACGAAGATGTATCACGATTTACGACGGACATATTGGTGGGAAGGAATGAAGAAAGACGTGGCAGAATTTGTAAAGACTTGTTTAGTTTGTCAGCAAGTTAAGGCTGAACACCAGAGGCCTGGAGGAGAATTGCAACCGCTACCAATTCCACAATGGAAATGGGAGCATATCTCAATGGATTTCGTGACTGGACTTCCGAGGTCGTTTAAGTCAAACACCGCTGTGTGGGTAATTGTAGACCGTCTCACTAAGTCGGCACACTTCTTGCCAGTGAAAATGACGGAAAACATGGAAGCATTGGGAATACTCTATATCCAGGAGATCGTGCGACTTCATGGAGTACCAGTGTCAATCGTGTCAGACAGAGATCCTAGATTTATCTCACAGTTCTGGAAAGGACTGCAAAGGGCACTAGGAACTGACATACGTCTCAGTACTGCTTTTCATCCGCAGACTGATGGACAGACGGAGAGGACAATCCAGATATTGGAGGACATGCTTAGGGCTTGCACCTTAGATTTCACAGGGAATTGGGAACGACATCTGCCATTAGTAGAATTCGCCTACAATAACAGTTATCAGGCTAGCATCAAGATGGCACCCTACGAAGCTCTGTACGGCCGCCCTTGTCGATCACCGGTTTGTTGGACTGACGCCGGAGAAACGGGATTGCTAGGACCTGATTTGGTCAGAGACACAACGGAGAAGATCAAGTTGATTCAACAGAGACTGCTTACTGCGCAGAGCCGACAGAAGAGTTATGCGGATCGAAGAAACAGACCTTTGTCATTCAAAGAGGGAGATCACGTGTTTCTGAAAATTAGACCCCGGAGAGGAGTAATTAGATTCGGGAAGAAGGGAAAACTATCCCCACGATATATCGGCCCATTTGAGATTTTGGAGAAAATTGGACAGGTAGCATACCGGTTAGCATTACCGCCGCAAATCGACCGAGTGCATAATGTTTTTCATGTCTCTATGTTAAGGAAGTATCTTGCCCTGCCAACACACGTATTAAACTGGGGAGATCTTGATATAGATGAAGACACAACTTTTGAGGAAGAGCCGGTTGAAATTCAGGATAGTATGGAGAAGAGCATCCGCAATAGGACTATCCGATTAGTACGAGTTTTGTGGAAACATCGGGGGATGGAGGAAACAACTTGGGAAAGAGAAGAAGCCATGAGGGCTAATTATCCGCAACTGTTTCCACCTGTCGAGTAATTTCAATTTCGAGGACGAAATTTGTTAAGGGGGATAGGTTGTAATAACCCGAAATTTTGTAATAAAAAAATTTTGATTTATTAATGCGGTTTTATTTTTAAATAATTATAGTTTATAATTTGGTTTGGTTAGATTAAACGAATTAGATTTAACCTGTTTAATTATACTTTTCGCGCCGTAAATAAACGCGTACACACCGGGTATTTCACCACACTGCGTCCGGAAGCCTTACTAAATCCCCAACTCTTATTTTATTTTATTAAAGCTAACCTTGATTAGGTGGGAGATTACTTATAACCTAAAACTAATCTTTAAGTTGGTGGGAAATTTGGTGGGGAATTTCTTATAACCTAAAACTAGTCTTTAAAACCTAATTTTTGCTTTTGCAAAAGGTTGTTTGGACACTTGTGGGGAGGGTTTTTGGCTGGTGATTATCTTTGGGGGAGGTGAACCTCATTACTTCCCTATAAATAGCTCACTCTCCTTGCTTCATTTCACACCAAAATCTCCCAACTCCTCCACTTTGTGCTTTCTAGTGTTCTTGAGTGAGTTCTTGAAACTCATCCTAAACCACCACACACCACCACCCTCGACCACCCCTAGATCTTAGAAAGGTAGCATAAGTTAGCTAGAAAGTGTTTGAGCAAAGGTCGACTAGTCGTTACGCTGCCGGAATTCAACTAGCTTATCGGCTTCCGACTAATCATCGGAATTAAGGTAGATACTTTATCTTAACCTTAGATTAGTATTTACTAGTTCATATTGATTATGTTATTATTTTGCTTAAACGTGCTTAATTATGATTAAACGTGATTATGTTGGTGATTAGTGATTTTATGAACAATTAGACTTTGAAAAAAAACACACTTAATCGTTACTATGCACGAATTAAAATTGACTATCAAAATGCACCGTTATAATGTTCGATGGACTTTTGGGAAACTAAATTACCCAGTTATAATGCCTGAATGAAAATCGACTTTTCAAATTTACGCAGTTATAATGCCCGACCAATTTTCTGAGAAAAGAGCTTTTCAAATGAAATGAGATTTTCCGGGATTATTGAATAAATATTCTTAATCTATTTAGACTAACAAATAGAATCTATGGCTAGCATGTCTAGTCAGGCTTTTTCTTGGTTTAGCCCAAACCAAGTGGCGATTCGACGAACGAATCTTAAAACACGCCAAACGGATTCAACTACTAGAGTTTTCTAGGAGGGTACTTTCTTGGTTTAGACAAACCAAGTGGCGATTCGACGTACGAATCTTAAAACACGCCAGCAAATCCAAGAACGAGAATGAATCCTTATGTTTTGATTTAAATTCCCGGAAGAAAGAACTTTTGTCGTTAAGTAACATGTTTTCGTAAGATGGGTTACGAGCGGAAGGTTTATCATGAACAATTCTAAACGGAGGATTTTGTTTTATGAAATTAATGCATGTGCACGTTCTTTTTCAAAGACGATACGACCCGACACATTTTTCGAGAAAGTGATCGAATGTTTTAAAATGGAAGAGATAGAAATGAGAATGAAAATGTTGATGTGATGAAAGTTGAGATGTTGATGCTGTTGGAGTCCCGCCTCAGTTCCCCGGGGTGAACTGGTGGTCAAAGCCCAACGGAACTATACGGTAGTGCTGTTTGAAGTTTCTCCTCAAATTCCGCGGGTGAATTTGACGGTTAGAACTTACTCAGTACAACACATAGCAAGCGGACCTCATAAACAAACTGGTGGGGATTCAGTGATATGGGTAGCCGGGACTATGTCGTGTGTGACGCGGAGTTAGCGGACCTCATACTGCAGGAGCCAGTTTATGGGTGGCCGACCCTTCGTACGGAAAGGTTGGTCACCGTTAGAACGGGGTTGTAGAACGGGCCAATAACTTTCGAGAGATGTGAGATGTTGACATGGTTGAAATTTGAATAAGAATGCTGTTATGAGAAAATGATACGAGATACTGACACTATACTCTGGATTCTGAAATAATACGAGATACTGATTTTATTAAAGCTGCACTCTGATATGAAAAGAAATGGGATACTGATTTTATTTAAGCTGCACTCTGATTGATGTGATACTGATGCATTGACACGCATGAACTTACCGTTTTGATAAATGATTTTCAACTATTTACCTGCCAACAATATTGTTCTAGAATTGCTAGTTTAATGTTGGGGTACGGTATCTATTGAGCGTCCTCGCTCACGGTTTCGCCCTGGCATAATACCTCGATGTTGCTTCGCAACTCTGACGTATTATGCTAGATTATCATAATGAACAGGAGGACCTCTACGGAGAACACGGAGCCGAAGGAGCTGCCGAGATGGAGATCCACCAGGCGGAGAGATTTGCGGAGCCGTAGAACCCACCCAGTCTACCTTTTTGTAATCGGTGAAGGATAGATCATCTATATGTATTTTTGGTTATTATTATTACTGTTTAAGACCGACTTTAAAATTGTAATAATAATCCATAACGCTTTTCCCAAAATGCGGGGCGTTACAAGTGGTATCAGAGCCCTAGGTTCCAACACTCGGCTTTGGGTAATTGGGTAGACACTAAGCTAGAATAATAATTGTATGTCCTTGATACCCTAAGTAATATTGGAATTATCTGAATAGTAGATGCCCCTAATCATGATAGACTACTTGAGGAGATCCGCAGATTTAAGTGGCAGTTTGAAATACTTACGCGTAGAATAAGCTGACTGTAATCGCTATGTGGTAGGATTCGACTCTGTGTGGTAATAGTATTACATGTTCAGCCTTGAGCCAAGTAATGTGGTATTGGTATTGAATGGGACAATGAACCAGTTATTGTGCTGTTTGAAATCATGTTTTCTATAATGACTCGTTTTTAATAAAATCTCTGTTAATTTAAGCAGTTATGCTTTGATAAATTTTGCAAGTATTTTAGACTGATTCCCCCAACAAATTAATAACTCTAGGATGGCAATTACGCGTAACAATGTTGAAGGCTCTTCTGATGGAAATAACGGAGCTAATCCGGACATGGCTCAACTCATGCAAGCCTTCATTGCTGCGCTCAACGCGAACCGACCCCCTCCTAATAATATCAACCATGGTCCCATGTCTCGTGCTCAAGCTATGAACGAATTCTGTAAAAGACGCCCACCCGTCTTTCATGGCGAACCTAACCCTACTTTAGCCGAAGCTTGGCTGAAAGAGATCAAGGTGATCCTTAGCACCTTGGGAGTCAACCAAGACAACCACTGTGTAGCTCTCGCTGCTTACCAACTCCAAGGAGAGGCTCGATATTGGTGGGAACTGATTGAAGCCGCCTATAACATCGAAACCATGACCTTTGAGGAGTTTGAGAACATATTTCTGGATAAGTACTTTCCTGCTCCTATTAAGCAGGCAAAGATCCAGGAATTCCAGAACCTGCAGCAAGGTTCGATGTCAGTGACGCAGTATGTCGCTAAATTTGAGGAACTGTACCGCTATGGCCGTGCCATTGCCCCGACTGAGGAGGACAAGGTCCGAAAGTTTGAATGGGGACTTGGCTCGACTCGCAAGATTGTGATGGGAATGGGCTATACTTCCTATGCTGAAGCGGTGAAATGTGCCCTAAGGATGGAAATGGAGGACGTTGACTTTCGGGCTAAGTGTCAAGGAAGCAGTTCGGGAGGACCCATCAGGACGGTGCAGAACAACAACAATCGTGGGCCCTACCCAGCCAGACCTAACCAAGTTAACACTCAGCCTTGGAGGAGGAATGAAGTCAAGCAAGGACCGCCGCCACAAAATCCCAATTTTAACAACCAACCAGTCAAGTGTTACAACTGTGCGGGCTATGGACACTTCAACCGCAACTGTCCTCACCCGAGGAAGGACGGTTTTACCTATGGGAATCAGCAGCAGCCGCAGCCGCTTCAGAACTATGGCAAACAGCCTATGCAACAGAACGCTAGGCCAGCTCAACAGAACAACTGGAATGGAAAGCAGCAGGTCAAGGCACCTCAGAACGGGACAGGACGCCTGTATGCTCTGCATAGTGAGAATCAAATCCAGGAGCAGGATCCTTCTATGATCCAAGGTACGCTACTGTTATTCAGTACCTGCGTACAAGCATTATTTGACACTGGAGCATCACATTCGTTTATATCAGTTGCCTGCGTATCTGCGCTAGGATTAAACACTGAACTCCTAGAGAACCAGATGACAATAGCATCACCCTTAGGCGGTACTGTACCAGTTAATCTAATTTGTAAAGGTTGCGAGTTAGAAGTGAGTAATATCCGATTAACTTACGATTTTCGCGTGATCAAGATGGCTGACTTCGATTTAATTGTGGGGATGGATTGGCTGTCAACTCATCGAGTAGTCATTGATTGCCATCTAAAGCTAGTAACAGCCTTTACCCCTGATGGGACATGTTTCCGTTTTAAGGGGGATAGACAGACTGTGAATCCGGTGATTAGACATTTGAAATGGCAGAACCAACTGTCCGGATGGCTAGCTAGTCTCCAGTTGGAAGAATCTGACCGTGAGGAGTTAGGACTGCCACACATCGTCTGCGAGTATGCTGATGTATTTCCTGACGATCTACCTGGATTACCGCCACGAAGGGAAATTGATTTTTCCATCGAGCTTCAACCTGGAACCGCTCCGATTTCCATAGCCCCTTACCGAATGGCGCCAACAGAACTGAAGGAATTGAAGACCCAGCTACAAGAACTGTTGGAAAAAGGATACATCCGACCAAGTACTTCACCATGGGGAGCACCTGCACTATTCGTGAAGAAGAAAGAAGGAACCTTACGACTGTGCATTGATTATAGGCAACTAAACCAAGTCACGATCAAGAATCGTTATCCCCTGCCTAGAATAGATGACCTATTTGATCAGTTAAGAGGAGCAACTTGTTTCTCAAAGATTGATCTAAGATCAGGGTATCATCAGTTGAGAATCCGCGACGAGGACATTTCAAAGACCGCGTTCAGGACAAGATACGGACATTATGAGTTCGTGGTCATGCCGTTTGGACTAACGAATGCTCCAGCAGTATTCATGTGCCTCATGAACAAGATATTCCAACCCTATCTAGATAGATTTGTGGTGGTGTTCATTGATGATATATTGATATACTCAGCCAATCGAGTGGAGCATGAAGAACACCTTCGGGTAGCCCTGCAAGTACTAAGAGACAACCAGCTTTATGCCAAGGCTAGTAAATGCGAGTTCTGGCTAGAGCAGGTTCAATTTCTGGGACACGTGGTGTCTAAGGATGGTATTGCAGTTGACAACAGCAAGGTAGAAGCTGTGTTGGATTGGAAGCAGCCAACTTCCGTATTTGAGATCCGTAGTTTCTTGGGTTTAGCAGGATATTATCGAAGATTCATTCCGGAATTTGCTACTCTTGCCAAGCCAATGACTAGATTGATTCAGAAGAACGTTAAGTTCGAATGGAATGACAAGTGTGAGAAAGTTTTCCAAGAGTTGAAAAAGAGACTGACCAGTGCACCGATACTGATCATTCCTGAAAGGGACATTGGTTATCAAGTATATTGTGACGCATCAAAGGAAGGACTAGGATGTGTGCTGATGCAGAACGGAAAAGTCGTGGCATATGGATCGAGACAGCTCAGATCGCACGAGAAGAACTACCCTACTCACGATCTAGAATTAGCAGCAATAGTTTTTGCTCTAAAATCTTGGAGATATTACCTTTATGGCGAACAATTTGAGGTTTTCTCGGATCACAAAAGTCTCAAGTATCTATTCACTCAGAAGGAGTTGAATATGAGACAGAGAAGGTGGATGGAGTACTTGGAAGACTACAAGTTTACCCTGTCATATCACCCTGGCAAGGCAAATGTTGTTGCTGATGCCCTGAGTCAAAAGGACAGGGCACAAAAAGCCAAGATAGCTGTGAAGGAATGGGAGATGATAGATACTCTGAACGAGTTCAATTTGCAACCGTCATCTAATGGAGATCAGATGCGATTATCTGCACTAGTGGCAGAACCAGCACTTCACCGGGAGATCCTGTTGGCACAGACTTTTGAACAGGACTGTGAATTCACTAGATCACAACTCAGTTCAGGAAAGGAATTGCCCGGTTGGACCCTGCATGCAGCGGATAACAGTTTGAGATTTAAAGGCTCAGTATTTGTACCCAACTTAGGTCGACTTCGAAAAGCCGTGCTTCAAGAATTTCACCACTCGAATTTCGCTGTTCATCCTGGAGGTACGAAGATGTATCACGATTTACGACGGACATATTGGTGGGAAGGAATGAAGAAAGACGTGGCAGAATTTGTAAAGACTTGTTTAGTTTGTCAGCAAGTTAAGGCTGAACACCAGAGGCCTGGAGGAGAATTGCAACCGCTACCAATTCCACAATGGAAATGGGAGCATATCTCAATGGATTTCGTGACTGGACTTCCGAGGTCGTTTAAGTCAAACACCGCTGTGTGGGTAATTGTAGACCGTCTCACTAAGTCGGCACACTTCTTGCCAGTGAAAATGACGGAAAACATGGAAGCATTGGGAATACTCTATATCCAGGAGATCGTGCGACTTCATGGAGTACCAGTGTCAATCGTGTCAGACAGAGATCCTAGATTTATCTCACAGTTCTGGAAAGGACTGCAAAGGGCACTAGGAACTGACATACGTCTCAGTACTGCTTTTCATCCGCAGACTGATGGACAGACGGAGAGGACAATCCAGATATTGGAGGACATGCTTAGGGCTTGCACCTTAGATTTCACAGGGAATTGGGAACGACATCTGCCATTAGTAGAATTCGCCTACAATAACAGTTATCAGGCTAGCATCAAGATGGCACCCTACGAAGCTCTGTACGGCCGCCCTTGTCGATCACCGGTTTGTTGGACTGACGCCGGAGAAACGGGATTGCTAGGACCTGATTTGGTCAGAGACACAACGGAGAAGATCAAGTTGATTCAACAGAGACTGCTTACTGCGCAGAGCCGACAGAAGAGTTATGCGGATCGAAGAAACAGACCTTTGTCATTCAAAGAGGGAGATCACGTGTTTCTGAAAATTAGACCCCGGAGAGGAGTAATTAGATTCGGGAAGAAGGGAAAACTATCCCCACGATATATCGGCCCATTTGAGATTTTGGAGAAAATTGGACAGGTAGCATACCGGTTAGCATTACCGCCGCAAATCGACCGAGTGCATAATGTTTTTCATGTCTCTATGTTAAGGAAGTATCTTGCCCTGCCAACACACGTATTAAACTGGGGAGATCTTGATATAGATGAAGACACAACTTTTGAGGAAGAGCCGGTTGAAATTCAGGATAGTATGGAGAAGAGCATCCGCAATAGGACTATCCGATTAGTACGAGTTTTGTGGAAACATCGGGGGATGGAGGAAACAACTTGGGAAAGAGAAGAAGCCATGAGGGCTAATTATCCGCAACTGTTTCCACCTGTCGAGTAATTTCAATTTCGAGGACGAAATTTGTTAAGGGGGATAGGTTGTAATAACCCGAAATTTTGTAATAAAAAAATTTTGATTTATTAATGCGGTTTTATTTTTAAATAATTATAGTTTATAATTTGGTTTGGTTAGATTAAACGAATTAGATTTAACCTGTTTAATTATACTTTTCGCGCCGTAAATAAACGCGTACACACCGGGTATTTCACCACACTGCGTCCGGAAGCCTTACTAAATCCCCAACTCTTATTTTATTTTATTAAAGCTAACCTTGATTAGGTGGGAGATTACTTATAACCTAAAACTAATCTTTAAGTTGGTGGGAAATTTGGTGGGGAATTTCTTATAACCTAAAACTAGTCTTTAAAACCTAATTTTTGCTTTTGCAAAAGGTTGTTTGGACACTTGTGGGGAGGGTTTTTGGCTGGTGATTATCTTTGGGGGAGGTGAACCTCATTACTTCCCTATAAATAGCTCACTCTCCTTGCTTCATTTCACACCAAAATCTCCCAACTCCTCCACTTTGTGCTTTCTAGTGTTCTTGAGTGAGTTCTTGAAACTCATCCTAAACCACCACACACCACCACCCTCGACCACCCCTAGATCTTAGAAAGGTAGCATAAGTTAGCTAGAAAGTGTTTGAGCAAAGGTCGACTAGTCGTTACGCTGCCGGAATTCAACTAGCTTATCGGCTTCCGACTAATCATCGGAATTAAGGTAGATACTTTATCTTAACCTTAGATTAGTATTTACTAGTTCATATTGATTATGTTATTATTTTGCTTAAACGTGCTTAATTATGATTAAACGTGATTATGTTGGTGATTAGTGATTTTATGAACAATTAGACTTTGAAAAAAAACACACTTAATCGTTACTATGCACGAATTAAAATTGACTATCAAAATGCACCGTTATAATGTTCGATGGACTTTTGGGAAACTAAATTACCCAGTTATAATGCCTGAATGAAAATCGACTTTTCAAATTTACGCAGTTATAATGCCCGACCAATTTTCTGAGAAAAGAGCTTTTCAAATGAAATGAGATTTTCCGGGATTATTGAATAAATATTCTTAATCTATTTAGACTAACAAATAGAATCTATGGCTAGCATGTCTAGTCAGGCTTTTTCTTGGTTTAGCCCAAACCAAGTGGCGATTCGACGAACGAATCTTAAAACACGCCAAACGGATTCAACTACTAGAGTTTTCTAGGAGGGTACTTTCTTGGTTTAGACAAACCAAGTGGCGATTCGACGTACGAATCTTAAAACACGCCAGCAAATCCAAGAACGAGAATGAATCCTTATGTTTTGATTTAAATTCCCGGAAGAAAGAACTTTTGTCGTTAAGTAACATGTTTTCGTAAGATGGGTTACGAGCGGAAGGTTTATCATGAACAATTCTAAACGGAGGATTTTGTTTTATGAAATTAATGCATGTGCACGTTCTTTTTCAAAGACGATACGACCCGACACATTTTTCGAGAAAGTGATCGAATGTTTTAAAATGGAAGAGATAGAAATGAGAATGAAAATGTTGATGTGATGAAAGTTGAGATGTTGATGCTGTTGGAGTCCCGCCTCAGTTCCCCGGGGTGAACTGGTGGTCAAAGCCCAACGGAACTATACGGTAGTGCTGTTTGAAGTTTCTCCTCAAATTCCGCGGGTGAATTTGACGGTTAGAACTTACTCAGTACAACACATAGCAAGCGGACCTCATAAACAAACTGGTGGGGATTCAGTGATATGGGTAGCCGGGACTATGTCGTGTGTGACGCGGAGTTAGCGGACCTCATACTGCAGGAGCCAGTTTATGGGTGGCCGACCCTTCGTACGGAAAGGTTGGTCACCGTTAGAACGGGGTTGTAGAACGGGCCAATAACTTTCGAGAGATGTGAGATGTTGACATGGTTGAAATTTGAATAAGAATGCTGTTATGAGAAAATGATACGAGATACTGACACTATACTCTGGATTCTGAAATAATACGAGATACTGATTTTATTAAAGCTGCACTCTGATATGAAAAGAAATGGGATACTGATTTTATTTAAGCTGCACTCTGATTGATGTGATACTGATGCATTGACACGCATGAACTTACCGTTTTGATAAATGATTTTCAACTATTTACCTGCCAACAATATTGTTCTAGAATTGCTAGTTTAATGTTGGGGTACGGTATCTATTGAGCGTCCTCGCTCACGGTTTCGCCCTGGCATAATACCTCGATGTTGCTTCGCAACTCTGACGTATTATGCTAGATTATCATAATGAACAGGAGGACCTCTACGGAGAACACGGAGCCGAAGGAGCTGCCGAGATGGAGATCCACCAGGCGGAGAGATTTGCGGAGCCGTAGAACCCACCCAGTCTACCTTTTTGTAATCGGTGAAGGATAGATCATCTATATGTATTTTTGGTTATTATTATTACTGTTTAAGACCGACTTTAAAATTGTAATAATAATCCATAACGCTTTTCCCAAAATGCGGGGCGTTACACTTCTCCTCACCCACAGACCATAGGTGGCTTAGATTGACTTTCTTGGAGAATGCGCCTAGAGGGCCGGTCTCTGACTGGATATCTAGACACTTCTCCACACCCACAGACCATAGGTGGTTTAGATTGACTTTCTTGGAGAATGCGCCTAGAGGGCCGGTCTCTGACTGGATATCTAGACACTTCTCCTCACCCACAGACCATAGGTGGTTTAGAATGACTTTCTTGGAGAATGCGCCTAGAGGGCCGGTCTCTGACTGGATATCTAGACACTTCTCCTCACCCACAGACCATAGGTGGTTTAGATTGACTTTCTTGGAGAATGCGCCTAGAGGGCCGGTCTCTGACTGGATATCTAGACACTTCTCCGCACCCGCAGACCATAGGCTGTTTAGATTGACTTTCTTGGAGAATGCGCCTAGAGGGCCGGTCATTGACTGGATATCTAGACACTTCTCCGCACCCGCAGACCATAGGCCGATCACACCTCTTCGATTTTAGCGTGATCTTATTTGTGTATGGAAAATCCCTCCACTTTTTTTGGTCCTTTCTTGAATTTGTCCTACATGGCAGGTATGACTTGCTTCAAGAGTTTCAAGAATGGGTTTGTCACTATCCTTGACAATTCTACTGACAATGTGGAAGATGGGACTTCTTTGGTAGTGCGGCCATCTTTCATTGGTGAGTGGGCTTTGCAGTACGAGCCAATTGGTGACACTCTCCATCTACCGCAGTGGGCTATTGAGACAAAGTGTAAAGTTATCGGAGGTCAGCCAGACTCTGAAGTGTTGCTTTTGCAGTCATCACATCATGATAAAGAAGGAGATCAATCTACCCCGTTCTCCATCCTTGCGCGCAAGTCCCAAGATGAAAAAGCTACTTGGAGCAATTTTTTCAAAACCATCACAGAGCCTTCCTATTGCAAGGGGTATTGGGAGTGGCTAGAAGATATATTGGGCCGACATGAAGAAATGTTGCGAAAGAAGAAGATTTATGATGCGATCTATGCTTCTTTATTTTCATATGACCGGCTTGCAAGTGTTATGCGGTATTTTTGCGAGTTTTGGAGTCCGTCTACCAATACCTTGCACACTTCTGCAGGCGAGAGGTCAATCTCTCTTTGGGATTTGCGACAGCTTGGTGGACTTCCCATCTGTGGCTTGATGTATGACGAAGTTGTCCCAAGTGCGGAAGAGATGACTGGCGTTGACAAGGACTCCATTTTGTACCTCCCAGCGAATTGTCGTTACCTCTTCTTTGCCTATCATCGTCTCCTAGCAGAGTCAAAAAAAGGTGAAGTGAGAGTTGATGCTTGGGTGAACTTTTGGTTTAGGGGAGAAATTTCTTATCGCAAGTCAACCAAGAAGACCGCACGAAACAAGACTCAACGACCTGCCAAAAACAACAATCCTACCGGCGTCATTGGCCCTGTCCAATTGCGAACGGCCGAGCAAGAGCAAGTCTTTGCTGTTTTGGGGGTTAAGGAGAAACAAAAGGAACTTGTGTATTTGGCAGCCTTTCTTGCTTGTTGGTTGTGCAAGTTTGTTTTGCCAATCGGGAGTTGCGAAGTGATTAGACCTGGGGTCTTCAAGGTGGCCTCTATCATGGCTCGGGGCGAAAGATTCGGTCTTGCCATCCCGGTACTTGCCAGCATTTACAGAGGATTAAACGATATTGCAAATTCATCTGAGCCTTGGAAGTGCGACAGTGTCTTTCCTGTCCACTATGTTTATGCATGGCTAGGAGAGTATTTCAAAACACATTTTGCTAGTGACCCAAAATCAGCACCTCAAAAGCCGAGAATGGTAAGATATGCCGGTGAGAGGGTGGCTAAGTATCTTGATGAGTCTGAAGCGCTTGACTTGTTTCGAAGGTGCGATAATTTGGCTATGGATCACTTCGCCCAACGAGAGGGTGAACACACTGAGCTGATTGATGATGGTGAACTTGGCGGTTGGCAAATCGAATATCTTATTAGTATTCGATCTGGGTATTTGACTTTTCGAAGTGGTTCCACTCGAGTCATTGAACCCTATAGCCCTCATAGATTTAGCCCACAATTTGGTTTTTCTCAGGACATACCAGGAAAGCTTCAAATCAACATTCGTTCTGGCAATTTGATGAGTATTGTGAGGCATTGGGAATCTCTTGTTCGTGAGAGTACGCAGAGCAAGTTAAAATTGCCAAAGCGTGCTAATTGTCGGTCTGTTCCTGTTACCGAGGCATATCAAGGATGGTGGGCGAAAGTGCATACAGATACCTTTTCTGGGGGTGCGAGTGGCTCAAAAAGCAAAAAGCGCCTTGCTTCTCCAAGGAATGATGCTCCAAAGGTCCTGAGGTGCAAGCCTAACCCAAAAGTCTCAGGTACTTCACATTTCTTTTCTTTTTCTTTTTTTTTAATGCACAGTAGCCATTTAATTTGGATAATTACCTGCTCCTATCATTATTAGATCTCAAATATTCTTGTTTCCAGGTACCCGTCATCGCCCTCAGCCCATAGAGATACTGGAAGGGGATGGGACCGAGGATCAATTGAGCATTGAAAGAAATAGTGATCGTTGTTGGAAGCATGTTGCAAGTGATAGGGCCAAGAGCTTGCACCCTGTTGCTCCTTTTACTGCTCAAGTCAATGCAGGGACTTTCTTTGACGGTGTTCTTAGTTCTTCTCGATCTTTTTCCCGTGAGGTGGGTTGAGCATCCAACTTTTACATGTTTGTCTTGTTTTCGAACTCCTTCTATCTCCTCCTATTTATATGTTGTAATTTATTTTCAGTTACGGAGTTGTTCGCATTTTGAGGCTTTGAACAATGTGGAGGAACCTCAAGGCAGCAGCGATTCCATCCAAGGGTCGGACAGCTTTGACCTGGCAGCTAGATCAAGTCAACAAGCAAATGTGGAAGAAGTCGCATCCGCCGTTCCGCAATTGACTAATAGTAATAAGAGCTCTCATCCTCCGCTTTCTGTTGACAAAGGTGCCTCGCTTCCTCTTTTGGGAGGTAAATTGAAGATCTCTCCTAATGTCGACAAGGTTGCAGATATTGGGGTGTCAAAATTTGACACCTCCATTGCGATTCGCGATGTTCGTCGTCAAGCAGCCATCATGCTGGCTGACAACATTTTTACTTTGCTCGATCGAGCCACTTTTGAGAAACTTCCCTCACTACAGGCGAAATTCGAAGAGCTTTACAAGGAGTTTGCTTTACTTGGGGTAGACTACTCTCCTTTACAGAAACGTATTGAATCATATATGGGGAGTGCTGCCAAGTATATTTCTATAGAGGCAGAGTATAGTAAATCTATGACTTTCGCGTCCCAATCAGAGCGCTTAACAAGCATCTCTCACCAAATTTCTCAAGAATCTAGTTTCATGGAAAAAGATGTGGAAAGTGTGCAGGTCAAGCGACGTGAGCGGAATAGTATTGATGCTAAATGTATTCAACTTAGAAGAGAGTTGGGTAATTTAGAGACATGTTCAGCGCAGCTAGGGACATCAATTGAAGAGATCGAGGCGCAAGCATCGCAAAGGCAGACCACTATTGATCATCTTGTGAAGGAGCGGGTAGCCATAGAACAAGCTCAGTTGGTTACAGAGGGGGAACTTCAAGTGGCGAGTAGATTGAAAAACATGTTGGAGAAAGAACGTGAAGAGATCAAGCAAACCCCTTGGATTTAGAAATTTACTTTGCTTTTTATCGCTTTTAGTTGTTGTCTCCATTTATGGACTCATTTTATTTGCTTAATGAATGTTAAGTTCATTTTTTTTGTAGCAAACAATGTCATGCTTTAATAAAGTATAAGAACTTCATCATATGACAGAGCTTTTCTTATTGCTTTAGCCGTTCACAGTTTATCCTCTTGCGGGCCAGGAATAGTGTAACTTTGGTTGAATGTTTTTTTTTTTTTTGATGGATGGACTGAACTCAAGAAAAATTCTCAAGCTGCCTACGTACCCTTTAGAAGGGATCAAGTCAAAACGTAGTTCGATGGTGAGAACTTTTTTTTTTTTTTTTTTTGGGCCGTGCACAGTTTTAGCTCATGCGGGCCAGGAGCATCATGCAGTTTAGGCTCATGCGATTAGGAGTCCGGAATCTTATGGGTAGTAGCGCTTCAAGAACTTTCCATTGATCGGGCCAATTCTGAAACCTTGTTCATCGGCTATCTTGTATGCTCCACTAGTGTAGACTTCTACCACCACATATGGACCATCCCATTTTGAGGTAAATTTGTTGCCGACTCGAGGTTTAGATGTGATGATGGGCCTTCGAAGTGCAAGCACTAAGTCTCCAAATTTGAAGGAGCGAGGCTTAACCTTTTTGTCGAAAGCTTTAGAGATCCGAGCTTGGTAGCACTCCAATTGTTGTTGAGCTTCCAATCTCTTTTCATCCAATGCTTCTAACTCAGCAAGACGGAGTTTCGCATTTTCTTCATCAGTCAAACCTTCTTGGATAGCTATCCTCAGTGATGGAATTTGTCGCTCTAAAGGGAGAACAGCTTCAACACCATAGACAAGAGAGTATGGAGTCGCTTGAGTAGGAGTCCTATGCGTCGTTCGGTATGCCCAAAGAGCTTCTTCAATTCTTTCATGCCAATCTCGCTTGGACTTTGCGACCACTTTCTTCAAGAGGTTCCCCAGCGTCTTGTTAAATGCTTCTGCAAGCCCATTAGCTGGTGCATTATACATTGAGGAAGTTCGTTGCATGAAATCAAACTTTTCGTAAAGCTTATCCATTAGCTTATTGACAAAGGGTGTTCCATTGTCAGTGATGATGTGATGCGGCACTCCATACCGATAAATGATATGTGACTTGATGAAGTCGACAATAGTTTCTTTCTTCACTTCCTTGACCGGAATAGCTTCAGCCCATTTTGAGAAGTAGTCAGTTGCAGCCAGAATGTGCAAATGGCCAGCGGAGGACTTGGTAAGTGGTCCGACTGCATCCAATCCCCATGCGTGAAATGGCCATGAGGCGACTGTAGGGTGCAAAGGTTCTGGCGGCTGGTGGATGAAGTTTGCGTGGAATTGGCAGGCTTGACACCTCTTTGCGTAATCCATGCAATCTTTGACCATGGTGGGCCAGTAGTAGCCCATCCTTTTCACTCGGAAATGAAGTTTTGGACCAGATTGATGAGCTCCACAGATTCCAGAGTGGGATTCCTCCATAGCTTGTTGGGATTCCTCTTTTCCGAGGCAGCGGAGAAAGACCTCTTCGAATGAGCGTCGATAGAGGGTATCATTGAAGAAGATGAAACGAGGCGCTCGTCGTCTTATTTCTGCCCTATGTCGGCGGTCATCTGGAAGCTTTCCATGCTAGAGGTAGTTGATCAAGGGCGCCCTCCAATCTTCATCTTCAATTGGCATGACTGTGATTGGATTTGCTTCTTCATGGCGGCAATCCAACAATTGAGGTAGTACCCATCGCTCGCACACAGGAACATTGATACTCTTTCCTTCCTGTAATGCTAAAGTTGTTGCGAGGTTAGCTAGTGCATCTGCCATGCGATTCTCCTCTCGTGGCACATGCTCAAGTGTTACTCCTTCAAAAAATTTCAGCAAGTGACTTGCATATTGGAAATATGGGATCAAGTCATCTTTCCTCACTTCATAGTCTCCGCAAAGCTGATTTATTATTAGCTTGGAATCTCCAAAGACCTCGAGGTCTTGAATCTTCATCTCAGCCGCAATTTGGAGACCAAGAATCAGAGCTTGATACTCAGCGACATTGTTTGAACATTTTTCGCTAAGTGTAAATGCATAAGGTAGAATTTGCCTTTGTGGAGAGACAAAGATGACACCAGCTCCAGCCCCTTCCAATCTAGCAGCCCCGTCAAAGAACATCATCCAAGGTTGGAGAACTTCAACGAACAAAACATCTTCATCAGGGAAGTCTTCACATATTTCCCAATCAGCTGGGATAGGATGATCTGCCAAGAAATCCGCTAATGCCTGTCCTTTTACCGCCTTTCTCGGGACATATATGATCTCAAATTCATTAAAGAGGAGAGACCATCTTGCTAAGCGTCCTGATAGGATGGGTTTGGACATGACATACTTGACTGGGTCTGCCTTTGCCACGAGATGAATTGTGTGGGCTTGAAAGTAATGCCTTAACTTTTGAGAGGAGAAGACAAGTGCCAAGCACATTTTCTCAACAGGGGAGTATTTGAACTCATTTTCTGTCAGTCTTCGACTCAAGTAGTAAAGTGCTCGCTCTTTGCTCTCCTCATTGTTTTGTGCAAGCATTGCCCCTAGAGATTCTTCTTGAGCAGCTATGTAAAGAATCAATGGTTTTCCAGGAATAGGAGCCCCCAAAACTGGAGAATTGAGAAAGTATCTTTTGATGCTTTCAAAGGCGTTTTGACAAGCTTCATCCCAAGCAAAGGGTGCATCTTTCTTCATCAGTCGGCTGAAAGGTTGGCAACGTCCAGCTAAGTTTGAAATAAATCGACGAATGTAAGCCAGATGACCTTGCAAGCTTCTAAGTTCCTTTAGGTTCTTTGGGGTTGGCATCTTTTGTATGGCGTCAATTTTGGATTGATCAACCTCAATGCCTCAATGTCGAATGATGAAACCAAGGAACTTTCCCGATGTAACTCCGAAGGCACATTTGAGAGGATTCATTTTCAAGTCAAACTTCCTAAGTCGATTGAAGACCGTACGGAGGTCCTGTAGGTGATCCTCTCTTTGTTTGGTTTTGACCACCAAATCATCCACGTAGCATTCGACTATCTTGTGGAGCATGTCATCAAAAATCTTTTGCATGGCGCGTTGGTAAGTGGCACCAGCATTCTTGAGACCAAAAGGCATTACTTTGTAACAGTAAATTCCTTTTGTTGTGCGAAACGCTGTCGCTTCTTCATCTTCGGGCGCCATCCTTATTTGGTTGTATCCTGAACATCCATCCATGAAAGACAATGCCTCGTGGCCAGTAGTTGCATCGATCATCAACTCCATGATAGGAAGAGGAAAGTCGTCCTTGGGACAAGCATCATTCAGATTTCGGAAGTCAACGCATATACGAATCTTTCCATTCTTCTTTACTACTGGAACCATGCTAGAGATCCACCTCGGGTATTTTACTTCACGAATGAATCCTGCTTCAATTAGTTTGTTGACTTCTTCTTCGATCACTGGGACTCTCTCAGGTCGGATGTAACGAAAGGCTTGCTTTATAGGACGAACGCCATGTCGAATCCCCAAGTGGTGAACAACAACTTTTGGGCTTAGCCCTGGCATTTCTTTGTAAGTCCAAGCAAAGACGTCTCTATACTCAAGCAACAAGTCAAAGTACGCTTTTTCCTCTTCCGGGCTTAGAAGTGCACTGACGAAGATAGGTCGAGGCTCGTCAGGAGTTCCAAGGTTGAGTTCCTTGAGATCATCGATTGTTGGTTGCCCTCCATCTTCTAGTTGAGGAGGAGCCTCAGGAAAATCATCGTCTTCGGAGTCCGAGCTTGAGTGCTCCTCAACCTCCACATGGTAAGATGTAGTGTATTCCATTTTCTCTTCTTTTGCAACCTTCGTCTGGCCCTTGGGTTGGCCTGTTAATACGATGGTGCGTCTTTTAACCTTGAGCGGGCCTTCCGTATCGACATCAAGTGACGTTATCCGCTTCATACGAGACGGAATTGAGCTTCGAGTCTCTTCATCTCCTTTGGAAGAGTCTATCTCAATGCTCTTGCCTTTTCCCTTGATGTTTTCTCCCTTTGATGAAGTGCTTCTATTTCCAAGCCGTGAGAAGATTGATTTCTTTGTTTGCAAAGTGCTCTCCTTGCGTGTCTCTTTTGTAACGCCGAGTCTATCAAAGACTGAAGTTCGAGTCACTGGAGCTTCAATGCGATCAAATACGGAGACTCGCGGAGAACTTTGTTGATTATCATCCTCTTCCATCTCTTCTATCGTGATATGTTGCACATTTGCTTTCTTACTTTTTCCCTTGGCAGATATGTAAACCGGCTGTGGCGGTGTGAAACCAAGACCAGTCTTTGAGGGACTAACTTTATGTCCCTGTCGTCTCAATTCTTTCTGTGCTTTACTAAGGCCATGAATTTTCTCACCAGTGATTTCAGGACTCAACTCTCCAAGCGGCGCAGGATTATTGAAGTCATAACCTGAGTTAGCTAGGAGCTTGTATGCTTTTGGATCGAAGCCGTCAGTCCTCTTTTCGGGGAGAAAGCCATGCTGAAGAGAGCCTTGTGTGGACTTGACAAACCCTTTTAATGGAGGCTTGGAAGAGCTAGGTTGTCCCATGGCTGGAAGAGGCATCGTTAGGTCTCCCTTTAGCACTTGAATATCTTCCTTGGTCAAGGCTTGAGGACACTTTACTTTATCTTTAACAGTGGTGAAGACCTCTTCAAACGGTGATTGCCCTTCTTTCCGTCGAGATTTTGGGATGTACCTAAAGCATTTTTCTGCAACCTGAACTCCAGAAGATGAAGATTCTTTTAGAGATGGGACCAGTTTTGGTCGTTTTTCGGATGTGCTTGCATCTTTTTGCAGATTTGGTGCTGTGATTTGCTCATCTTTCTTCAACTTTCCTTGCCCCATGGAAGGAATTTCAGTTGGGATAACTTGAGGAAGGATATCAGACTCCATGTAAAATTTTGCATCCGCGAAGTGGGAATCAGCTTCGGTGAATGGCTTTTCATCTGCTACCACAGTTTTTATCCCGTCTTGATAGAATTTGAAGCATTGATGGAGCGTGGATGGAACTACTCCATTTACATGGACCCAAGGTCTCCCAAGCAGTAGGTTGTAGGAGGTCTTGGCATCGATGACATGAAATAGCGTACTCGCCGTGAGTTCATTGATGGTGAGGTTGAGGCGAATCATTCCAATTGCACGTTGTCCTCCTTGGTTGAAGCCTTGAATGACCAAACGACTATTGGCCAACTCATCGACCGGGATCCCCAATGTCTTCATGGTGAACTTTGGCATGATGTTTACCGCCGAGCCTCCATCAATAAGAATACGACCAATCTTTTGTTCCTTGATGTATCCCGATACAAACAACGGTCGATTATGCGGCTTCGAACCTAACTGCAGGTCTTCATCAGTAAAAGTGAGAGCTGCACAACAAGAAGCGCAAGTGGTGGAGTCTTCCTTGGTGCCACCAACTTCATTGATAACGGCCTCGTACTCCACAGGGTTTGCTAAAACTTGGACAAGTGCGAGTCTGGCTGATTGAGGGAGTTGCGACGCTTCTCGAAGACTAAATCGTGGAGGTGCTTCTTTCAAAGTTGTAAGAAGGCTAACTTCTTTGTTTGTAGCTTCCTTCTCCGCGTAGTTCTGTTCCTCATCCTCTGCAATCTCTTCACTTGTTGAAACCATGTAGACAGCTTCAACTTCGTCATCCTTAAAGTAGCCAGTTGGGAAGAAATCTCGTAGAGTGATTGCTGCAAGAGGATTCTGTTCGACAAGTTCGCGAACTTCTAACACATCCTTCTTAGACTTCATCTTTCTTCCTCCTTTCCTCTTGGCATATTGGTGATGATTTTTCTTTCCGTGGCCTCTTCTAGGATGCGCCGTCTTGACCTTGGCCTTGTTCCTCCGCGACTTCTTTCGTGCCACTAGAATCCATCCATCATCAGCTTCTGTGCTCGGACTTTTGTCTACATAAGAAAAAGCAGATACGTCTTGGCTTTGGACTTGAATGATCACAGGCTCAAGCGAACCAAATTGGATGGTTTTTGCGACTGCGCCTGCTGATGGTGTTAGTTTTGCTTCCTTTGCTTTCTGATCAGAATTTGGGGAACCTTGTGATCCCACAACGATGGTGGTATGGTTGGATTCTGCAGCTTCGTCGAGGTCTAGGATGATCTTGTTCTGGCTTGCTAGATCCACGAGTAGTTCCTTCAATACGAAGCACTTTTCAGTTGGGTGGCTTACGATCCTATGGTATTGACAATATTTTGGATCGTTCACACGACCTATCTCCTCAGGATGTTTGCACTCGGGAAGTTGAATGACCTTCTTTTCAAGTAAGTCTTCTAGCATACCGGGCACGTCAGAGTCGGGAAATGGGTATTTCTTTGCTTGCAATTCCTTTAGAGTTAGACGCTTGTCTTTCTCCACAGGGCGGAATTCCTTTTTGACTTCTCTTTTCTTGTCTTTTGCCGTGATCTTCACCGGGGCAGTGGTCACCATCATGAAATCTTTCGTGGTGCCTTTAGAGAATTTATCTCCTTTCTTCACGTCTCTCTTGTCACTCGGCTTCTCCAAAATTGGGGGATTCTTTCCACCGTGGTTGGCAATGCTGATTTCCATGTCGTGCGCACGTGTGGCCAACTCTTCAAAGGTCTTTGGTTTTATCCCTTGAAGGATATAAAGAAGTCCCCAGTGCATACCATTCATGCACATCTCGACAACGGAGAGTTCAGAGAGCCGATCTTTGCAGTCTAGGCTTATGGCCCGCCAACGGTTGATGTAGTCGACCACAGGCTCATCTTTCCATTGCTTAGTATTGGTTAACTCCGACATGCTTACAGTGCGACGGGTGCTATAGAAGCGATTCAGAAACTCGCGCTCCATCTGCTCCCAACTGTCGATCGACTCTGGCTCTAGGTCGGTGTACCATTCGAAAGCGTTTCCCTTGAGAGAACGAACGAATTGTTTGACGAGCAGGTCCCCTTCCGTCCCAGCATTGTTGCATGTTTCAACGAAGTGGGCAATGTGTTGCTTTGGGTTTCCCTTTCCATCAAATTGTTGAAACTTGGGGGGCTGGTAACCAACAGACATTCTAAAGTAGTCGATACGCTTTGTGTAAGGTTTCGAATACATGTAGCTACTGTGTGATGGCCCACCATACTGTGCTCTGATTGTATTTGTTATCATGTCGTGGAGTTGTTGGACAGACAGCGAAGCGATAGAGGTGGGTTGGGCACTTTCTCCAATCCCTAGTGCTGCAAAAGTTGCATGATTGAACTTAGCACCACCTCCTGGATTTGACAAAGAGACACGATTTGTGTCAACTTGCTGCTTGAGCTTTATGCCTTGATCGCTCATTATGAGTTTTCCATTTTGATCGCCAATTATGACTCCTTGCGGTGTGAAGCCTGGTGGATGTGAAGCATCTTGGCTAGTATCTCCCACATTTTGGGCTTCTAGTTTGTTCATAAGCGAGGCAATCTGAAGATCCTTTTCTTCCACAGTTTTGGTGAGCTTTTCAATGGCACGCGCCATTGTAGCAAGTTGTTCTTCCACCGTCGCCGCACCGGTGGTCATGGCTTGCATAGCCACAGAGTAAGACGATTCTGAACGACTTGGCGATTCTGAACGCTTTGGCGAGGAAGGCGAGGATCCTGAGTGAGAACCTGTGCTAGAGTCTGCATCAGAAACTGAACGGGATGGGCGGGGTGACAAACTTCCTGAGACAGAATTTTCAGCATTGGATGGAAGCTTTTGGGAGCCCTCTTCATCCTTTTTCTTCGTCGGAAGCATGGCAACAGGTTGGTACTTGCCTTGCAGCACTGTTGGCGCAACTCCTTTACTTGCTGGAATGGTTGTTGCCTTTGCCTTGCTGCGCGTCAACGGGCCAGCAGAGGTACTGCTGCTGTTTGTAGCCACAGTGACGTTCTTGTTAGCCTTCTTGCTGATCGAAGCAGTCTGAATCTTCTTTGGTGCCATTTGTGTAAAACTTGAGTTTAGGAGAAAGAGATGAGAGGTAGAGAGGTCCCACCGGGCGTGCCAAATTTGTATCACACAAATTTCGAGTCTGCAATAAAGAACAAGAAAAAGATGCACAAAATACAATTTTATTGATTTTGAATTAAATGCGAAGGGTACAATCTCTAATAAATGCTCTTTCAACAAAGCTAAAGAACAAAATCCTCTGATTCGATCTCCGGAATTGATGGCTCTCCAACGGCTTGAATGCTTGTTGTTGAATCGCACAAACAATGACTTTCTTTGAATCTTCGGGTTGAATGAACTGAAGAACAAAGCTTGAACAATGGTTTGAACTTGAAAGAACTCCAAAGAAATCCTTCGAAAAGAGATTGATCTTTGAAAACTTTCAAGATTTTTTTTGGTTTGTTGTATGATTTTGGGTAGAAACTTGCAAAGAAATCGGCACGTAATTTGAGTGCTTAATGATTCTTTGCAAGGTGTTGAATGTGGGATTTTTGGGGAAGAACTTTGAGAGAGAGAGAGAGAGACTTGTGAATGCTTGGATTCTTGAGAGTGCTTGAGAGCTCTTGTAGAATGCCAGCAAAAGGGTCCTCTTCTCCTTCATATGAGCCTCTATTTATAGGCAAAGGAGAAGAGTGACAAATTTGGTAAGATTTTCTTTCCAATTAACTTAGGTCAATATTAAAGAAATTATAATATATAAATATATATTATAATTATTCTTTTGACTCAAGGAAAATTGGACTGGGCCCGTAGCTTTGGGTTGGCCCAAATCTATGACCCATTTCAAAGCCGGTCCATCTTCTTTTGGTCCTGCCCATGATTGAGCCCATATTTTCGTGAGCTCATTTGGCTAATTTAAATTAGCCCAGCTTATTTTGGCCTTTACCGCATCTCAAATGGATTGAGCCCATAAATTCAATGGACCCAATATTTATTTGAAATTCTTGACCAACAGTTTGACTTTAATTAATCAAGATAATTTATTAATCTTAATTAATTGGACGGCGTTTAAGACATGCCAAAATTTTAGTGTCTACACCTTGTTTCTCGCGTGCTAAAATGAAAAATCTCATAAAATTTATGTGCTAAAATCGGAAACAAGACCTTAATACGAGGCTAGTTAACTAATTTCTATTATAGTACTCAATCCCAGTCCGGTGATAGGAAATAAGAATTGTTCATTTATTTATCTTGTTCAATAGGTGACTCATGCAAAAATTTTGCTCAGATGTGATTTGAACCATTAGCAATCGGTATCTGATGAACTTGAATTTTCACATGGATCACCTACTCAATCAGAAGACAAAAAAAAAAAAAGGAAGAAGAACAAGGCAGATAAAATAACCAGACTCGAGATGAGCTGGATATTGGTTGCAAAGCACAAACTCTAGTTTTTCTAATGAATCAAAAGTCCCAAGCTTTTTTTGATGTTATGCCATAGATATTTGGCTATAAAAACGAAATGATAGAATAAACTAGGCCTGTCAATGGATCGGATTGGATCAAAATTTGAATTGATTTGAAAATCTGAATGTAATCCTTTTTTCTTCTAATAAAGTGAGCCAAATGTACAACATGGACATGGTACTTTACAACACAACTATAGAAACTGAGTTTGCAGTTGCAGATTAAACTCATTGAGGGTTTTTTTTTTTTTTTTTTTTCACTCGATTCCGGATTTGGGTCTTAATCGGGTCCGGATCCTATCCGAATTGTATTTGGATTCTAGGATTCAACTATGGTATTCGGATTCGAATTTTTCAGATCGGAACTAGATATAATTTGGTCCATTGACAAGCCTAGTATAACATTGAGAGAGTGAGAAAATATTAGTACATAGCTTCGTTTGTTTCAATGTAAAATATTTTTTTATTGGAGAACATTCTTCATGTAAAATGGTTTTGTCAAAACTCAACGTTTCTGGTGTTTGGTTGAAAATTGGAAAATATATTTGCAACCCATAATTTTCCATGTTAATCATATGTTTTCTTGTACGTTGTTGTGTAGTCTCACACCGATTCAAGTGTCACTGTATATATTGGAAGTTGGAACGGCTGAGTGGTGGTTTTAATTTTACTCGAGAAGAAGCATCAGAAAATGACTTACGCGCTTTTTCTCAAAAAGTCATTTTACTTTGTTTTGCCCAAAATTGTTTTACTAGGTAGGAGTAAAACATTTTACATGTAGTTTTTGTAACCAAACACCTAAACATTAATAAAATATATTATAGAAAAATGTTTTACGGCCAAACAAATGGAGTCTAAGTAAACACCTACATGAAAGAGGGAAAGGTCGCACGAGGCAAGAGAATAGAATAGCGGCAGAGTTAGGTTTTAGATATGTGTGGGAAGCAAATTCAGACCAAAATATTTTAACCTCAAATTAGTGGAAACTGGAAAGCATTAATAATAATATTCAAAAAAACACAATCCCCATTTCCTAATTTTATACGTTAGAATATGCAATACTCATCAAAATCATAAATTCATCGTTTAAAAGGGGGTTTTCAAAAAATAAAATAAAAATCGTTTAAAAGGGGAAAAAATAATACTAATAAGTGGGGGCCACGCCTCACCCAGTATCTATATACCTCCGCCATTGCAAGAGGAGTACCGTGTACAATTCGGCTTCAGATCTCCTGTGCCAAGTCTCTGTGGCACATCTCTGTGGCAAGCCAAAATGCCACCAAATCATGCCATCTGTCCACCTTCTCTCTCAAGTCTCAACCAAGCCTCATCTCTTTTCCGTTAGTCTAACCTTCCGTCCATTCCAAGCCTTTGCAAAATGGAATTTTGTGGGGCCCACTTTTGGGTCCCACACAACCGATCCGAACCGTTAAATAATTTCAAAATAATTATTAAGGTGATCTCGGAGAAAATCAAGCCCATCAGATATTTTTACGTTACTCATCTATTCTTTGATTTTCATGCAAAATTCAGGACCCTACCAGTTTGAAAGAACTTTCAGGAAAAGTTTTAAAATTGTGGGCTTGGAAAATCATTGATCTGAACCATAAGAGTCGTAAGGCTCGTTGAGAAGAGTATCTAGTAAAAAAATTATCTAGTTCAGATATCGATAGGTATAAAAAAATCTCATATTTTTAGTATTTTGATATCTATCGATGTCCGAACAAAATAATTTTTTTACTAGATACTCTTCTCAACGAGCCCTACGACTCTTATGGTTCAGATCAATGATTTTCCAAGCCCACAATTTTAAAACTTTTCCTGAAAGTTCTTTCAAACTGTAGGGTCCTGAATTTTACATGAAAATCAAAGAATAGATGAGTAACGTAAAAATATCCGATGGGCCTGATTTTCTCCGAGATCACCTTAATAATTATTTTGAAATTATTTAACGGTTCGGATCGTTTGTGTGGGACCCAAAAGTGGGCCCCACAAAATTCCATTTTGCAAAGGCTTGGAATGGACGGAAGGACTGGACGGAAGGTTAGACTAACGGAAGAGAGATGAGGCTTGGTTGAGACTTGAGAGAGAAGGTGGACAGATGGCATGATTTGGTGGCATTTTGGCTTGCCACAGAGATGTGCCACAGAGACTTGGCACAGGAGATCTGAAGCCGTACAATTCTTACCGTTACCTGGTCAAAAAAAAAATTCTTACGGTTGGCGGACACCAGAAAGAGCGTTTGCACTTTGCACCCCCTAACAAAAATTCAAAACAAGTTGAATCTCCCTCCCCTCTGTGCTCTCCCTCGCCCATCGTCTCCCCCATCCCATTCTCACGCTGTAACAGACCAGACCTCTCTCCCATTCCTCACGCTATAACCATCTCTCTCCGGTAAGTGTTCAAACTGTCCGGTATGCGCTTGGGATTTTTCGATTTTTGAACCGTCTGATTTCGAAACGAAAAATCGACTGGGTTTTAAGAATTCAGATTTTCGAACCATGTAAACGGTTTCGGATTCTAGAATACGATTGTTTTATTAGTTTTTCATGGTTGGAAACCCTAATTTTACATGTGAAAATTACTTGTATTGTGCGTTTTTGGATCATTGCAAATCATGTGTTTGATGTTCTGTAAACCCTAATTCGAGTCGGTTCTCTGGTTTTCAAAATGAAAACTCATCCATTAGTTAAATAGAAATTTGAATATTTTCCTTCCTTTTTTTTGTAGAACCAAACAAAGGAAGAGAAAATTTTTAAATTTTCTTTCCCTTTCTCTTCATTTCCATAAGAACCAAATAGAGCCTTAAGGCGTATGTCAAAAGCTCAAAAATATGATCCCAACCGTTCAGGTTTATAAAGCTCAATGCAAAAAATAGGCCACACAGAAATCAAGACACTCAGGCTTGGTTTGGCTAAAGAAGTTAAGCCAACTTTTGGCTTTTTTGTGCTTAAAAAACTTGTACTCATGTGTAAAGTACAAGCTTTTTAAGCACCAAAAAGTAAAAAGTTAAGTTTACTACTTAAGCCAAAACACCCCTCAAATACTCCTACTTCAGCAAACTGAAATGATTTGTTTAATACTCCTGCGCAGCTTTAAGATACAAAATCCATTGTATATAAAAATATACGGAAATAATCAAAGCTGTTCAATTTTTTAAAAATATTGTTTTAAAGATGTGAACCACTAATGTTAGGAAAGGAACTGAACATTCAATAATAGTGAGGGCTTAATCAATTCATCCAATTTCTGTTCCTGTAAATTCAATGATGAAAATCGATCATGCCCTTCTCGATACTTGAATGAGTTGAATTTTTACGAGAATACTTAAAACACATGTTTTAAACAATTGAACGACTTTGATAATTTAAGTGAGACCCCGAGGTGGGACCCATGCACGTGCATCCACAGTTTATTTGTTTTTGAACTCATGTCTCTAATTGGAATTTTTGTTTTTTAAAACTGGTCGAGAAAAATAAAAGTAAGCATGTATATGGATTGACATACTTTCAGAACATATTTATTTTGAAAAAATAATTGATTTCATTTTTCAAAACAGAAATGTGTTCCGAGATATATGAGATCTGATGAACATAGTTTGTGATGCTACTGATAATTTGGACGAGTATAAAGAATGGACGATTAATCAATGGCAAAACGATCCAAGAAAGATTCCAAAAAGTCAAGGAAACAGAACCTTTCAATCCCTGTTGAGAAATTGGGGAGGATATTGTTCCGTAGCGAAGAACAATGTGAATCTTTTGATTTTATTGTCCTTTAATACATACCAAACATTATTGTTATTCTATGAAGAAATAATTGCATTTCTTTTTTTTACAAATGATTCCATCTAATATTCTTTAATGTGCCGATTGTTGCGCCTAGAATTTCAACAGCGGGATCGATCGATGGATCCAAGTTCATTGAATCTGCAATAAAGCAACTTAAAAATTTGTAAACAAAAAAAAAAATGAGCTGAAGAAGCTTTGATTTTTCTGCCAGTGAAATGATCTTATTACATCAATATACAATAAAAAATATACCCCAAATTCAACAGCAAATTCAGAAGTCCAAAAGACATGCAAAATACTACCCAACTCCGATGTTGTGCAGAAAACTCATCCTTCACCTCAGTATCACGCTGCTTGAGAAAAAAATTTACACTTTGACTATTCCACAAGAAATCAAATCGAAAAGGCTTTACCACTACATTACATAGCAAAAGAACTATAGATTCCAATTTCAATAGAAACATAAGACAGTAACCTACAGTTTGTGAAAAAGTTAGCGAAAGATGGATTAAAAATAGAGGAGATGTATCTTATCGGCATCCTTTTTTCCCCAACATGGTTCACATCATGTAACGCGCCTAAAATTTGGGTTTGTTAATAAAGATTACATAAATAATAGATAGGGTTTTATAACAGTAACCAAGGTTTTAAATCTCGGTATCGGTCGCGGTATCGGTGTATCGGTATCGGGACATATCGGCGATACGTCTCGGGAATCGGCTGTCTCGGCCGTGAATTTTTTAAAATCATTAGCAATATGTAGAAAACTGGATTTTACACTCTTCTTTTTCTCTCATTAGCATAATTAGTAATATTTTAACCAATCTTGGCACATATAATTGAACCAAACCACCACGATAAGGTTATAAATAAGCATACCATAGAGTTCTTACAACACGCAATTAATTGGATGTATTTTTCAATTATTATTAATTTGTTATACTTAACAAAAATTAAGTTATATGGTGGTTTTCTTGGTGCATGTTGTAAATTCTCTCATTTTCTTGTTTTTGCTAATTTTTGGTTCACCAATAATTTTTTAAAATGTTTTTTTTTTTTTTTTTCGCGTATCGGTCGCGTATCGGCCGAGACAGATGCCGTATCGGCCGAGACACCGATACGTCTCGGGTATCGGCCGAGACGGGGTGCGATTTTTCCTCACACCGAGATATCGGCCTGTATCCGTATCGGAGGCCCCAAATACCGGTACGTATCGGCCGATACGAGACGTCTCGGCCGATATTTAAATCTATGACAGTAACCCAAAAGGAATTACATAAATCATTCTACCAAATACAATCATTCTCTACAGTGTTGACTAGGTTTCTCTACTCCATCGCACGATTGTCCATCCCAGCGGCATCCTACTCTTCTCCGTAGGCCTTCAAGTCATAGTCCAGCATAATATGTCAGAGTCGCAGAGTAACATCGTGGTATTATGCCAGGGTTACACAAGTGCAAAACCGTGAACGATAATGCCCAGTAGACTACACTACCCAACCTCCAACTAGCAATTCTAGAACAATAAGCTCAAAAATAGTAAAGCAGACTTATTAATAGTAAAACCATGAAATGCACTATGCGTGCCCATGCGGATCAGAGTAATCATGCGCAGTAAAAAGTATCTCGTATCAATTACTCATATCAATGTCTCAAATCCATTTCTCGTATCAGTGCCTCATTTCAGCATTGTTCTTCAAATTTCAACCAAGTCATCATCTCACATCGCTCGAAAGTTATTGGTCCGCTTACGCCTCCTTTCAGCTGGCGGCACCAACCTTTCCGCTTGAGACCCCGGTTGTCGTGCATCACTAAACCTAACCAGTCTCTTTACATGGTTCGTCCGCCCCGCGACTCACACGACACGGTCCCGGCTGCCTTGCATCACCGAACTTAACAGCCTGTTTGCAAGGTCCGTTCACCGTGTGTTGTGCACGCTTAGCCCTTACCACCAAGTTCACTCCACGAAAATGGGGCGGTGCCTCACTGCACTACCGCATCAATGCCAATCCTCCAAGTTCTCCCCGCGGAACTTGAGGTGGCACATATTCATCTCATCACATTTCATTTCATTTCCCAAAAAATCTCATTTCTCATTTCAAAAGCAAATTTTCATTCTCATCTCTATTTTTTTTCTCATCAACAACTATTCAAACCTTCTCAAATCCCATGTCGTAATTTATCATGTACATGCTCTATGCCATATGCTCAAAGTTATGCCCATGCATTATTTTCCATAAACTTTTCTCATAAAAACTCATATTTTTCTTTGTGAAAAATATCACATATAATCATGCACTTCAATGCACCAATTTTCCACACAAACGAATTTCTCCATAAATCTTTATTTTGTAACCAAAAATACAATTCCTATCTTTTATTTTAAAACATAACTTATTTCTTCTCCAAAAGAAATAAAATTAGTAAACTTTTTTTTTCTTGCACTCTCTTTAAAATTGATTTTTCTGGAAAATCATGACTTAACCCAACTTTGTCATAAAAAATTTTACACCAAGAATTTAAATAAACAATTAAAACTTATGGTTTAGAAAAATCTATCTTTTTCTAAAAGTACTTTCAAAACTTTAAGAAACTTTCTTTTTTAAGAAAACTTTACACAACCTTTTATAAAGCAAATCTTTTAGCACAACACACATTTTTATTTTAAAGAATATTTCTCCTAACTTTTTAATAGAAATTTACTAGAAAATATTTGATGTTGGAAAAATTCACCCACACACTTTATTTCTCTAAAGACTTCTAGTTTTTCCCAAAATAAAACTATTGAACCATGTAGAAACTTTGTTGGCAAAAATTAAACCAATTCAAGAGATGATCAACATACTAATTTAGGTAGAACAATTTAATTAGTAAATTAAGTTAGTAACCCACCCAAAATTAGTTAGTACTTCCAAGAAACTTAAAATAATTTAACTAGAAACTTTCTAATAACCCATATTGAAACTTCATCTTCTAGTTTCTTCTAATCGACTTTAATCGAGTTTAATCTCATGAAATTAACCACTACTTTCATGAAGACTCATCTAGTTAAAAACTAATTAGAAACCTTCCCATCTTTACAACAGGAAATCCTCTCACTAAACTTTCTTGGAAACTAAGTAACTACTAAGTAACATTAATACATGCATGATTTTGCTTAAACAAACTTCTAATTCAAACTTAGAAAACTAATTAGAAATTACTAATTGAACTAGAATATAACTAATTAGAAGAAAAGGTAAAGTAAACTACCCTAATTTCCGTGTGTTAACCGAAGGCCGACAAGCTAATCCTTTTCCGGTGAATGAGTGGGCTCTCTAATCAACCAACTCTTTTTTCGGTAAACCTAATCAACCAACTCTCCTACTAATTAACTTAGTAGGAAGTTAATTAGAAACTAACTAGGTTGACTTAGGTGGTGGTAGAGTAGGTTTAAAAGTGGAAAGAAAGAAAGCACACTTATGGAAAGTGAAAATGTGGTGGGTTTGACAAATAAAGGGTGACCTTATATAGCAAGAAGATGCTCTCTCTTTCCCTCCCAAAACATTCGGTCCTCTCCCCTTTCCTATGTTGGCCGAACCACTCCAATTGGGAGTGTAAATGTGTGCACTAAATGTGCACATGGCAAGTACACAAGTTGGCTAACTTACACTCTAGTTTTAGGTCCTATAGATATAGGTCATGTACTTACAAGCTAAGGGAAATTCTAGTGGAAGAAGTTACTTGGAAAGATGGCGTAGTAAAAATAGGCTTCTTGTTGTGTAGAATTTTGCATGGTCACCTTTGTTATGGGGTGTTTTTGGAAGCTTAGACATAAAAGGGTGCATATGCTAGCATAGTAACCTAACATATTAGGCTTGCTAGGCTCTAAGAAAGGAATATGCTTCCTTAAAACATGGATGCGTGTTTTGTGGAACTTGATGGCCAAGTCTCCTCGGTTTCTAGGCTTAGGTTTGTAACATGTGCTCCATTTCAAGCACAATGCACGTGTATGTAGGCTAGGATTTTAGGGAAAGAATCTTGGGCAAAGTTAGGGAAAAATTGGGTACCCTTTCCCCCTCTAAATGGCTGCCTCTCTGCCTCTCTCTCTCTCTCTCTCTCTCTCTCTCTCTCTCTCTCTCTCTCTCTCTCTCTCTCTCTCTCTCTCTCTCCATGTGCACTTAAGTCTCCCCCATGTGCATGAGTTTCTAGGAAATTTCCTTCGTTAAAGAAGCACACGCTCACATACTTGGAGGGAAAGAAAACCTACTAAGAGGGTTTTAGGTGCTAGTTATACACACACATATATACTAGCACAAAGAAAATATTTATTGGCCCAAAATAGTATTTTTCAAAATAATTTTAAGAAATTTATTAGAGAAAATATGAAAAATGAATTTTATACACGAAATTTTTTATTTAACAAAAATGAGGGTCATTACAATCTATCCCCCTTAACAAATTTCATCCTTGAAATTCAAAATGCTCATAGATGGAAACAGGTATAGACTTAGCTCCCAAAATGTCTTCTAGTGCTTGTATTGTCTCCTCTGTCTAGCTGTCGGTCTTCGGGTGAAAAACTGTTCTGGTACGAGTGTCTACTTCCAGAGCTTGGCAGTCCTTCCCAATATTGTGATTCGATCCTCAGGTCTTGAGAGATATTATCACTCCCGTTCCTTCATAACCTCTCTAGCCCTCTACGCTCTATCCTTCTGTCTTAGAGCATTGGCTAGACATTACGCTTTGTCGGTGTGGCATGACAGGGTAGACTTGTAGTCTCTGAGGTACATCATCCACTTTTCTATCTCATATTCAACTCCTTCTGAGTAATAAGTACTTGAGAATTTTGTGGTTAGGGAAAACCTCGAATTGCTCGCCTTATCACAATGCCACGACTCAAGGGTGAATACTATTGTTTCTAGTTCCAGATTGTGCGTGAAGTATTCCAAATGCGGCCTAGTTCTACTGCGGAATCCTCGCAATTGACCTCTTAGCCTACTCCTTGTTAGTATCAGCGCGCTGGTCTGTCTCCCTTTACACCACGTGCCCTAAGAACTTAACCCTTTCTAGCCGAAACTCGGATTTGCTTGTCTCAGCATAGAGTTGGTTGTTCCTTAGCACAATTCTCAGGTGTTCAGCTTGCTCCTCTTGGTCAGATTCTCCCAACTTGAGGCTTACTAGCCATCTATAAAGTTGGCTCTGCCATTTCTAGCATTAGGTTGCGAAATTCTCTTCCTGTCTATCCCCCTTAAAATGGAGACAAGTTACGTCCAGAGCAGAAGCCGTCATGATCTTCCGATGGCAGTCTATAAGCAGTCCCTTCCCTTGATCACGTCAAAGTTAGTCATCTCACTCACGCGCACACCGCAAGTTAGTCGTGTGTTAGTCACTCCTATTTCGTATCTTCTATAAGTTAGTCTATGGGTATCTTATTTCCTAAGAGAGTGCTATTGCCATGTTAGTTCTTAAGGGTTCGATTTCAAACCTATGGGTAGATACACATGCAGTAGAGATAACAACGTGTAGCTCCGAAACCAATAAGGCTTGAATTGCAGTAGTGTAATGCTTCAAATCTTGGAACCATTAATAGTACAACCCATAGATATATGTTTGAATACTTTCCGAAATACATTTATTCTAGTACGATAGATCTACGGCTTCTCTTTAGCCTTCAATCTAGTCATTCTTCCATTTCGATAGCTCCTCCGACTCCAAATTGCTCCTCAGCTTGAAAACACCCGCCCTTCAATGTTTAGTTGTGCCCTATCCGGCTATCTCCCATTCCAGTTGCTTGGCTGGGCCAGTTTAGCATTGCTACATCGGCTGCTTCCCTGCAATCTGGTTCTGCTGGGGTGGCTGGTTCCAAAACCCTTTGATTCCCTCATTCCACCTATGCGGGCAGGGTCGACTGATGTGCCCATAACCATTGCAGTTGTAGCATCGTGCCCTTGCATAGTCGCGTCCCGATCCTTGTGTTGATCCTTATCGAGCGTCACTCCCCTTCCAAGGTTGGATGTCTGGCTGTGATTGATTTGTTTGTGCCGGATGTGGTCGAAGTTTGCTAATAGGGGTGTTGGTTTGTTCTTCCTAATTGGTCCCCCAGCTCCTCCTCCTTGTTTCCTAGCTTGGAAATCCATCTCTTCTCTTTCTAGCCTCAGCGCACAGTTTAACACTTCTGCATAGGTGGCAAGTCCAAGTCCCACAATAGTCTTACGGTTTGAGCTCAGTCCCCACTCAAACTTTCGAGCCTTCGCATCCTTTGTTGGTATCAGGGCGGAGGCATAACAAGACAGCTCCTCAAACTTAGCAGTTGTACAGGGATAAATCCACGTAGGGTCTTTGCCACGCGCTCCTTCGTCAGAGACCTAATCTGCAAAATAGACAGGGGTTAGAGCACCTTTGCCTCTCGTCGGCAAAGGCCCTCCGATGCTTAAGTTTGTACTAGGTTACTAATTAAGCAAAGAACATAATGCATATAACTGGGTGTTACAGCGTACCTTTTGTCATGGTAATTGTCTTGTATTTATAGTCATTGTTGCTTTATGAGTTTAGGCATCTCGTGTCCCCTGTTTCCTACTAGGTCTAGGAATCCTTTTCCTAATAGGACTTTCCTGTTAGACGTATGCTTCCAAATCCTGCAAGATCTCGTCTTGCAGTAGTACTTCTTTCCATATAGGTTTCTTTCCATATTTATCCCCCATTTTTCGGTATTGCCCCTTATCTCATAAGAAACCGCCATAGAGTGTTCTGGAATGTCTCACCGCCTTACTCATGGCGGTGCCGTGCTTTCACATAGCTCGGCATGACACGTACATATCTCAACTACTCATGCCAAGCTGAGTTTATGTATTCCAGAATGTCATCCAAGCTTTATTCGTAGTTGTGGACGGTCGATTTCCACCGGTTGGTTTTGATTTGAAAATAGAGTCGCCACCCGGGTTTTTTATTTGGGAAATGGATTTAGTACCCGAGAAACCATTTTTAAAAATGATTTGAAAAAAATGATATAACTCTCGCGGTTGAAAATAAGTTTGAAAACCAGAGATTCGTTTTGGATTTGGGAGCCAGGTTACGAACGAGGAAGGGTTTTAATGCACCCCGTTCGCCCGATTAAAAATCGGTCTTTACTAAACATTTGTGGGATTTTATAGAAAACGATTTTGTTACTAAACACTAACAGATAAACATTTAAATCGAGCAAAGCAGACGATAATAATGGGAAAAACAAATGACTAATATGCAATTGACAGAAATCAAATGAAAAATCCAAAGTTCTCAATTGCTCACGCAGGGGACTGTTCAAATTTCACATTTTACCAGAAAATGTACCGTGCGGCACACTGGATGTACCATGCGGTACAAAAAGTGAGCCGTGCGGCACTGTTCATCAATTTAATCGGTTAAAATTTAAATGGGTACCGTACGACACTCAAAATGTACCGTGCGGCACAGTATGAGTGTCGTGCGGCACAACTGGCTGCAAAACAGTTTGAAACTTTGGTTTTTTCGAAATGATTGATGAGAGGCACATACAAGGTATGAAATGTGATTAAAAATGAGCTACTTTGAATGGGAAAACAGTGTGTTCGAATAAGGGGTGTCCCTCCTCATTAAACCGCTCCGTACAAGGCGATGTTTTCACCGTACGGCGCGACCGGGAGGTATGAATTTGAACTGGTTTTACTATAACAGGGGCATACCAAGCATGGAAATGATACAAAGAATCATCCCACACTTGGCATCCCTCCCCTCAGGGTGCCAAACTCAAGGAATTTGGCGAAACGGGATTATACCTTCTACTCGGAACTCTCGGATTGAAGCGTTTCTGGAACCTTTTAGGCTTCTTCCAATGCTTGCCAAGTTACTCCCAATGTGAGGTGGAAAGCTTGATTGAAGGCTTGTCTGAATTGGGTATGATCAGTGAAGATTTTGAGACGAAGAAAACAGGGACATGGGTTTCGGTTTGCAACTGAATTGATTCTGAGAATACGAGGTAGATTTCTGGAGTTTGAGGGTGTTGGTGATAAGGGATTCTGAGTATGAGAAGAATTTAGGGTGAAGTTTTAAGAGAGGCTTTTCATGGCTTTTCTCATAAATTTTTCGATCTCCTCTTCATCCGACATCGATCGGGTTTTATAGGCGTAGGAATCCTCTTGGTTCCCAAGTAAACTTGGTCTTCACTCAAGTAATCATGGCTATGAAGTAGCCTCTTCTGCTTGCAAGAAATCATCATGAAGACGGGGATCCGAATGTCAACAATTTGAGCTGCTGGGGACTCTGCAAAAGCTGTGTGACAAGTGACAGTGCCGTATGGCACAAGAACTGTGCCATGCGGCACACTGGCTGTGCCGTGCGGTACACTTAACCGCCAAAAATTCAAAAAGTTGCTGTATGTGACGGGGGCTGTGCCGTGTGTGAGAGATGAGTACCGTGCGGTACTGTTGACTGAGTTGACTTGGAGAATTTCTATCCGAGAGTTCTTCCGAGCATTTCCCTTCATCATCGGGGATTAAAATGTACGAGAGTCTCATTTTGGGGTGTCTACAGTTGCCCCTCTTTGACGAGGCTTACAATCATTTGTGTGATGAAAGTCACGTCAAAGATAGAAGACACCCCTCGATGTGGACGTCTTTGTATGAAAACAAGCAAATATGATATATGTGGTCGTGCTCGTAAGAGCTGCCTATGTACCCCGTTGTAGGGATCAGACCAGCGTAGTTCTTCGGGGCTAATATGCATAATGCAAAATGGTGATTTACATAAGAGTTGTAGAAAACATACCTTGATCGGCTTACGGGAATGGTCACTCTGTTTTTCAATGAGGGAAAAATGAATGATGTAACTGGCGAGAGAGAAATCGTTGTTAATGCCGTTGAGGACTTATAGAACCAGTCGATGCTGAGGATAACCGTCGTTAATGCCGTTGAGGACTTATAGAACCAGTCGGTGTTTGAGAGAACCGTTGTTAATGCCGTTGAGGACTTACGAAACCGTTGGTGTTGAGGGAATCATCGTTAATGCCGTTGAGGACTTACGAAACCAGAAAATCCATTGTTAATGCCGTTGAGGACTTACGAAACCATTGGTGCTGATAAAACTTGATGTTAATGCCGTTGAGGACTTACGAAACCATTGGTGCTGATAAAACTTGATGTTAATGCCGTTGAGGACTTACGAAACCTTTGGTGCCGATAAAACTTGACGTTAATGCCGTTGAGGACTTACGAAACCCTCGATGCCGATGAAACTTGACGTTAATGCCGTTGAGGACTTACGAAACCCTCGATGCCGATAAAACTTGACGTTAATGCCGTTAAGGACTTACGAAACCTTTGATGCCGATGAAACTTGACGTTAATGCCGTTGAGGACTTACGAAACCTTCGATGTCGATAAAACTTGACGTTAATGCCGTTGAGGACTTACAAAACCTTCGATGTCGATAAAACTTGACGTTAATGCCGTTGAGGACTTACGAAACCATTGAAACCATTCTTGCGGTATCATAACTGTGCCGTGCGGTGAAGTGGGAATGCCGTGCGGCAAAACTGGCAAAAGGATGTACCGTACGGTACACGGAGTGTGTCGCACGGTAAAGGGAGTATGCTGTACGGCACAAGCGGTTTTTAATACCGCCCGAAATTGTTTTGTTTTCTCCCCTATTTTCGAACATATTCAAAACTTTTCCCAGTCGGTTTGTTTAGAGAGGGTAGACGTCTGAAAATCACATTCTCTTATCCTCTTTCTTTTCCTTCCAAATTCCTTCACCTTTCAGTTCAAATACATCGTCATTTCTTGTCCGAGATACTCCCTCCATGGCTGATTCCGGCGAAACACCCATTGATCCTAACATGCCCACCACCGATTCGACGTCGTCGGCGTACGGGGAGAGTAGTACTGCGTCCGGTGAGTCCGGAAGTGACTCATCCATGGGTGCTCCGGCCGACATTGATCCGGTTCATGGGGCTTCTGATTCGTTATTGATTGGGGCCGAGACGGCATCATCCATGCCGGCAATGGCATCGACGGTGGTTGGGGAGGCTTTCACTTCTGCGGTGGTACGGGACACCGTGGGTATGAGTAGTGCTCCGATTATGGGCGGTGGCGACACCAGTGGTGACTTGGGTACCGCACGGCACATTGATAGTGCCGTGGGTGATGCTGGAGGTGCTGTGCCAGTGGATTTGGGTACCGCCGGTGGTGAGGATGTTGTTGGTGATGATCAGAGAGCTGCACGGCGTATTGAGAGTACCGTGTGGGATACTGGGAGTGCTGGGGCTAGCCATGGAGGTCCGGAGGCTATGGAGATTGATCCCACAGGTATTGGTGCTTCCCCTTCTGATATTGCTATGAGTCTTAGCGGGATAGATGTTGTTGTAGAGAGAGCCCATGCACAGGAGAGTGGGTCTCAGACCGAGGGCATTCCGAGTGATATTCTGGAGGCTACACTTGTGACTGAGGTTACTGTAGGGGGTGAGGATGTCGCGACTGACATACCGGTGATTCGGGGAGGTCCCAGTGATGTTTTGGTGGAGGATGTTACTGGAGGGAGTAGTACTGAGAGTGAGGAGGTACCTTTGGTGAGGCGGATTGCTCCAGGTCCGGCCATTGCCATTGGTACTGCTAGAGTGCCGGAGGAGAGTACTGAGAGAGAGACAGAGGTTTCAGCGCCTCCTTTGTCTACACCTGCAGTTGGTTCTTCCCGTGGGTCCGGTTTGACTTTAGCAGATACTCTAGAGGGAGCGAGAGATGAGGACATAGCAGCGACCTTACAGGAGTTTCCTCGGTTTGAGAATGTCCTGGTTCAGGAGGGTATGGCATCCATTGTCAGGGATGTTGAGCAGGAGGAGAGACAGAGAGAGGTTGAGGTGGCTGCAGGGGAGGAGCGTTTGACCATAGTTCGGGAGGTTGAGTTGGCCTTGGAGCACCTAGTTCCCTTTACACCTGCCACTTACGTGCCACGGGTTCACTTCTTCGTTCCTCAGGGCTGTGACACATATACCCCTTTGCTGCCGGTGTACTTGGATACGAATGTGATTCGTGACCGCTCGACCCATATTGCTTACAAAAACCCTCTGGTATGTATTTCATTTATCCTCCGTTGTCTGTACCTGTTTGCTATACATTCCTTTTGACAATGACTGATGGAGATTGCATTGTGCCTTTGTTCACAGACTCAGAGATCCATGGGCGGTTATGGTGGTTCTGCGAGTTCTCTGGCATATTACCGTGCTTTGCCATCGAGAGTGAGGGCCTTGGTTGATGCTTCTGGGTTCACCATCTTTATTCGGCTCTTGACAGTGACCAGGACAGATCGCAAGCTGATACGAGCCCTGGTGGAGAGGTGGTGGGATACCACCAATACCTTCCACTTCAGATTCGGGGAGATGACCATCACTCCCCTTGACTTTGCTGCGATTACTGGTCTGAGAGTTGGAGGCGAGCCGATCCCGTTTGACTCAGAGCTGTACTTGGACACTGCTGCTGTTGAGCACTACCTGGGGCGGAGGCCTGGAGGCATTGAGCCGGGGGTGAGATACACTGTCTTGGTGGATTTCTGGGACCATGAGCCGGGGTCAGAGGAGGAGGCTAGGCAGATGGCGAGGGCTTACTTGTTATACCTCTTTGGTGCCTCCCTGTTTCCGAACAGGCAAGGCATGGTGCACTTGGGTTGGCTACCAGCGCTGGAGAGCTTGGAGACTGTTGGGAGATTTAACTGGGGTGGCGCTGGCTTGTGCACCGTGCACTGCTTCTTGGGTTGCGTCTGCCGTGGAGTAGGCACGAGCCTTGGTGGTTATTGGAGAGTGTTGGAGGTAAACTTTGCTTGCATTCCTCTTTATGTAAATCATGATAATGCATTCCTTGACTTGACTATTTTCTGAACATGCAGGTGTGGGCTTATGAGGTCCTGGGAGTATTTGCCCCGGCCAATTCTCATAGCAATGAGAATGTGCTCCCACGTGCTGAGAAGTGGGGATTGGAGTACACAGGGGCTGGTGACCATAAGGGAGGAGATCTGAGGAGTTTCAGACTTTTTCTGGATTCTACTACAGGAGATACAGTAAGCTTCTTTGTGATCAACTTTCCATGTTTTCTTCCCCTTTCGTTCCTTGAAGTATGATGAACTTTCTCTCTTGCAGGTGAAGTGGAATGTTTGGGATAGGTCACGCAAGGACTATCTGGTGAGGAGTAGAGAGTGGACACGGAGTCGAGTGCTATTGGAGTGTCCATATGGCTGGCGATGGTACTTGGGTGACAGAGTGTCACGTCAATCTCTCGGGATTGACCATTTCAGAGTGCCTTCGCCCCTTCCTTCACTTGTTCAGAGGACTGAGGAGTATACTCGAGCAGAGATAGAGAGATACACAGTGCCGTCAGAGGTGATCTTCAGTCCTTCGACCGATTATGAGGGCTACTTGCGTACACACTTGGCTTATGACCTAGACATGGAGAATCGCTTGAGAGCCGCCCCTACTTTACCTGAGTTGAGGAGAGAGATTGAGGTAGTGACTGCTGATGGAGCACTTGGAGTAGTGACGGTGCCCCTCATTACCCCCACAGTTACTTTTGCCACGACAGAGGTGACCTCTTGATTGTTGTATTTGCATTGATTGTTTTCTTGTAGTAATATTCCATACATTGCTGATGTACTTTTGTATTTCAGATTCCTGCTGAGTGGGCGACGGCTTCGTACCAGCTGGTGCAGGACTTGCAGGCCATGGTTCGTCAGTTTGTGATGGGCCTGGCTCCTGAGGTGCGTCCGCGAGCTGAGCCAGGAGTTGTACTTGGTCGTAGGCAGAGTACCACCAGAGAGAGGACACCGGCTCGTAGTACCAGGGAGGCTGGCAGAGGCACAGGCCGAGGTGCTGGAGAGGCTAGCAGAGGTAGAGAGGCCAGCCGTGGTACTCGCAGGAGGAGAGAGAGTACTAGTAGTGAGAGAGGAGCTAGCCGAGGGGCTACCCCTAGTGCCGGAGCTGCTGAGGTATACATTAGACTTGCCTTTCCTTTCTGTCGATCATGTATGCTTTTCATCATTCTTGACAGACTTTTATTGCTTGCACAGGGAGCGTCGGGTTCCTGGAGTGTTAGGCGTTCTACGCCTCGAGCTGCTTCAGTGACTCCACCTTCAGGTCGAGTCCTCCGTTCTTCTGAGAGACGGAGAGAGAGTGTACCATAGAGAGAGGAGCCTGCAGAGAGTAGTAGTACCGATAGTCATCCTTCTACGCCAGAGGAGTACAGACACTTGGGACATGCGCCGCCGAAGCGCCCTCGTACCTGAGATAGTTGTTAGTATTAGCATTTTATTAGGTGGGGCCTGCGTGCCTTGTTTTGATTTGGGTGCCTGTTTAGCCCTTCTGTATAGATGGCCTGTGAGCCATGGTAGTTGACTTAGCATTGGGCCTGTTTGCCCCTGGATATGGTTACACTCATGATGTGGATGTTTTGATTTTATAAAAAACTTGCATCTCGTTATGCTTTTCATTCACATTGGGATTGAATTTGAAAAATCAAAGTTTGCACGTGAGTACTTAATAAAAAAAACAACTGAATTGAGACCAACAAACTTGTATGTGGTTAGCTTGACTCGGATTCGAGGTTGTGACTCACAGGACTCAATGAAGCAATGGAACTAACTTTCGGACTTACATGTGCAATGTATGGACCAATGATAATGCTTGTTGTGTGCATCTGCCGGCATTGCCGTTGACAAATGAATGGAGTGATGACATGACAAACATGAATTGATTAAGCTTGTGAGATAACGACATCGTGAAGTGTCGCTTGTCGATGCTTCTATTCTTGATGTACAAGTCTTCGAGGCACTTGATCATTGAAAATTGGTTGGAGTCATCAATCAACCCTTCCACTAGGTCGTATGCGCGCATCACGGCTTGTATGCATAGGTCACGTGCCCAAAAAGAAGCATGGAATGAGCCCCGGATGCTCAAAACTCAATTTTGCTGAAATTAGCCAACTGTGCCGTGCGGCATCAAAACTGTGTCGTGCGGCACTCTTACTGTGCCGTGCGGCACTGGCCTAGTAATGCCAAAATTTTTGGCAACTTGCAGCCGATTTCTGGTTCTTCCTTTTGGCCTTTCATCAATCCAATGCACGTCCTAGGGCCTTGAAGGGCCACTGCAAGGTATCCCTTGAGAAGTTGTACAAATCTAGCATGATTCTTTACGGTTTTCGAGCCGGCACGTTCTTCGAGACGGCCGTTCTTCGGAACTTTAAACTTCACATTGTTCTTCATGCATGGCAGCTATAAAAAGCTATCTATTTCACCCTTCTTTTGCATCCGAAATCCATAAACTTGTTCTTTGGTCAATTCCTCATAATGGCAGTGAGTTTCTCAGCTTTAATGCGCCCTTGGCTTGATGATCTCGATGGTTTGGACTGGCTCCACTTTTGGGGTCACAGGCTGACTTCCCTTCGCTATATTCGAGACGTGTCCATACGTCCGGAGTTGTTGCGAGCCGCAATACAATTCTGGGACCCTGAGGTGCATGTTTTTCGCTTTGGCCTTCACGAGTTATGCCCCACTGTGGAAGAATTCCATGCATACATTGGAGGTTTTGATTTGGTGGAGCCCATCATCCCTCTCCAAGGAGTTGGTTTTGCCCCGGTGCTGTCTTCCAAACTGGAAATAAGTGACAATGAGGCCAAGTCCCTGATTCGGGGAGGTTTTCTGAACATTCCTCGTCTGATTGAAAGATTCCGTTCCAACGACTTTGCTCTGTGCTTGTGTTTATTGGCTGCCTTCTTGTTTGTGCAATCTGATGATCAGGCAAGCTCTTCCTTGGTTGGTGTAGCCATGCAAATCGAGGAGCGCAAGGATGTAGCTCCCATGGTTCTAGCCGAGACTTTGATGGGGTTAGATGGAGTTCATGCCGGTAGGACCGACGTCTTCGAGGGTAGTCCTCTGCTCCTACAGGTAGGTTTCTCACTCAGCTCTCCTTTTTCCGGTTTTTCACTCGTTCTCATTTTACCTCGACTCTCGGTTTAAAGCTTTCTAAGGTTTCTTACTTGTTTTCTCTCTTTCACACAGCTGTGGTTATGTGACAAGGCTAATTTGCTTGAGCCTATACCGAGAAACCGGCTTCATGAAACACAAGGGTTTGTTACCAGGGACTTCAGGGAGGTTTTTGATGATGTGGGAGGTTGGGCTTGGGCTCTTTCTCAGCTCACAGAAGAGGTGATTTCTTGGCGCTTGAATTGGATTGATCTTCCAGACATGGTTGTTAGCAACATGGGGCGTCAGCGAATGGTTTTGGCAGGTTTGACCCAGTGGACTTTCTATATCCCAAACCGCATCCTCCGTCAACTTGGTGCTCGTCAACTGTTGCCACCTGTAGATCCCGAGAACTTTGTCGTGCCAAATTTCAATGTTGCCACATTCAGAGCTTATCAGAATAATTGGAGGGAGCGCATGACTATTTCCAGAGATCCATATCCCAGTGTTCTCCTTCCAGCACGTTACAAGAGATGGTTGATAAAAGATATCGAAGCAAGGGAAAACGGAAATTAAGACAGACTTTAGACTCGATCTTACTGTGCTCGAAATAAGTTGTGTACCCTGTGCTATAGACGTTGTTGTTGTTTGTTTCTTTTGAAAGTTTCATGCTCAGCCATGTAGTCGAAAAAGTTTGTTCAAATAAAACTTGAGTTTTGAGAACTTTCCATTCCTGATTTTTACCAGTTCTGTTTGTGAGACATGAAATGCGCACAATGACTTGGAATCAACTTGAACGATTGTGACCGAACCTCAGGGTGTGGCTGCCTACGTATCCCTTAAAAAGGAATCAGGTCGTGACGTAGTTCAGGACTATAAGTGTTCGGTTAGGGTTCACTCGGGTATTTACACTCTCCTTTTGTGCTCTGAATTTTGCCTAGTACCGCCCTTTCGGGTTTTCGGTCTAGCGAGCTCTGATTTATTTAGCCTTATCTTTTGCCTAGGCCGCCCTTTCGGGTTTTCAACCTAGCAGGCTTTTGCTCTAATTTTTGCCTGAAACTGCCCGTCCTTGCGATTTTCAGTCCAGCAAGCTTCTCTCAGGGGTAATATCTTTTGAGTTGATCCAAGTTGACTATAGTAGAGAATTCATTGCCATCGAGATCAATGAGTTGCGCTGCTCCTCCTGATAAGATCTTCTTGATAATGTACGGCCCGGCCCACTTTGGTCGAAACTTCCCAGGCGGATCGAAAACCGGAGCTCGAATCTCCTTCAAAACCATGTCGCCTTCTTGTAAATTTCTAGATTTCACCTTCTTGTTAAAAGCACGAGCTATTCGGCGATGATATCCTTGAACATGATATAAGGCCCTGAGCCGCCTCTCATCGAACAACATGAGTTCTTCGAATCTCTCCTTTTGCCATTCTGCTTCATCAATTCCCGATTCTGCTATAATCCTCAAAGATGGGATTTCGAGTTCGATAGGAAGAACAGCTTCCATGCCGTAAACTAGAGAGTAAGGTGTTGCCCCTGTTGGAGTTCGGATGGATGTTCGATATCCCCATAATGCCAATGGTAGTTGTTCATGCCAATTCCGAGTGGACTCAGTGGTTTTCTCCAGTATAGTCTTGACGGTTTTGTTAGCTGCTTCTACAGCCCCATTGGTTTGCGGCCGGTAGACAGTAGATTTATGGACCTGAATCCCGAATTCTTCAAGAGTTTCTACTGCCCTTCCTTTAAAGTGAACCCCGTTGTCTGACACGAAGGCTTGAGGGACTCCATATCTGTAGATGATATTTTGCTTGATGAAGTGAGCAACTTGGACAGCAGTGAGAGTCATATAGGAAGCAGCTTCAACCCATTTGGTGAAATAATCAATTGCGACCAGGATGAACTTGTGCCCGTTTGATGCTGCTGGCGTGATTTTACCGATAACATCTATGCCCCAAACAGAAAAGGGCCAAGGCGAAGTCATGGAATGCAATTCTGATGGCGGGATGTGCATGAGATTGGCGTGAATCTGGCATTTGTGACAGCGTCTCACATATTCAACGCATTGAGTCTCCATGGTTGACCAATAATAGCCCTGCCTTAAGATCTTCTTGGCGAGCATCATGCCGTTCATATGAGGACCGCAAACTCCTTCGTGTACTTCTTTCATGATCCGACTGGCTTCTTCCCCGTGCACACACAATTTGTGTGTTCCACAATGAGATCTCCGATATAGCTTTCTTCCGCAAATGATGTATTGAGACGCTAATCTCCTAAGAGCAACTTGGTCTTTCTTATCTGTTCCTGTTGGATACTCGCCTTTCTCAATGAAGTTCCAAATGTCATGATACCAGGGTAGACCATCGTCCGGCTCGTCAATGGTCATGACATACTCGTAGACAGGCTTGTCTCGTTGTTCAATCACAATTGGCCTGAGTCGGACTCCGTTCGGTATCTCAACCATGGAGGCTAGTGTTGCAAGGGCATCGGCGAACCGATTCCTCAGCCTTGGCACATGTGTGAAAGTGACCATCTGAAATTGTGGGATCAAATCATCCAGATCCTGATGGTAAGGCTTCAACTTGTCTTCCTTGACCTTCCAATCTCCGTTTGCTTGCGATACTACTAAATTCGAGTCTCCTGACGACTTCCAGTCTTTTGACTCCAATTTCCAAGGCAGCTTCCATTCCTACGATGCAGGCTTCATACTCTGATTGGTTATTGGTGACTTCGAAGTTTAGCTTAAAAGCAAGAGGGATGTGTGATCCTTCTGGAGAAATTAACAATACCCCAATTCCAAATCCTTTCTGATTGGCTGCCCCATCAAAATATAACATCTAGACGTCATTGATAGCCGTCATTACATTCTCATCCGGGAATTCGAACTCCACATCTTCTGGACCCTCCACCGGGTGATCGGCAAGAAACTCAGCGATGGCTCTTCCTTTTACTGATTTCCTGGTAACATATTTAATATCGAATTCTGCTAGCAGAAGCAACCATCGTGCTAGCTTTCCTGTAAGCGCAGGTTTCTCAAACAAGTATTTGAGAGGATCCATTCGAGAAATTAGCGTTACAGAATAGGCCAACATATAGTGTCTCAATTTCTTGGAAGCCCAGACTAAAGCCCTACAAGTTTTCTCCAGAGAAGTGTATTGTTCTTCGCATCCGACCATCTTCTTGCTAATATAATACACGGCTTTCTCAGATCCGTCTTCTCCTTCTTGTGCCAGCAAGCATCCCATTGCTGATGGAGTGACTGATAGATACAAAATCAAGGGTTGCCCCGGTACAGGCGGTGTTAGGACTGGAGGATTTTGCAAGTATTTCTTGATTGTTTCAAAGGCCTTCTGACATCTGTCGTCCCATTTGAATGGCACGCCTTTCTTGAGAAGATGAAACATCGGCTCGCAAGTTGAGGTTAACTTGGCGATGAATCTGCTGATGAACTGAATTTTGCCGAGGAAGCCTCGCACCTCCTTCTCTGTTCGTGGTGGCTCCATTTCGAGAATGGCCTTAATCTTTGATGGATCTACTTCAATTCCTCGGGTCGTGATCATAAAGCCCAACATCTTTCCGGCTGTTACCCCGAATGTGCATTTTTCGGGATTAAGACGCAATCTGTACTTGCGAATCCTTTCAAAGAATTTTCTGAGGGCGTGCAGGTGCCCCTCTCTTTCCTTGGATTTGACAATCATGTCATCCACGTACACTTCGACTTCTTTGTGAATCATATCATGCAACAGAGTTGTAGCCGCTCTCCGGTAAGTAGACCCGGCATTCTTTAGCCCAAATGGCATAACCCTGTAACAGTAGGTGCCCCACTCTGTGGTGAAAGTAGTCTTTTCTCGGTCTTCGGGGGCCATGAGAATCTGATTGTAGCCCGAAAAATCGTCCATGAAAGAAAGTAATGCATGTCCCGCAGTGTTATCCACGAGTACATCTATGTGTGGCAGTGGAAAGTCGTCCTTAGGGCTGGCCTTGTTCAAATCTCTGAAATCCACGCAGACTCTAATTTTCCCGTTCTTCTTGGGAACAGGCACGATGTTGGCGACCCACTTAGGGTATTCAGTTACCATTAGAAATCCTGCATCAATCTGTTTCTGAACTTCCTTCTTGATTTCTAGCACCCAGTCAGGTCTCATTTTTCTCAACTTCTGTTTAACAGGTTTCGCATCTGGATAAAGTGGGATTCGGTGTTCCACGATTTCAGGGTCAATCCCGGGCATATCCGCATGAGACCATGCAAAAACATCTTGAAATTCTCTTAGAAGATCTGAATGAGCCTTAAATTCCTCGGGAGACAACCCAGAACCGATTTGAACCATTCGAGGATTACTCTCATCTCTCAAATTTATTGAAATTACTTCTTCTTTTAGAGGCTGAGCATGCCTTTCATTTTCTCGTTCGATTAGAGATCGGAGTTCCTTTGGAATTTCTTCCTCAAACTCAATCCCATCATCGTCAGGGTTAACACAATTTATTTCAGGCACAGCAAGATAAGCAAAGTCAATTTCATTCATTGCAAAAGAGGTGGCGCCCCTCAGGGGCATGATACATGAGAGTGGATCCAAACTCGAAAGAGAAATGATGACGTGGAGGATAAACAGACACATGCATTGACTCAGAGGTGGACTCAAACTCAGTGCTAAATTCAGACTCAGTGCCAGACTCTGACTTAGACTCAAATTTAGTGCCAGTGTAAATAATTTTTGGTACAAAAGTGCAGTTTTTATAAATTCCATTGGCATCCACAATAAGCGAGGAAACATCTCCAAGAGCTTCTTGGCTTAGCATCATCAGCTCCATGTCTCCAATAGATTCCAAATCAAATATCTTTGCAGCAGACCCGTCCTCAACCGTACCTAATGGACTTTCATTTCCAAACAGCGATTCCAGATTTCCTGAGTCAAAAACTTCAATCCAGTCAGATTTGCATTGCCTGACCAATTCTTCCAGTTTTGCTGATTCATCATCACTGTCCCAGGTGTTATCAGCGAATATTTCAAATCCTGGCAGCTTGGTTCTTTTCTCCATATCCCAAAATGGTTCTGGCTCTCCTTGATAGATAGCCTCCTTTTCTCTGACGAAACGAATGGGGCCCTTCTTTGGCTGGGCACGAGCTCGAGCTTTCCATCCACTTCCCAGCTCATTCTTGCTGGGTTGATAACCGAGGCCGAAGCGGTGATTGTTCATGGGAAAATTAGGGAATTCTGTTATTCCCTGATTGTTGCGGCCTAATCCCAATCCTGGCATGTAAGCCATCTTTCTCATCATTTCAATAATTGTGGAGCTAATCGAGAAATCTTCATCCATTTTGATAGTGAGAACTGCCCCAGCGGTGTCAAAAGAGAATCCTCCGAGAGCGACGTCTTCTTCTCCATGCATGATTTCAAGCACAGGGGCATTATCAGAGACATGAGGGCGAATCTCGGACTCTCCGTAAATGGTCAGAGTTCCAGTGGTCAGACCGAGCTGAACTTTCTGATGCAGAGAAGATGGTACGGCCATAATGTCTGGGTGGTGAAGCCATGGCCTGCCCAGCAACAAGTTGAAAGATGAAGGAATGTCGAGCACATGAAACTCGACGTTGGACTTGAAATTCTCGACTGATATTTCTAGTTGAACAATTCCGATTACATCTCTGCGTGTATTATCATAAGCACGCACTCCGAGATTTGATGGTTGGAAGTCCTTAGTCGTGAACCCCAAACAGTAGGCTGTGCGTAGTGGACAGACATTTAAAGCAGATCCATTGTCTAGGAGAATAACAGGGACCCATTTCCCCATACATTTCATAGTGATGTGTAACGGCTTGTTGTGGCCGGCTCCTTCTGGCGGCAAGTCTTTCTCGGTGAATGTCACGACATGTTTCGCCTGGGTTGGTGCAAGCAAGGATATTAGCGCTTCAGGGGGAGTGTCTGGCGGCACTTCCATGTTAGAGAGAGTCTTGATCAGTTTCTGGCGGTGTTCCCTGGATGAGGAAAGTAGCCCCCAAATGGATACTGATGCTGGGGTTCTCTCAAGTTGCTTCCGTACGGGATCCTCCACTGGCATAGGATTCCTTTGCGATGGCTGAGTGACATTTTCCGGATTACCTGGGGTTGAATTGTCCTGGATAGGATCATTCCAAACGAATGCCCCAGTCTGAGCATGGTTAGAGGTGTTGCCTCTCTGAAGGTCAGCAGGTTGATAGATCCGTCCGCTTCTTGTTACTCGGTTGACTGATGGTGGTTCTTCAGCCCAAAAATCTAAAAATTCATTGACCTTTCGCTTTCCAGCCTTGATGGATTCCAATTTCTGTTTTGTGTCAAAGTACTCGGACCAAAAACCTGTAAGGCTATTCTCGGCCTTTCGTTTCTCGATCTTGATGTTTTCCATCTTTTTTCCCAGATTTTCTACTGCTTGATTGCGCTAAAATGAATCATCTAGCGTGGCCCTGTTGACGGTCCATACTTCATTGTTGTTGAGTCGGATGTCGATAACATCTTCCTCATCCCAGAACGAATCTGCCCTTAGAACCGAAACATCTGGCTGTGGAGGAAATAGGCACGGATGGTCGAGGCAGAGATTCCCCGATAATGTAAGCTTGAGGAAACCAGTCATGATCACCAAAGACAGTTTCTATAGCAGAATGTTCTTCAATCCCGGGAAGTGGTGGTGGTAGCAAATTATCTGGAGGATGGCTGCTAGGGACCCAATGATAAACTTCGTCGAGTGTCCGATTCCATATGTCTCCGGGCTCTTCAAACAATGCGGGGAGTGAAACTGCATCAAGTGGATCAGCACGAATTGCCTCCCATCTTTCTCGCCAATCCTCCTATTCAGTCGGCTTAACATATTCAAGAGTATGCACCATGCCTGCGATACACATGACCTTGTCAATCCGACAGATACTGGGATCCGTTGGTATGAAAACAACTGGCTTGGCATGAGAATCTGGGATAATAAATTGGCTTGGGTCCCATTCTTGACGGAATTCTTCCCATCCTTGATCATTCATAGCCCACTCTTCACTTTCTGCAATGTCTGCCCATGTGGGTTTCGTTTTTGGCTTAATACTTCGAGGAATAGAATTCCAAGATCCTCTGGCACAGGAACGAGGGGTTTAGGTTTGGTGGCTAGGTATGATGTATAGGCTAGGGTTAAATTTAGTGGAGCCTGGGTCATTTAGAGTGGAGCTGAGAGAGATTTGGTTGATTTGGGTATTGGATTTGTGTTCTGGCATGGGATTTGAGACTGTGTTTGGCTTTTTGAGGGGAAGCGGGATTGTTCCGTCTTCAATGAGGTCTTGGACCTTGTGCTTGAGACGAATACAATTGTTAGTGTGATGGCCGGGCATTTGGTGGTAGGAACAAAAGGCATTGGGATTATGGCTTGGAGGAAGTATTTTGGGTGGTTCGCGGGGCTCAAGTGGCTTGATGGCGTCCTTTTCAAGGAGCTTTTGGTAGACTGTGGTTAAGGGAAAAGGGAATTGGTAGAAGCTTCTTGCTTGCCGGATTGGCTAGGCTGCTATCTGGTTAATAGGCTCTGTTTTGGTTGGTTTAGAGTTTGAGGAGCTGGCCTGGGTGTGGCTGTATTGGTTGGTTCCGAACAGGGTATTGCTGTTACCAGAGTAAACTCGTTTGGGCTTGGCAGACTCTCCTTTCTCAAATATACCAGTTCTGAGTGCATCTTCAACTGCAAGGCCGGCTTCGTAGAAAGTCCTGAAGTCAGCGGTAGTTTGGAAAACCACTAGGTGCTTTGCAAAATCGGGCGCCAAGTTCTTTGTGATAATTCTCATTTGTTCTTTCTCTGAGGGTCGATCTATCATCTGAGATGCTTTCCCTCTCCATCTTCTGATAAAGTCGGCAAAGGACTCATTTGTTCCCATTTTGGTTGCATCCAACTCTCGAATGGTCATCTCAAGTTGAACATTGTAATTGTACTGGGCCATGAAGGCTGCCCCAATATCTTCCCAACTTCCTTTTCTTGAAATGTCAAGATTCAGAAACCATCGCAGTGCTGGTCCTGTCAGAGTCTGCTGAAACATCTGACCCATGGCATCCTTTTCAATGTTATACATGGACAAAGTGCCCACATATGTTTGCAAGTGAGTTCTCGGATCTCCGCTTCCATCAAACTTTTCCCAGGCTATAGGCTTGAATCCTTCCGGGAGTTTGGCACCGGGAAATAGACATAATTTGTCCATATCAACGCCCGTGGCAGCTACTTTCTCTTGTTTCTGAACTGATTCCTCGAGTTTGGCGACTTTCGCCATCATTGTTTCCAAATTCGGATTTTCTTGCGGAGGCGGATTCGGCGGTGGCTGCTCCCCTGGACCTCCTGGACCTCCTGGTGGCTTGTTCTGAAGGGTTAATCCTTGTATCAAGAGCAATAATTCAGCCATCTGACTATCACTGTGTTCCCGTTGTTCTTCCAAGGCTATCTTGAGGGCTTCAATCTCATTCTTGCTTGACATATCTGCAGGATTTGTTGAATCTGACTTGTATTGCTTTTGACTCAGTTTGAATTAATCGCTGTTTGGGAGTTCTAGTCCAACTAGGTACAGTTTTCTTCTCGCTCTTACCAATGATTAAAACTGATAGTGGAAACAAAAAATGAGTTTAGTGACTGGTGTGAAGAACGCTATGTGCAGCAATTTATGTACCAATGAAAGAATGATGCATGATGTGCAATGCAACCACAGTTTTGGAAAGGATTGCCCCAATTTTAGTGCTTTGTTGACTGTTTTCAAAAGATTTTGCAAAACATAGGCCGAACCTTTTCAGGGGTTGCCTACGTATCCTCATTTTAGAGGAATCAGGCCATGACGTAGTTCGAGACTACAATTGGCTTTTTTCCCCTCAAACAACGAGAATTTCATCATAGAGAAAAGTACAAACTGACTCAATTGACATAAAGAAAAGCACATACTGACATAAAGAAAAGTACAAACTGACTCAATAAAGCAAAATACAGACTCGATAAAGCCCAAACTGACTTGAGCTACAAAAGGTAGACTTAACAGTCTCAAAAAGGCCCTGTAGGCTGACAACTGGCTTGCTGTTAATTCTTGATCTGATTTAGTTGCTAGATTTGTTGGGGGAGCATTCCCGACTTGGTTCTTCTGGCTTTGCTTTCTCGTTCGGCTCTGGCTGTTGTGGTGGATTTTTCAGAGCATATGCTTTCTTAAGCTGTTGGGGAGACAAACCATCATTCAGAAGGAGACATTCTTCATAACAAGCTTCACAATCACACTCATCCCAGTATTTGTGTCCTGTCACTGGGTCTTGAAAGTAGTAGACTGGCGTGCCGTCTGGCTGGAAGTACTTGACTGGTGGCATGACATTTGCATCTTCATCATCACTTCCTTGCTCTATCCTGACAGTGATCTTGTCGGGGATATCCTTGGCTTTATTATCTGCGGGAGGATAGAATTTCCAACCTTGATCATTCACATTCTCAGAGTCGTGCCATTGAAGGGTTAAGCCTGGTTGGTCAGACATAGCTAGCTGATGAAGTAATCCTTCAAGCTTGTCCTTGTCTGGAATCGCATCTTCAATTTCTTCATTTCCCACTTCTTCAAGTATCCACACTGGTGCGCCGTGATGAGTGGTAAAGGTGGACTTGAGTTTCTTGCTTCCAGATTGGCTGCTCATTTTTTTGGTTACAGATTCTGATAAAAGAAATACAACACGCTAATTATTTGGGAGAAAGAGAGCCAATTACAGTATTAAAACAAAAGAAATTTGTTTATTTGACAGAGCACTCGATCATTGGGGTAATCCTTCTTACTACTATGGAGGGGAGGATGTGAACCTAGGGTAAAAGCTATCATGTACATGCAAGATAGGCAAACAACAAATAATAAGCAGTTAAACAGTCAACAGGATATATCACATAATCCTAACCTGTGGGTTCCTGTCCTAGGTTGGAAGGTTCTAGGTTAATTATATGCAAAGGCTGGTTTTGGTTTAGGGGGTTCCCCAGACTAGAGCCAATATTTGCCTCCCAGTGCCAAGTGTACTGCATGGCAAAGGTCGAGCGGCAGGCTGACTCATCACGGTCCAGGGTTGCTGAGCATCCGGGGATGTCCTAACACCAGTGAACTGGGTAGGGTAACCAAGACGCAGCAGCGGGGCTTATCCAACATCGATGCAAGTGATGCAAAAGTTTGGCAATAAAATTGTTTACAAAAATTCCACAAATGTTTTTCAAGCTTGGCTTGCTTTTTAAATTAATCAAAACCTTGAAGTTTTACTCATGCAAATAACCGAGAAAGCTCAAGTCCAGACTGATCGGGCTTTCACCCTGACATCAATCCTTTCGAGTACAGCGTGAAGCACATACTTGGTGTCAAGCTTTCGAATGGTCATTTTACCAGAGTAAAAATTTCAAAATAAAGATTAATTTAAAATATCGATCCCCAGCAGAGTCGCCATTTTGTGGACGGTCGATTTCCACCGGTTGGTTTTGATTTGAAAATAGAGTCGCCACCCGGGTTTTTATTTGGGAAATGGATTTAGTACCCGAGAAACCGTTTTTAAAAATGATTTGAAAAAAATGATATAACTCTCGCGGTTGAAAATAAGTTTGAAAACCAGAGATTCGTTTTGGATTCGGGAGCCAGGTTACGAACGGGGAAGGGTTTTAATGCACCCCGTTCGCCCGATTAAAAATCGGTCTTTACTAAACATTTGTGGGATTTTATAGAAAACGATTTTGTTGCTAAACACTAACAGATAAACATTTAAATCGAGCAAAGCAGACGATAATAATGGGAAAAACAAATGACTAATATGCAATTGACAGAAATCAAATGAAAAATCCAAAGTTCTCAATTGCTCACGCAGGGGACTGTTCAAATTTCACATTTTACCAGAAAATGTACCGTGCGGCACACTGGATGTACCATGCGGTACAAAAAGTGAGCCGTGCGGCACTGTTCATCAATTTAATCGGTTAAAATTTAAATGGGTACCGTACGGCACTCAAAATGTACCGTGCGGCACAGTATGAGTGTCGTGCGGCACAACTGGCTGCAAAACAGTTTGAATCTTTGGTTTTTTCGAAATGATTGATGAGAGGCACATACAAGGTATGAAATGTGATTAAAAATGAGCTACTTTGAATGGGAAAACAGTGTGTTCGAATAAGGGGTGTCCCTCCTCATTAAACCGCTCCGTACAAGGCGATGTTTTCACCAGTACGGCGCGACCGGGAGGTATGAATTTGAACTGGTTTTACTATAACAGGGGCATACCAAGCATGGAAATGATACAAAGAATCATCCCACACTTGGCATCCCTCCCCTCAGGGTGCCAAACTCAAGGAATTTGGCGAAACGGGATTATACCTTCAACTCGGAACTCTCGGATTGAAGCGTTTCTGGAACCTTTTAGGCTTCTTCCAATGCTTGCCAAGTTACTCCCAATGTGAGGTGGAAAGCTTGATTGAAGGCTTGTCTGAATTGGGTATGATCAGTGAAGATTTTGAGACGAAGAAAACAGGGACATGGGTTTCGGTTTGCAACTGAATTGATTCTGACAATACGAGGTAGATTTCTGGAGTTTGAGGGTGTTGGTGATAAGGGATTCTGAGTATGAGAAGAATTTAGGGTGAAGTTTTAAGAGAGGCTTTTCATGGCTTTTCTCGTAAATTTTTCGATCTCCTCTTCATCCGACATCGATCGGGTTTTATAGGCGTAGGAATCCTCTTGGTTCCCAAGTAAACTTGGTCTCCACTCAAGTAATCATGGCTATGAAGTAGCCTCTTCTGCTTGCAAGAAATCATCATGAAGACGGGGATCCGAATGTCAACAATTTGAGCTGCTGGGGACTCTGCAAAAGCTGTGTGACAAGTGACAGTGCCGTACGGCACAAGAACTGTGCCGTGCGGCACACTGGCTGTGCCGTGCGGTACACTTAACCGCCAAAATTCAAAAAGTTGCTGTATGTGACGGGGGCTGTGCCGTGCGTGAGAGATGAGTACCGTGCGGTACTGTTGACTGAGTTGACTTGGAGAATTTCGATCCGAGAGTTCTTCCGGGCATTTCCCTTCATCATCGGGGATTAAAATGTACGAGAGTCTCATTTTGGGGATTAAAATGTCCGAGAGTTCTTCCGGGCACCCTGGTATATTAACCCGTTTTACCATACTGACCTTATTCATGGTCAGTACAGATCGGCATGGGGCTAGGGCTTCCCTACGTCGTTCCGAGCTACCCACCCTCTCGTGGTGACTGTCACAGGCACGTGCTATGCCTAGTAGTAGGGTAATCAGATTTTACCTACTCCAATTGCTCCCCAACTCTGTCACTACTGTTATTCATCAGCAGTGCGCAGAGCTTCAACGGCTCCTGATGCATCTCTTGCACGCCTCCCCCTCACGTGGGGAACAGGGTTACTTTCGTATTAAATGCGAAGTGACCCGTTGGGGGCTAGATAAGCCCAAAGGACATCTTAGGGTGACGTTTCTTGTACGTCACGCCCTTACTTTATGGGATTTTGGGCGGGATAATCATCACCCCACCCTAAAACCCTTCCTCTTCTCTTTCACTTCACTCCGCCAAAAACAACTAAGAAAAGAGAGAGAAAAACCTTCATTTCGCCATGACGTTTCCCTGCGAGTCTACTTACCCACAATTTTTCACCGCTTTCCCTGTGTACTTCGTCGAAAAAAGCTCCTACATCTCGCTGGAAAGATCACTCCTAGGCCCCCTTTTCACGTAAGTACGCTTTCTGTTTTTAGACTCTACCGTTTCGCCCATCATGGTTTTTCCTTCACTCCGGTTCATCTTCTTCCCCTGGGTTTCAACGGTGAAACCCTAACTCAGTTAAATATGGGAAGGCATAGGGCTCTTCTGAGTAATCCCCAAAAAAGAATAGACTTCCGTCGACAATATAACATCCCCGCCGATGTTCAATTTCGATTAGATAACCGCGATGACATGAGAGAATAAGGCCAGGATGAAAACAAGATCCACATCCCCTTGATTTTCATAGTTGAGGGTGGCCTTAGGTTCCCCCTACACCCGTTCTTCCGAGAAGTTTGTAGGAGGTGCAGACTCAATCCAATGCAGCTATGCCCTAATTTCGTTAGGGTGGTTATGGGCACAGTTGCCCTAAATAGGTTGCTCGGCCTGCACCTTGACTGGTGGGACTTACACTACCTCTATAGTGTAGTCCCTATAGCTGAAAATAATTACTATTTCAAGGCCAGAGATCCCGATCAGAAGCTCATCACTGATCTGCCCAACTCCTCAAAGGGCGAAGCGGATGACTATTTAGTGGTTACTGGCAACTGGGAGCCCAGCGATGTCGAGGGAAACACCATCGGCTTTGCCTGTCCCACAGCTCCAGGTCGACCACATTAGTACCCATTCCTTTACTATTACCTTGTTGGTCTTTACGAAAGCGTTTCATTTTACTCAAACTAATCGTCCCTTCTCTGTTTTGTTTGTTCGCAGCGAGCAACATCAATCACGGAGGCCGTTTGATCCACGACAATCTTCATCGCGAGGACATCGCTCAGGCTCTCTATTTTGACGGATTCGAGCCCACACCGGTGGGATTAGGCCGAGCTTCCTATCTCCTCTTGGAATACACGCCGTCCTACTGGGGGGGAATTCAAAGAGTAGGCGAGCCACGCTCTAGACACCCGTGGCCCCCCGTGGCTCCACTGGTCGCTACTCGTCCATCGGGTGAGCAAAGAAGCATGCGATCCCGGAGAGGCCAGACTAGAAAGGGACCAACACGCTCCCGTGCCCCCAGAGACCTGTAGCATCTAGTGTCATTCTCCCATGTTCCTGAAATTCCAACAGCCATTCCGATCCTTGTCCATGCTGATCAGGAGCCGAGCACATCCGGAAGGGTGATAGTTGAAGAAGGAGAAGAAAAGGAAGTAGAAGAAGAAGAATTTGACCACCGTGCAATCGTTCGTTCCATAGCCAAGCAATCCGCCCTACTAGCTGATTTAGATTCGTCGGGCTACTCACCCTCCCCTGGTCGAGAAGAAATGCCTCTTCAGCCGATTAGTTTGCTAGACGAGCAAAATATTGGCGGTCGCGCTCATCACGCCGCCCCTCCTATCAATCCAATTGCCACCGTTCCAACTTCGACCCTGCCCCCTCTTGATCAGCAAAGAAACAAGAGGCCAATGGAGAGTCCCCAAGAGGTCCAGCCCCCGCCTCAAAGGAGGAGGATTGGGGACACAAGTTCGCCGCGAGCAACGACTGGTTCCCCACTGCTTGTGCAGCCCTGGTCCCCAGTTCTTGCTCGTCCTAATGGTACGCCTCTTACTGCGATCGACAAAATTTCCTCCACCGAGGTGGCGTTCGGTGTGTCTAGAGCTGTTCTTCTTTCGCTTGACATGGAGAGAGAAAAGAGTAGTTCCTATGACACTCTTATGAAGTCAATCTTCCAGTCGAGTGCCAAGGTACAGTTTTAGTTATTGCTCTCTTGTGTGTTTTTTTTTTTTTTTTTAAAGATGACTTCCCCTTACTGCTACTTGTACGTTCTGTCGCAGATCATGCAGAAAGCCTCCGCCGGTTTCGACCGAGCGAAAGAAGTTGAGAAGGACCTTAAAAGGGAGCAGAAGAGGGCCCAAAAAGCCGAATGGGAGAGCGCCCAGCATGCCCAATCATTGAAGGAAGCTCAGGAGGAGGTGGAGGGTCTGAAAAGAGAGACTGCTGAGCTGAAGAAGAAAGTCATTGAGGTTGAGCAAGAACTTCGTCAACAACTTGTAGTTGCAGAGGCTAAAGCCTCAGACGAGTATGACCGAGCTGTTGTCGTAATCACCGACAATTATCGATCACAGATGCCAATAGTGCAGGATGCCGTTTGGAGTGCGGCTTGGCAGAGGTGCCTTACCAAGCTTGGAGTGGATCCTTCTTCCCCTCATTGGGTTAACATGGAACTTCCAAGTGAAGTAGCTGCTGCTCAAGCCAATCTTGATGCTCAAGCTCTGCCCAATTCTGAAACGCTACCTGAGACCCGTCCCGAATAGACCCAGATAGACGAAACCATTACTGATCTTACCATCCCAGGAGACGGTGCTCTCTTGAGGATATTGGAGGTGACAACCCTGATCCCAATCTTGCCACTGTTGCCGAAAGGCACAATGAAGAGGCTTGATGCCTGTGCTAAGTTTCTTTCTTCTTCCTGAATCTCAGCCCTGCGAGGCTTTGTTCGGCCGGGTGTGGCCTTTGATACTAGATATTTGCTTTTTAAGTGCTGTGGTATTTTTGCAATATTCGTTGCATGCTAAGTATTAGGGTTTTCTGCAATATTCGTTGCATGCTAAGTTTTTTCGTACTTAGAAAATTTATTGCAATATTCGTTGCAAACCTAAGTTTGTTCGTACTCAGAAAATTCATTGCAATAATCGTTTGCAAATCTAAGTTTGTTCGTACTTAGAAATTTCATTGCAATATTCGTTGCAAATCTAAGTTTGTTCGTACTTAGAAAATTCATTGCAATATTCGTTGCAAATCTAAGTTTGTATATACTCTCTACTCCCCAATAGGAATCCAAATTTGAGACAACATTGAGTTCGTATTAATCAAAACCAAAATAGATAAAAATGAAATCTTATTAATAAAGATAAAAATAACAGATGTTGGCGATTTTATTCATAATCCCAATATGGTTCTAAAAAGAGTGTGAATTTACTCATATTCACTAAAAAAGATGTGATTGTATTCGTAATCACGTAAACAAATTACTGGTAAAACTTTCTTAGATTCTGGACATTCCATGGCCGTGGTATTGGGTCTCCATCCAGGTCAGCTAAATGATAAGCCCCAATTCCAGCAATTCCAATGATCTTGTACGAGCCTTCCCAGTTCGGACCAAGCTTTCCGTCAGTGGATACCTTGGTATTGGCCAAGACCTTCCTTAGGACCAGATCCCCAACCTTAAATTCTCTTGGTTGCACCTTTTTGTTGTAACTTCTTCGCAGCTGCTCCTAGTAGGCCGCCAATGTGATAAGTGCACGCTCTCTTTTTTCCTCAGCAAGGTCGAGCTGCTCAGCTAGGGCTTTATTGTTGCCTCCAGACTCCACGAGAGCAGTTCGATTAGTCGGTAAGCCAATCTCCAATGGAATCACTGCTTCGGTTCCATAAGCAAGGGAATATGGCGTCTCTCTCGTAGATCGCCGAGGAGTGGTCCTATATGCCCAGAGCATGGCTGGTAGCTCATCTGGCCACTTTCCCTTCTTTTTTTCTAACCTTTTCTTAAGACTTTTAAGGATGGTCTTGTTCGAAGCCTCTGCTTGCCCATTACTCTGTGGATAAGCCGGGGTTGAATAGTAGTTCCTGATGCCATACTGAGCACAGAAAGCTTTGAACTTCCTACCAAACTGGGACCCATTATCAGAGATGATGGAGTAAGGTTCTCCAAATCTTATGATGATCTTGTTCCAGACAAATTTCTCCACCATGGCCTCTGTGATTTTTGCCAAAGCTTCACCCTCTATCCATTTAGTGAAATAGTCCGTGCCAATGAGAAGGAATTTTCGTTTCCCAGTTGCCATGGGGAGAGGGCCCACGATGTCCAGTCCCCATTGTGTAAATGACCACGGGCTTGTTAAAGGAAGAAGATCCTCAGCTGGAGCTCAGATGAGAGGGGAATACCTCTGACACTTTTCACACTTTTTGACAAAGGCTTTTGCATCCTCTTGCATGTAAGGCCACCAGTATCCCTGGGATATCGCTCGATCAGCTATGGATCTTCCACCAGTGTGCCCCCCACATATTCCGGCATGGATCTCATGGAGGGATTTTTGGACTAGAGCTGGATGTACACATAGTAAGTAGGGACCAAGAAAAGATTTCCTATAGAGTTTACCTTCTGGGGAGAGCAAAAAATGTACAGCCTTGGTCCTGATCTTGTGAGCTTCTCGTTTGTCTTCTGGCAAGGTCCCATCTCGTAGGTATGCCACTATAGGGTCCATCCAGCTCGGCCCAAGCTCTGTTTCCATCACTAATTCAACTGCTCGGCCAATGCTTGGTTCACTTAAGTAATCCACCGCTACTGTTCATCAGTATTCCGTATTGACTGCTGAGCCTAAGCAAGCCAGTGAGTCTGCATGTGCATTTTGCCTCGAGCTGATTTGTTGGATACTTGTCAAGCAAGTCCTTGGCTGCCTCTGAATATGCAGCCATCTTCTCACTTTTTGCAGTATATTCTCCTGAAAGCTGGTTTACAACTAACTGTGAGTCACAAAATATTCTTAATTTACTTACCTTGAGTTCTAGGACACTCCTTAGTCCAGCTAGCAAGGCTTCATATTCTACCACATTGTTGGTGGCACTAAATCCCAATCTTAGCGCCTGCTCAAGCACCAAACCTTCTAGAGAAAAGAGCACAACTCCTGCTCTTGACCCTTTGTTGCAAGCTGACCCATCAACATAAAGCCTCCATTCTTCTGGATTTAAAGGGGGCATTTTTCTTTGGCTGCTCAGGGACAATGCTTTGCTCCCTCTCCTTGAGGGTTGGTGGTGGCGGAGCCACCGTTGGGGCGAACTCAGTTATAAAATCAGCCAAGATCTGCCCTTTGATTGCTGTTCTTGGCTGATAGTCAAGGTCGAATTGGCTCAATTCAATGGACCATTTGGATATCCTCCCTGAGAAATTTGCCTTCTAGAGTGGAGCCCTCAACGGATATTCAGTAAGCATAGTGATGGGATGCTGTAGGAAGTAGTGAGGTAGCTTTCTTGATGCAATGACAAGAGCATAAACCAGTTTCTCCAAGGGTAAGTACCGTGTTTCTGCATCTAGCAAGGTTTTACTTACAAAATAGATTGGGGCCTACTCTATCCCCTTTATTCGTAGGAGAACCGAGCTGGCTGCGTGCTCGAATACCGCTAGATACAGAATCAACCGCTCCCCAGCTTCTGGAGTAGAGAGTAAAGGTGGTGATGACAAGTAAACTTTCAGTTCTTGGAAAGCCTGTTCCTGCTCGGCTCCCCACTCATACCCTTCTCTCTTCTTCAGAAGTTGAAAGAATGGCCTGCAACGGTCCGAGGACTTACTGATAAAACGGTTAAGAGCTACTGCCATCCCTGTTAGCCTTTGAACCTCCTTCGTGGTTCTCGGGCTTTGAAGGTTCTGTAGAGCCGTGATCTGGTTTGGATTAGCCTCAATCCCTCTCTTAGTTACCAGGTGTCCCAGGAATTTCCCCGAGCTAACCCCAAAGGCACACTTTGAGGCATTTAGCTTTAAATTATACTCTCTTAGGATGTCAAAAGTTACCTTCAGGTCGGCAATATGATTGGTCTTTATTTTTCTCTTTACCACCATATCATCTATGTAGACCTCCATTGTCTTGCCAAGCTGATCCTTGAACATCTTGGTAACTAATCTTTGATAAGTTGCTCCAGCGTTCCTTAGCCCAAATGGCATAACCTTGTAACAGTAGAGGCCTCTTGGTGAGATAAAAGATGTTTTCTCCTGGTCCGGTTATGCATAGCTATTTGATGATACCCTCGATATGCGTTAAGGAAGCTCATCCTCTCATAGCTTGACGTAGCATCCACAAGTTGATCAATCCTGGGAAGTGGAAAGCTGTCCTTGGGGCATGCTTTGTTGAGGCTGGTGAAATCCACACAGACTCTCCATTTCCCATTCTTCTTCTTGACTACAACCGTGTTAGCCAACCACTCTGGATAGGTCACCTCTCATATGGCATCCGCTTTAAGCAACCGACCCAATTCTTCAATCACAGCGTCTGCGTGTTGTGGTGCCGACCTCCTTGCCTTCTGCACAACTGGTCTATGCCGGGGGTCCACGTTTAAGTGGTGGCAGATTACTTCTGGGCTTATATCGGGCATTTCCTGGGGAGTCCAAGCAAAAACGTCTATATGGTCCTTTAAAAAAGCAACCAGATCCCTCTCTTCCTGCTCGACAAGTGTTTCGCCGATCAAGAAATACCGCTCTGCATCATTCTCTTTGATCTGTATCTTTTTCAAGCCCTACACCATCTTCTTGGTGGGATCACCTCCAACATCTTCCAAGGTCGGCTAATCAGGGACTTCAACCTTTTGGACTAGTTCAGCTTTTGGGGATTTCTTCAAGACCATGTTAAAGCACTGGTCGGCTACTTTTTGATCTCCTCTAATACATTCTACGCCATCCGCTCCAGGGTATTTGATCATCTGGTGATAAGTTGAGGAAACTGCCCTCATCCTGTGCATCCATGTTCTTCCTATAATCACGTTATAGGAGGAAGGGATATCCACCACGAGAAAATTGGTCTTCAGTACCACTGATCCGGCTCGGACGGGTAGTGTGACCTTGCCCATAGGCCATACCGTTTGTGCACTGAAGTCGACCAGGGGGACAAGACATTTTTGTAATGAGCGTAACGGGAGCTCCATCTTCCTGAAGGTGTCGTAGTACATGATTTCCATGCTTGCCCCTTGATCAACTAAAATTTTCTCCACATCATATTCCCCTATTCGTAGGGTGATAACTAATGCGTCGTTATGGGGCATCACTATTCCATCTAAATCTTCGTCTAAGAAGGTTATGGGCACCTCCATCACTCCTTCCGCCCTCGGCCTTTTCGTGTCGAGCTTCATGACATGCTTTGCTTGACCGTTGACCCTTTGGATGTGTCTGATTTCATTGTTGGTATACGGGGCCACCAATCCATGTATCATATGGATTGTTCCCTTTGGACCTTTCTCATAGTCCATCTCTTCTATTAGCTTGGCCCCTTTCTTGTCATCAGCCAGGAACTCCTTAAGATGGCCTTCTGCCACTTTTCATCCAGAAACCTCTTGTACTCTACACAATCTTCTGTCATGTGCCCCCAATCTCTGTGGTAGTTGTAGTGCTGGTTAGTGGCTCTTCTTTTTTCTGGATTCCCAGTCATCTTTGGGGGCCTTCTGAACCATGGCTCGTTCTTAATCCTGTATAGCATCTTGTAGATTGGTATGTTAAAAGTTGCCATGACGCTAAAATATGGTTCGGGCTCTGGATCAGCTTTGTCTTTCCTCTGTTGTGCATAGTCCTTTCTTCATGTTGTGTACTCCTTCTTGTTCACCCTTGACTCCGCCACTTTCTTTTCTAGAAGCTGTGGTTGCCCAGCCACAATCTTTCTTCCATCTTGTAGGATGTCATCCTCCACCCGTGCATGCTCCTGGATTCTCTCCATGAGTTTGGCCACAGTTTTCACTGGATGCATGGTAAACGATTCTCGTAGCTTACTATGCATGGGCAAGCTTGTTTTGAATGTTGCCAAAGCATACTCTTCACTACAGTTTTCAATTTCGTTAAAAACCTCCCAATAATGCTTGGAATACTGCAGCAAAGTCTCATCGTTCCTTTGTCTCATAGAGGTTAATGCGTCAAAAGTCTTTGGAGCTGCTCGGCTGGTTAGGAACCGAGCAGTAAACTCCTCGACTAGCTGAGCCCAGCACAGGATTGACCCTTCTGGGAGTTTATGGTACCAACTCAGTGCCACCTTCCCTAAGCTGGACGGGAACATCTTGCATAGCAAGGCATCATCTTGTTCATGCATGAACATGGCTTACTGGTAATGTTGAATGTGGGTCACGGGATCCGTGCTAGTTTCGTACGGGATAAACACCGAGTGTTTTATCCTACTCGATGTCTTTTTTGCTCGGATCCAGTGGGCCAATGGTGACTTAGAGATTTGGCCCAGGGCTTCCTTGGCTGCTTCTCATGCAGTTTTAGGTCCTCCCTCTGCTCGGCCGGTCTCCCTTCTTTTCGCATATTGATCAGGAGCGTGTTCATTGGACCCAGATCTCTCGTATCTGTCCCTAGCATGCTTTCTCCTTTCCCTTTTCTCAACAGAAGAACTCCTCTCTCTCCTCTTTCTTGGAGAGACCACTCTGCCAGTGGAGACATCATCATGACGACGAACCCTTCTTTCCTTCTCATACTGCACGGATCTCGTCCGTGAGCATAGGTCTTTTTTCCTTTTCTTGGAGTTGCTTCTTTAGGTCCTGAATCTCTCGTTCTCGTCGAGTGACTTCACAGGCCAATTCTTCTGCCTCCTGTTCCTTTCTGTCGAGACTGTCCTCCCTTTCTCGACTCCTCGTCTGTCTACGGTTCTCCCTCCTCGGGGGGCTTCTTCTCCGTTCACGTCGGATGGAGGCTTCTCCCCTTTTTGGTGGAGATTTCGAGCACCTGCGTTGATTGTTCGATCTCGGAGAATCATAGTTCATCAAGCGTGTACCCCTGAATTTTGGAATCTCAGGGATATTCCCAATATTGAATCTTCTAGCTGCGGGCTTTTTCTGAGGCACTCTCAAGGCTGCCGGAGTCTTGTCTACCCTTTCACTCTTTCTCGTAGTGTGCACAAGGGTGGTTCCAGCATCATCTTTCATGTCCTCCCTTCGTTGAGTGCATAAGACAGGTTTTGAAATCACCATTGTTGATTTTTTTTTAAAGAGCTTTTCGTAAGCGTTTCCCACAGACGGCGCCAATTGTACGGGGATAAATCCACGTAGGGTCTTTGCCACACGCTCCTTCGTCAGAGACGTAATCTGCAAAATAGACAGGGGTTAGAGCACCTTTGCCTCTCGTCGGCAAAGGCCCTCCGATGCTTAAGTTAGTACTAGGCTACTAATTAAGCAAAGAACATAATGCATATAACTGGGTGTTACAGCGTACCTTTTGTCATGGTAATTGTTTTGTATTTATAGGCATTGTTGCTTTATGAGTTTAGGCATCTCGTGTCCCCTGTTTCCTACTAGGTTTAGGAATCCTTTTCCTAATAGGACTTTCCTATTAGACATCTGCTTCCAAATCCTGCAAGATCTCGTCTTGCAGTAGTACTTCTTTCCATATAGGTTTCTTTCCATATTTATCCCCCATTTTTCGGTATTGCCCCTTATCTCATAAGAAACCGCCATAGAGTGTTCTGGAATGTTTCACCGCCTTACTCACGGCGATGCCGTGCTTCCACATAGCTCGGCATGACACGTACATATCTCAACTACTCACGCCGAGCTGAGTTTATGAATTCTAGAATGTCATCCAAGCTTTATTCGTAGCCTACTAGCTCGGTAGGGTTAAGGGTATCCCTTTGTGATTCATACTGAGCAAGTGCACCCTGGTATATTAACCCATTTTACCATCCTGACCTTATTCATGGTCAGTACAGATCGGCACAGGGCTAGGGCTTCCCTACGTCATGCCGAGCTACCCACCCTCTCATGGTGACTGTCACAGGCACGTGCTATGCCTAACAGTAGGGTAATCAGATTTTACCTACTCTAGCAGCATACTGGGTTACGGTCATAGAGCCTTGCTGCAGATTCTAGAATTCCATAATCTTAGCTTGCTTGACCAGGGGCAGGAAAATACTTGTCTAGGAATAGATTTTCAAACTCCACAAATGTCATGGTGGCGACATTGTGCGTAGTCTCTATCAGTTTCCATCAACAACGAGCTTCTCCTTGCAACTAATAAGTAGCAAGCGCTACACAGTGTCCATTCTGCTCGATTCCCAGGGTGCTAAGTATCACCTTAATATTCTTAAGCCAGGCTTCAGCTACAGTCAGTTCAGGTTCACCATGGAAGGTCGGGGGTCGTCGCTTGCAAAATTCATTCATTGCCTGTGACCGAGTCATTGGTCCAGGTGCATGCGTATTGGGTGGGGGTCTGTTAGCATTGAGTGCAGCTATGAAAGCCTGCATCAACTGTGCGATATCTATCATTCCGTTAATAGTGTTAGTTCCAGCCGACCCGTTAGACGGTCCGTCGTTGCAGTCGTCGTTACCATGTCTGATATGAGTAGTCACCATCTACGAGTTTGAATTTGTCGGGGGTTTAGTCTAGGGTTTTGTAAAACTATTGAACTAGTCAAAATAGTAATTACATATATAGACGATTACAACAGTCAAGTAGACACGATACCTAGTACCACCTTATCATCACCATCCCGAGTTCCTCTAATTCTTCTTTATTATCAGTATCACCAAAGTAGTACTCCAAGGGTAACTCTCCATATAACTGAATATAAGCTATATGGCGGGATCGGGTAGCTAGAGTCAGGCCCAAATTTAGCTAAGTCATTCCAATACATCCTCTTAATCAGGCGGATCTCTTCTAGTGTGGCGGCGGGTTCAATATCTATCTACAAGGAATATAGTCTATAAATATCACTAGAGCGCAGAGCTAAACCTAGCGTCAGGTCTATAAGCTTAAGGGTCTCTACTCTTATTCCACGTGTTGGCTACCCAATTACCCAAGGCCAAGAGTTGGAACCTAAGGCACTGATACCAAGCTGTAACACCCCCAAAATTTGGGTTTGTTAATAAAGATTACATAAATAATAGACAGGGTTTTACAACAGTAACCCAAAAGGAATTACATGAATCACTCTGCCAAATACAATCATTCTCTACAGGGTTGACTAGGTTTCTCTACTCCATCGTACGATTGTCCATCCCAGCGGTATTCTGCTCTGCTCTGTAGGCCTTAAAGCCATAGTACTTCTCCTATTCATCTCTATAGTCTGGCATAATAAGTCAGAGTCGTAGAGCAACATCGTTGTATTATGCCAAGGTTACACAAGTGCAACACCGTGAGCGATAACACCCAGTAGACTGCACTACCCAATCTCTAACTAGCAATTCTAGAACAATAAGCTAAAAAACAGTAAAGCAGACTTATTAACAGTAAAACCATGAAATGCACTATGTGTGTCCATGCGGATCAGAGTAATCATGTGCAGTAAAAAGTATCTTGTATCAATAACTCATATCAACGTCTCAAAACCATTTCTCGTATCTGTGCCTCATTTCAGCATTCTTCTTCAAATTTCAACCAAGTCATCATCTCACACCTCTCGAAAGTTATTGGTCCGCTTACGCCTCCTTTTTAGCTGGCGGCACCAATCTTTCCGCTCAAGGCCCCGGTTGTCATGCATCAGTGAACCAAACCAGTCTCTTTGCACGGTCCGTCCGCCTCGCAACTCACATGGCACGGTCTCGGCTGCCTTGCATCACCGAACTTAACAGCCTGTTTGCAAGGTTCGTTCACCATGTGTTGTGCACGCTTAGCCCTCACTACCAAGTTCACTCCACGAAAATGGGGCGATACCTCGCTGCACTACCGCATCAATTCCAATCCTCCAAGTTCTTCCCGCCGAACTTGAGGTGGCACCTATTCATCTCATCACATTTCATTTTATTTCATTTCCCAAAAAATCTCATTTCTCATTTGAAAAACAAATTTTCATTCTCATCTCTATTTTTTCCCTCATCAACAACTATTCAAACCTTCTCAAATCCCGTGCTGTAATGTATCGTGTACGTGCTCTATGCCGTATGCTCAAAATTATGCCCATGCATTATTTTCCATAAACTTTTCTCATAAAAACTCATATTTTCCTTTGTGAAAAATATCACATATAATCATGCACTTCAATGCACCAATTTTCCACACAAACTAATTTCTCCATAAATCATTATTTTCTAACCAAAAATCCAATTCCTCTCTTTTCTTTTAAAACCTAACTTATTTCTTCTCCAAAAGAAATAAAATTAGTAAACTTCCTTTTTCTTGCACTCTCTCTAAAATTGACTTTCTGGAAAATCATGACCAAGGGATTTTACCCAACTTTGTCATAAAAATTTTTACACCAAGAATATAAATAAACAACTAAAACTTACGGTTTAGAAAAATCTATCTTTTTCTAAAAGTACTTTCAAAACTTTAAGAAACTTTCTTTCTTAAGAAAACTTTACACAACCTTCTATAAAGCAAATATTTTAGCACAACACACTTTTATTTTAAAGAATATCTATACAACTCTTTAATAGAAATTTACTAGAAAATATTTGATGTTGGAAAAATTCACCCACACACTTTATTTCCTTTAAATTTCTAGTTTTTCCAAAAATAAAACTATTGAAACATGTAGAAACTTTGTTGAAAAAAATTAAACCAATTCTAGAGATGGTCAACATACTAATTTTAGGTAGAACCATTTAATTAGTAAATTAAGTTAGTAACCCACCCAAAATTAGTTAGTACTTCCAAAAAACTTAAAATAATTTAACTAGAAACTTTCTAATAACACATTGAAACATTATCTTCTACTTTCTTCTAATCGACTTTAATCGAGTTTAATCTCCTGAAATTAACCACTACTTTCATGAATACTCATCTAATTAAAAACTAATTAGAAACCTTCCCATCTTTCCAACATGAAATCCTCTCACTAAACTTTCTTGGAAACTAAGTAACTACTAAGTAACCTTAATACATGAATGATTTTGCTTAAAAAAACTTCTAATTCAAACTTAGAAAACTAATTAGAAATAACTAATTGAACTAAAATATAACTAATTAGAAGAAAGGTAAACTACCTTAATTTCCTTGTGTTAACCGGAAGCCGACAAGCTAATCCTTTTCCGGTGAATGAGTGGGCTCTATAAGCGACCAACTCTCCTACTAATTAACTTAGTAGGAAGTTAATTAGAAACTAACTAGGTTGACTTAGGTGGTGGAAGAGTAGGTTTAAAAGTGGAAAGAAAGAAAGCACACTTATGGAAAGTGAAAAGGTGGTGGGTTTGACAAATAAAGGGTGGCCTTATATAGCAAGAAGATGCTCCCTCTTTCTCTCCCAAAACATTCGGTCCTCTCCCCCTTCCTATGTTGGCCGAACCACTCCAATTGGGAGTGTAAATGAATGCACTAAATGTGCACATGGCAAGTACACAAGTGGCCAACTTACACTCTAGTTTTAGGTCCTGTAGATATAGGTCATGTACTTACAAGCTAAGGGGAATTCTAGTGGAAGAAGTTACTTGGAAAGATGGTGTAGAAAAAATAGGCCTCTTGTTGTGTAGAATTTGCATGGTCACCTTTGTTATGGGGTGTTTTTGAAAGTTTAGACACAACAGGGTGCATATGCTAGCATAGTAACCTACCATATTAGGCTTGCTAGTTGGGTTCTTTTTCAAAGAAATTGATTCAGGCTCAAAGGGGATTTGCAATGGATATTTATGTGGGGAATAAAAGCAAAGAATGCCTTTCTTCATTTTGAATTGTGCAACTTGATAGGGAGAACTCGTGCTTGCTCTAACTTTTGCCTAGATCTCATTTTGAAGTTCGATCTAGCGAGCTTTTTGCCTTAACTTTTGCCTAGGTCACCCTTGCGGGTTTTCAACCTAGCAAGCTTTTCTTGTGTCAAAACATCGCTTCTTGATGACACCGGGGAATGGTCCACTGGAAATCCTCCTTATGCGAGGCAAGGTTTCAATCAAAATTCTTCTCGTGTTTCGAAGTGATTATCATGTTTCTCAAATGATGGTGTAAAACAATTCCAAGTTGAGGGATTATTACAAAAATCCAAGTTTATGATTGACAATTTCAACACAACGGGGGATGACATTTATTTTTGATGGTTGCAACCGAACCGCGAATGGTTGCCTACATATCCCTTTACAAGGAATCAGGTCGTGCGTAGTTCGGGACTACAAAGTTGACTCTTATTGGGTTTTTTTATTTTTCTTGACAACAACAAAACATTACAGACTAGGATATGAAAACACATAGACGAGGAAAGCAAAAACATAAACAGACTTGAATTACAAACTGACTCGATCAGAAGTGAAAACTTGACTCGACACTTGAAAACTTCCAAGACTCGTGGAAGATTGAACTATTGCATGGCCATCGATGGTTCATTGGTGCGACGAGGTGTTCGGCTTCGCCAGTGGAGCAGAGATGGATCCGTTGTCAATGAGATCTTGTATTTTGTGACGAAGGTGCTGGCATCTCTTGGTAGGGTGACCGGGTGTTTGGTGGTAGATGTAGAAGGTATTTGGGTTGTAAGAAGGTGGGGGATTTTGTTGAGCTTTGGTTGGTTGAAGTGGTTTGAGGAAACTAGCCATGAGAAGCTCTTTACAGACCACAGGCAAAGGTGCAGAGAGTTGGGAAAATTTTCTTCGCCGGTTTTGAGGGTAGTTGGTTTGGGTCGTGATCTTGTTGATTGGTTCGGTTTGGTTGGGATCATTATTGGTGGACCTCGAAGGGGCATTTTTAGTGGTGGTGAGGCTGATTTGATTGATCCTGAGGTTTTGTTTATGCTGAGGCATGGGGTTTAATATGGTGTTGGATTCTAGTAGCAGAAGAGAGAGAGTTTTATTGTCAATGAGATCTTGAATCTCGTGATGAAGGCATTGACAATCATCGGTAGCATGACCAGGCACTTGATGGAAGGTACAGAAGGCGTTTGGATCGTGGTAAGTTGGGAGTTTTCGAGGTAGAGGAGTTGGAGGGAGTGGTTTAAGAAGACCGGCCATGAGAAACTCCTCATAGATCGAGGACAGGAGTGTGGGGAATTGGGAGGATTTTCTTGATTGGTCTTTGGGCCGGTTGATTTGGATTGTGGTCGTGGTTGGTTTGGCTTTGCTGATGGTGTTGGTTGCGAAGTTGGGGTTGATATTTGTGGAGCTGGGGGTGGCGTTTGCATTGTTGTTGGTAAATGGTGTGTTGGCATTCTCGGAGTAGACCTTTTCACCTTTTGGAGTGAGGGGTCCTTTCGACGTCCCAGTGGTGCATCTCCACATCTCTAGTGCCAATGGATTTTTCAAAGCCTATGTGTAGACACCCCAATTTTGATAAATTGTGCATCCCCGATGATGAGAAGAAAGCGCGAAATGTACCTTGGAACGGTTACGTAAATCGGATGAACCAAAACCCCAGAACCACGTGAACCGTACGGCCTGAACTCCTGAACCGTACGGCTTAAAAATCCATTTGCACCGTGCGGTACCCATGTCCCATCAACAGGACTCCCGGGAAGCTCCAGCAACTCAGAAATGAATGATGATATTCGGTAATGATACCGGCTCATCTCCGGCTATAAAAGCTTACCCCGGCCAAGGAGTTAAAAAGAGAAAAAAAGGAGGTTCCAAAAAAAAAAGAAATTCTCTCCGTACGAATTAATCCAGTGGTATCACTACCCTTTCCGTAAAATTCGTCTACCATACCCACATCCAGTCATTAGCCAAGTTTCTCTTTTGCACAAAAACCAGAAATCCAGTGTCTACCTCTTGCAACCAACCAATCCGATCCATTCAATTCTGTTTCAAGGTACGAGAGCTCATTTTCGAACTGCAAATCTTCTGAGGGGTGGTTTCCGCCGGTCTCGAGGAGAGCTCTATAGCTCTTCCCCGAGCCCAAATGGAGACGTTCCGGTAAAATTCGAACCTTTTGGGTAAGTATCACGCGATACGATTCATTATCGCGGGATGTCGACCCTAAAAATAAGGTACATTCTTTCATCAAAACCATTTTCAAAACCCTTTTTGTTTAACAAATAAAAGTTGGTTGTTACATGAAAACAGAAGCTGGTCTCGATCGGACAGAAACGAAAATTTTCAGAAAAACACACTGCACAGCGGCACCGTGCGGTATGCTTAATGTGCCGCGCGGCATAATTTTGACACCGTGCGGTATCAATGGAAAAACCTTTTTGATGCTCTATTTTCTTAAAAACCGATGCTCTGTTTTCTGGAAAACCAATTAATCAAAATTACAGTTTCCTCACCCTACCTTTTGTTTTTACATTTTGCACCCCTCCTTAAATAATTCTCTTGTGTTTATTTATGAGAAATTTAATTAGCCATCCTCTTACAATAATATCCTTAGGATGTCACCCTATGAGATTTAAATCTTTATGATTCCATCCTGTAAATTAAAATTGGACCATTGTGCCCCTATTATATATTTTAGTAGTATATATTCTAATAGTACTTTAAATTCCGGAAAATCTGGGCATAATATTCTATTCATGTCCTATTTTGATGGACGGTTACAATTCCTAAGGGATTATGTTAATATCTTCCCTAATTTGGTGGCATTCATTGTCACCATTTCCATCCACCAATCCTATTTCTCTTTCCGTAAACTAATTCCAATTCCTCCCAAATTCCATTTACACTAATCGGTTCCATTTCCTCCTAAATTCCATTTATGTTAATCAATTCCATTTCCGTCCACCACCATCTCCTCTCCCTCTCTGGAACGTCGGTGATTTGCTGCCCCACCGTCGTCGTTGATTTGCACCACCAACTAACAGAAGGAAATAGATCACCGTTATCGGTGACCCGTACTATCTTCTCTCAAAACAGTTCGGCAAGCCAGAGAAATTTATTTCCTCAAAGAGATCCTCTATTGCGGCGGAGGTGGAGGAAAAGACCAGCAGATCCGTGATCCAGACAAGACTGATTAGTCATCCTTCCATTTCGTAATCGATTATGGTTTTTTTTTTCCTTGAAGGAGCACTTTGGATAAATTGGTTAGTTTATACTAAATTGTCAATTGGAGGTCCTTGAGAACAAATTCGTGTCATTTCATATCGATACTCCGTATGTCATTTTTTTTTTATGTTGTTTACGTTTTTGGGGGTGCGCCGCCACCGAACTTGGTATCGATTGATCTTGATGGTGACGGAAAAACCCAATGAGTAACCTTTCAATCTCGTTTGATTATTATAATCTTTTGTTTTGTTTTGTATGGTGGTGGTGGGTTTCAGATCTTGTTAATGGCGATATTTTTTTTTTCCAACTTAATGGTGGAGTTTTTTTCACCGATTCAAGGCGGGTATTCTTTTTTGATACAGTAATAATGGTAAATCAGAAAATCATATTCACATGTGCTTTAAAAGATGGTTATTTTGTACAGCGAATATGGTTTATTGATTTGCCATTTTTACCATATTCACATGTAGATATTATTGCGTACAGTAAATGTGGTTTCTTAATGTATCATTTTTTTTGGGATAAAATGGACGATCGAAATGGGAAGGACTACATGTGATTTTATGGTGCATTACATGTTTTTCATGGTTTTGGCTTGGGTTGTGGATTATGGTGCATTAATCTCTCATATCTTTCATGGTTGTTTTATGTACTCTCATTAATCTACCATGTTTTTAATTAATAAATCATCATATTCCTAGTGTAAACACACCATGAATATGGTTAATCAATAAAATATGAACATTATTGTCGTCATTAGTTTATCATGTTTTTTGATAGTCTATGAAAATCAATTAATTTGTCATGTTTTCTTTTATTTATTGTCATAAAGAATTTTTTATTCTTTTTTTCCCTGAGATTTTAGGTGTGAGAAGATTAGGAGAGAGAATTATGAGATTAGAAAAGAGAGATTTTCAAGATAGGTGAGAGATAGAGAGATTGAGATAAGTTAGGAAATATTAGGAGAGAGAAATGTTAGGAGATGAGAATTATTAGGAAAATCCGAAGAGACATATTAGGATAATTAGGAGAGAGAAAGGGTGTTTTGGGGTATATTTGAATTTCAGGATGGAACCATAAGTATTCAAATCTGATAGGATGGAATCATAACGATCTTTTTTTGTACAGGATGTCTAATTAACTCTCCCTTTATTTATTTGATTATATGTTGTTTGATTAGTCATCGTTATTTGTTTATTTCTTTAAAAGCATGTTATTATTGTTTACTTGAAACAAAGTTTTTTTCATAAAATCTTTTCAAAGAACAATCCCACAAATATTTAGTAAAGACTGGAAAATTCCGGGCACGTGGGGTGCATTTTTCGAAACAAAACCTTCCCCGCGGGTAACCTGGCTCCCGGACCCAAATCTCTATTTTTCGCAGACCAACCCTTTTTTTTTTTCAGCGGCATGAGAGTCAATATTTTCTAAAACGGTTTCTCGGGTACCTAACATTCTCCAAGAATTAAACTCCGGGTGGTGACTCTAAATTTTTTTTCATTTTCCTGGATCGCCTTTTTTTTTTAACCAAAACTCCCTGGATATCTATTTCGCCCGCGCGAAACCCGAGCGTCCACAATATGGGTTTGAATCCTTCCATGATAGATTCTTCTAGTTCAGAGATCTTGGCTAAAGTTGCGACCATTTCTGGGCTTTTTCCGGGTCGTTGAAGATTCTCTTGGACCTCTGGGAAACGGTCACGGATGTCTTGCACCATGATCATGAGCTGGGTGATTTGATTGCCCAAGTTGTTCATAGCTATCTTGAGCCCCTCGATATCAGATGGAACATCCATGTCTTGAGGTTTTGGATTGAGTCAACTTTTGCTCGGGGAGTTGTAAGGTTTCTTTCTTGGATCAATGGCTCAAAACTGACAGTAAAGCAAAAAAGTTAAACTCAAATTGTGCCCTGGTTTTATTGAAGGAAATGTCGTGCATGCATTGTTGTCATGTCGTCCTAAGATCTAGATTACTGGTCTCGGTCTCACTTAAGACATTGCATGGATGTTCAAAACAACAACCACGGGTAAGTCGTTACAGGCAAGTTGAATTCCAAGCGTCGTGGAATCAGAGCCAATCCCCTTTTAGACCATCTGAGACAGAGCAAGAAGGTTGTTGAAATCCGGATGCAAATGCACTTAAGGCTAGCTCGAGACACGGGGAGCCGTTTGAGCACGGCAAACACTAGAGGTATCTCAAACTCCATGGATTTAAAGTCTCCTATACTGAATCCTAACCTAAGGATTCCGCTACCAGTTTCGATCTCACATAAGGCATTGCATGAATGTTTGAAACAACAACCACGGGTAAGTCATGACAGGTAGGTTAAATTCCAAGCGTTGTGGAATCAGAGCCAATCTCCATTTAGACCATCCGAGACAGAGCAATAACGTCGTTGAAATCAGGATATAAATGCACTTAAGGCTAGCTCGAAACATAGGTAACCGTTCGGGCACGACAAACACCAGAGGTAGCTCAAACTCCATGGATTTAAAGTCTCCTAGACTGAAATCAACAGCTTTGGAAGGTTGCCCTGATCCTCAAGTTTTCTTTTGAGTATCAAATCCTTGAAATTGAAAAAACGGATTTGGGAAAACCCAACTTATACAGATTCCCGGCAAGAATCTAAATTTGGATATTTAGGGTTGATTATCCCTAATCTCGGGCTAATTACCCCTGAATTTCGTTAGATTATTGTCAAGAATTCGACGGTTCAAATTTTTCCATGTCCGGTCGTCCTAAAGACTAACTTGTAAGAACAACGCGCATATGGGATGCACGACTCATCATTGGGCCAAGGCAACCTTCTACTAACTGCTAGGGGACCTAACCTATTCTTAACTAACAGTGTGCACGGGACACGGACAACTATATGTACAGATGCAGGCGCGTGCATGTATGCAGTATGTCATGCTGAGGAAAACAGTAACACATAGCATGTAACAGGATGAAGCAAATAATCCTAACACGTGGGTTGGTCATCTAACGTGGGGTTCTACAGTTATCTATATGCAAAGGCCGGTTTTGGTTTCAAAGGGTACCCCGGACTTAAAGCCAAAGCTGTCTCCCATCTTCAAGGATCCCGCAAGGTGATGGTAATAGCGACAATTGTGACTTATCACAGTCAGGGGGTGCTGAGCATTTTAGGATTCCCTATCATCGGCAAACCGGGCGAGATTGCCGAAACACGTCAGCGAGGCTAGTAACCATGCACGTGCAATGCAAAAAGTCCATAAAACAACATTTTCAAAATCCCTTAAATATTTTTCAAGTTTAGCTCACGATGATTAATACACATTTTAATAAAATTACACATAAGTGTAATAACACTAAGATATATATTAATCAGAGTCCCCAGCAGAGTCGCCAGCTTGTGAACACCCCGTCGAATTCACAAAATTGATGTTTGGTTTGGAAAATGCTTTTGATTGATTCGACGGGAGTCGCCACTCGGGTTTGAGGACCATACCCGAGAAACCAATTGAAAAATGACTCTTCTGCCCTTGATATGGAAAATATTTTACTGGTCTGTGTTTATTGAGATTTCTCGGGTCCGGGAGCTAGGTTACAAGAGGGGAAGGAATTTAAAGCTCCCTTCCCACCCAGCACGACCACCGGTCTCTACTAAATGTTTAGGGGATTTCGAAAAATGTTGTTTTATACGAACTTTATTCACAAAATCATGCAGGAACACGTGAATGCATTTACAATACCAAAATGATGTGCATGGATGCTTGTGCTTGTGTCATGCATATATGGTAAGAATGAAAACGTATCACACTAATCATCCTAAAATGTAGTCTATGAGCACTGAAATCCTTCCAAATTAGATCCATCAATATCACATAACATGCACCTGGACTGTAAACAAGACACCCACACTAAGCAAATCCAGGCGCCTGGGGTCAATTCAAGCGCCCATGGTTGCTAAGTCCAGGCGCCTAGACATAATGTGGGTGCCCGGAATGAGCAAATCCAGGCACCTAGAATGTGTAACAATAGAGCTTGTCTTCAATCCAGGCCACTGATCAAATTACAACTATGAACTTTAACACTTTTTCTTCCACACATACAATGATGTTTGATGACTTTTTAAACTAAATGAACCCCAGAATCAAACCTAAGAGATGTTTTATGCTTGAAAGACCATGATTTTATCACCAAATGCATTCAAAAGCTATTTAAATGAACCTCTTTTATCATGCAATATAAATGTTAAAAGAAGATAAGATGAAACAGACTTTAAACATGCATGTATGAATGCAAGAAAAGAGCATAACACAAGATATGGAACTGGAGTCCAGGCGCCAACATTAGGTTGTTCCAGGCGCTTGGAGTTGGATCAGATGCAAATGAAGAACTTTCATTTGAGATGTTTTACCAACCCTCCCAAACCTCAAACTGATATTGATGATCAGTAAAGGTTTGGTGGTGTTCCTCTCAGGGCCTGTTTGAACACATTAGATAGAAAAACTACCTCGAAGGCTTGATTTATGAACTTGGTTGATTGGTTTGCGTGATTTATGATGGTTGAGTAGGCTGGATTTTGGTTAGTAGAAGTGTATCAAACTAACTTTGAGTGGTTTGGTTGGGGATTTGATTGTGGATGATAGAAACATGAGGATTTTGGGTAATGAAAGGTAGGTTTGTAGGCTAAAAGTGAGTGAAACTAAAGGGGATCAGTTTGGGGATGGAGTTTCTGGGTGATTTTCAGCAGAGTAGCAGTATAGGATGGGGGAGAGTTTGATCATCCTCCAAATGAGAGAGGAATGGGGTGTTTAAATAGGCATAAAAAGGTCCAAAATGGACCCTTAGGATAGCTTAGGGGTCAACTAGGGATTCACCTATTTTCCCTCCACCCTCTCTCAGAAAATCCCTCCAAAAATCCTCTTCAAAGTTCAACAAGACGCTCCTTCCCTGCCGTTTCACCTTGGAGATCAAGTATCTGGAGTGAGTCTGGGCGCCTGGAATTGGGGAGTCTAGGCGCCTGGATTGACTATGGGTGCTTGGAATTGGGAATCCAGGCACCTGGATTGAGTCTGGGCGCCTAGAATTGGGGATCCAGGCGCTTGGACTAGGAGACTGCACAAAAATCTAAATTTTGCGGGGCCATTCTGAGTGCTACTGAACTCCGTTTTACACATGATTTGAAGCGTTGGAAAGCTTATCAAGTCTACTTTCTAACCCAATTTTGAACCCAAGACGATTTGTACATCAAAATTTATGACCATTTTACCCTCAGAAGGTCATGAAAACAAGTCATTTTAGTAAAATGTGCATATCTCCCTCATTTTAAAATGGATTGGGAAATATTATATGTTGATAAAGAGGGTTTTGAATGTACTAGAAAGTGGTGCAATCTTGGGTTTATTTTGGAGAGTTTTAGGAGGGGTTTCCAAGTTCAAAATCAAGCTTCGCGTGCTCTTATCGGGCATTTTCATCCTTGGGGATGCTTGATAAGTTTCTCGGGTCAAAATTGGGGTGTCTACAATGTTGTATTGCCAACGGAAATTGTAGTGAGATCACAAAGAGTTGCCTCTCAAAATAATAGACATTGGAGCATACCATCAAGCAATGCATATGGAGCTTGAAGAGATAGATGAAGAAAGGATCAAAGCTTTAAATCAAATTCTACTACAAAAATCCAGAGTAGCTAGGAGTTATAATAAGAATGTAGCTATTTGAAGCTTTGATATAGGTGATTTAGTATGAAAAGAGTACTGCCTATCAAAGAAAGAAAGCAAGGACTTGAAAAATGGGCTCCAAATTGGGAAGGGTCTTTCCAAGTACATAGAGTGCTTAAAAGAGGGGCATATCATTTTAGAAATTTAAATGGTTGTCCATAGGAGAAAAATTAATGGAAGATACTTAAAGGCTTATGTCCCAACTATTTGGGAATCCTTTAATAAAAGATAAAACTAAAAGTAGTTTGTCTTTTGTTTGCCTGTGTTGTTCAAGGTAATTCATAAAAGTAAACAATAATTAATAGTTGAAGCTCATAATTCAAGTGATGAGATCAACATTCCAAGCAGTTCAAACAGTCATGAAATTGAAATAACACAAGCATTTCATTCATTACTCAAAAATTGTACAATTGTGTCTGCTAGGTCACTCAACACATGAGCACCTTTATTACAAATAAATTCATAAATTTCTTCTTGATCAGTGGTTCATTGCAGTTAACCTTCAAGGTCTCTCATATTTGCAACTACAAAAGAAGCTTTGTTCATAGAAGCTTGCATGTTAGTGGTTGTTTGAGCAATCTCTCCCTTGACTTTAAGCAGAGCCTCTTCTAAACGTGCTTCCTCTTCTTTCAACCAATGCAGCTTGATAGCATCTTGGTAATAAGAAGAAATCACACTTTGGGCCTCATCATCTGCACTAGACAGTGCTGCCTTCATGCTTTGTCTTTGAAGGTGTCTTTCTTGAACTTCACAAAGCTAATGGGCCTTTGCTTGAAACTTAGAAGCCTTAGTCAAGAGTTGTTTATGTAAGTCTTGGGAGGCCAGTTTCAGCACCCATGCAGCTTGACAGCAAATTTGCCGTTGTGCCTTTAGATCTCCTTCAGCCAACATTTCAAAATTAAACTTTGAGAATTGCTGGAGGACTTCCTTCAATTCTTGAATTTCATCTTGTGAGAAAGTAGGCTTGACCAACTCAGAAGGGGATAAACTACGTCGAGCTTTGAGTTGGATGATATGAGATTCTGGATAAGGAATTGGAGCTCTTGGATTTGTGATTCTTTGACAGAAATCACTTACTTTCAATTTGAACTGCTCCAATGAGGAAAGATCACCAACAACAACATTAATTGGAGCACTGGCTTCCTATTAAGAAGAATGTACAAGTCATTAAGTCTTGATCCTTTTAATGAAATAAGATGACCACAAAGATAAGCAAGCATAAGACACAAGTACCTCAGCTGGATGGATTTATTCTGGCACAACTTGTTTCTATCGAGTGTCATCACCTTGTGGTTGGTCAAGAGCAACTTGTTTAAGTACTACTTCAGCTTGCTTAGAAGTTTGAGCAAAAAGAGCTGATGATACAATCTCAGGGAATAGATTTGAAGCATCTATGGGAAGAGGAAACCCAGAAGTGGCATGCACTGAAGTACCAATCTCAGCACCTGCACCTATATAACTCTTTTGAGGATCATCAGAGAGTGTTTTCCAGTCATCAGTTCGGGCTACTAAATATCTTTTGCAACAGAGTCCTTGGCAACATCTCTTCGTTCAAATCTATATCACCCACAAAGGAGGAAGGCTCTGCAGTAGGACCTATGGTAGTTGATATTGGTGCTTCAGTGGGCCCCCTTTGAACAGTCTTTGAAGCTAAAGCGCTTGCTACAATACTAATGACAGGAGGAGGCATGTCTTGCAAGGTGACCTCGGGTTGAGATTTGAGTACTTCAGCTTTCTTAACAGTTTTCTCAATAGAGAAAGAGGCAACTCCCTGTCTTTTTTTTTTTTTTGATATCCGAGGAACAGTCCTACAATAGGCCACTAATTGGACCCACTGCACGACCCAAACCTCGGAGGGGCTGGTGCAACCCACAAAAGTCACCCCCCCCCCCCCCCCCCCGCGCCGCCTAGCATAGGTACTCACCCTGTAGGGAATCGAACACCTGACCAAAGGGAGTACCCCTAAAGTCAGGCACTCGCCTTAACCACTGGGGCAACCCCTGGGTGTGTGCAACTCCCTGTCTAGCAATTGTATCAGGCTTTGAAATTGTAGTTCCTTTAGGAATAGAAGGATTAACTTGTTCTTGAGTCCCAACAGATGCATGTTCAGTTGGCTTTGAAGTAGTTTTCGAAGCCTCAGTATGCTTGATTTTTACCTATTTATCTAAAAAAAAAAAAAAGGATTAAGTAGATGTTAAGTTGAATTCGAAGGCCAAAAGGAGTTTGGTATCAAGAGGAAGGGATCATAAGGTTAACCTTTCACAAATTGGCCTATGGGAACATTTTTTGTCTCTCCCTCTTTTGGTTCCTCAATTAGTATTTTCCTCCTCCTCTTGGAAGCCTCATAGACTTTGGCAAATTTAACCTTTTCATGTCTAGGCTCTTGTTCTTGACTTGTAGTGTCTTTTCTTTTCTCAACTATAGAAAGAAAAAGAAGAAGGTGAGAATATATAGTACAAAGGATTCTGAAATCAATATAGATTTGAGGGATAAAGAATTACCTTGCTCTGAAATTGGAGAAACAGAAGCTTGAGCAAGTTCTTTCTCTTTCCTGGCACTCTTCTTGGGGGTAAATTCTGCATGATGAATCATAAATTAGAAAGAGAAATGCTTTGGAAAGAGATTTATAAGAAATATATGGTTACCTGATGAAGGAGGAGGAGTAACTCTTTGCTTCTGAGCCCTAGTCATCATTTAAGACTCAGCTTGGATAGATTGGAGAGGTTTAACATTCAAAGCAACAGACACCAAGGCGGAAGATTGCACCTCTGGTGTTTCTTCTCTTTGGACTTTGCTTCTCTTCTTAACACCAAATCCATCATCTGATACAGAAAATGAACTAAATTGAGCCTCACCCCCAACGGTAGTAGGGCATCCAATATGATTTACAAAACCTTGAACTGAGGCAGTCTGATTGTATAGCCCAATAAGATTGTGCCACCATCTTGAGAATGCTGTAAAAATGGGACTGTCAATGGCAAATTTGAAGGGCGTGAAAGCTGCCCCAGATCTCCTAAATTCCACATTAAGGCATGAAAGATGGTGCTTATCAACCTTTTTCCTGTCATAAAGGAGAACATTGGTTTCTCCAGGAAAAGGGCATGGGATGGCTTGCACCATACCAAATTGTCTAGCAAATTGGGTTGGACAATACGTTTCAACATGAGTTTGTTTACAACCACCAATAATCCCTCCTACAAAGATCTCCCTTGGAAGGAGAATACTTCCCCAAGCATCAGCGAAAGATTTTGAACCTCTGTTCTCCATCATCTCTTTTATCCAGGATGGTCCAATGTTCCAATTAGTGAAAGGACGAAATTCTACTTCTTTATCCTCTCTCGTGTTGAAAAAATATTGCAAATATTCAATTAATGTAAGAGGGTTCGAAGCCAGAATTCTGAACTTGTCCCCATATACATTGACGGGTTCTGTAACGACAACTTCAAAGATGGGAAAGTATGCTACGAGCAAGAGCTGCAAGAACCAAAGAGGGCCCCCTAAACTTGGCAAATAAACTTGGCATAAGAGGCTTTGATTGGCTATCAGACCCTATCTTGTAGACATAGCCCAGAAAATATGAAGCCAAGTCAAACGTCTCACCTTTAGAAAGGGAATATGCCAGAGGGGCAAATTCATGCATATTTTTCTTACCACTATGGCAAAAAATCATTTTGCTTAAAGTATATAGAACATATGCAAAGATTTCCCTGTTAGATACTTTATCACCGAATTTTGCTTCAGAATATAGAAAATTCCCATATGATGCATATGAACCAGTGGTTTTCATTTCTTTCAAGGGTGGAACTTCAATGGGTTTAGAAATGTGAAACATTGGACCAAATGGAGGAAGTTCAGTAAGAAAAGCCACATCTAAAACTATGGGAGCCATCATTCCACAGTTAAAACCGAAATAGTTGAATGATGGATCCCAAAAAAGCTAGGGCAGCGTGTATAAGAGTAGGATTTTGTGGTATACCATATTGAAGCAGAAAAATAATATGTGAAAGTCCAGTTTGCTCCAACTCTTTCTTCTTGTACTTCAAGATGTGCTCAGTCCATATATTCATTCCATCCTTCATCTTGAACTGGCCAGCACACGAAATTCTTTTTGGGCCAATCTGCGAAGTTTAATGTTTGATCTTTAATAAGTTTATTTTCCTTCAAAATAGGGTAACATGGAGTAAATTTGAGAGGAAGGTCAAAGAATGCAAGGCCTAGGATATGGGTATCAGCTTTATCAGGGTTCGCGATGAAGATCTGGTTATGTAATGACCCATCTGAAGATTTTAAATTTGCTTCATTAACAAATTTTTTGAGGGCAAAGGAAGGGATTCCAGTTGGGTCTGAAGTTTCAGAGGCCATGGATTGCAGAAGTTTGAGAGTAAAGGAAGGAGTGTGAGTTTTTGAAAGTTTGAACGCACAAATAAAAACGCTCTAAGCCCTAAGATTTATACGTTGCAATCAAATGATATCAGTTCAGGTCAGGTGTTGGTTAAAGGATAATTGGGCCTATATATTATTTTGGCTCAAGTTTGAAGTTAATCCTCAAATAACATTTGGATTTAATTTTGGAATTGTTGTATATATCAAGCCATTGTGTTAGTTTAGTTTTTATGAAGTACGTACATCTTATTATATTTGTTTATTTTAGGTTCGAACTGATTTAGAGTATTTAAGGGTGCTTCGAAAAGCATCATAAAATACAAAATAAACCATTAAAATGGCAAGATTGCATTAACATAAAGAAATATTACATGCTACAAGAAGAAGTTCTATTACATCGAAAGCAAAACTAAGCATCCACTGATGTTGGAGCAGCAGTTGGAGTTGAAATGATTTGAAAATAATGAGGAAAACTCCAAGTCACTAAGGCATGAAACCTTGCCCAAGTGAAGCTGAAGAATTCCCTTTCCATTATCCTAACCCTGTTTTCTTCATCCAGTTTGAGTTTTTTCTCAATCAGTGGCCTGATTTTCAAAATCAAACCTTTGGCTTTGATTTCGAATTTGGCCAACTTAAAAGCGTTCCTCTTCATGTGTCTTTTAAACTTCTTTCGAAGCCTTTTAGAAACATCAGTGGGCATTTCGAAGGAATCTCCCTTCAAGTTTTCTATCTTGTTATAAAGTCTTGTGACTTGATCATGAACAATCTCATAATCATGGAGATCTTGATTGAACCCAAATGCAGCACTGCTACTTTTCATCCACATTCGAAGAAGAGGAAGCTGGCTCTGAAAGGAGTGGATGAAGGAACCACTTTGCTCCGAAGTGGCACCTTGAAGGGTCTCACAACCCATAAGAAATTTTTGTTAAGGGACATCTTCTTCAAGAATCCCTATATCCAGAAAAGCAAAAGCAGCTAATAGTTCCTTGGCTTTAACAGAGTCAGATTGTGGGTAAAGAGTGTAAGAAATATCAGCATGAACAATGGTAGAGTCAAACTTGATATTCTTCAACTCTTTGAACCAATTTGGGTTCTCTGGAAGGGTCCAAAGAGGAGGATCAGCAGGATCAATGAAGTTTGCACCAAATTGAGGCCTTCAAACCTCATTTAACCAATAGATATACTGCTTAGTGGCTTGATGCTTAAGTTCACCATAACCAACAAAGGTAGACCTTTCTGTCACACACACTTTAAAGAATGGAGGAGTGAGACAAGAAGCAATGAGGTTGTCAAGAAGCATACTGTTAGGATCATTTCTAATAAAAGGAGATAAATACCTACTCATAGCCAATGAGCGATATTTGCTCCAGCCCTTAAAACCAGCAGGGTCATCCATCTTGACCACCACTATTTCAGATGGCAAACCCCATAGAAATGGTTTTGGAGTAGAAGGGATAGGAGGGTTCCATGGATCAACTGGTGTTTGCTTTTCCATTTGAACCACAACATAAGAGCGACTCGTTCGAATCTCACCAACAATAGGTGTGACAGCATTCTTAGTTTCAACAGGAGTGAAAGCCATTGAGATTCATGTTCTCGAAGGCGTTTTGAGTAACAGTAACATCAGCCATTGTTATTTTGGTTTGAAAAGATGAAGTTTGGTACGAGAATTGATGATTAGTTTTACCAATAATTGAGTTCTTTTATAGATAGAATTTTAAGTTGAAACGATTCAAATTCTTGTAAGTGGATAACGTGTGGATTAACTGCCCATTTTCCATAAATCCCTCATGGGAAACATAAGACTTAATCGTAATTCTCTCATTGGAAATGACAAGAACTGCCAATAACTTCCACTTTGGAAGTTTACAAGAATTCGAAGCAGCAAAGGCACACTAACACGTATTTAAATTCCTTGAATAACGATGTTAATGTGGGGGGTATGTTTACATATAGAATTAACAAATCCAATAATTAATTGACACGTAATCAATTATGTCAAACGTTGGCAAATATGTGACAATGAAGATGCACTGGATTACTGATATAAAGATGGATTGATACGATGTCGTATTAGTTCTCATGTTTGAAATGCAGTTATTGGCAGTTATAAGTCAAACTAATATAATAAGTTGACTTCGAAACCCTGATTTCAACTGCTAAGTGCATGAACTCCACGTGTAAACGCATGAAACAAGGTAGTTGACAGTTAAGACACGTGTAGCATATCATGCAAGGCAGTTATTTCCTTAACACTTAATCATTTGAGTTGAATAAGTAACTATGCAGATTCAAATTAAAACTTCTGAAGGAAGATTAACAAGTTCAGATCTATTGGAGGGAAGAAACTGCCAATTTGAAGTGCAAAGATGGAGTTCGAAGCAAGCCAAGTTCAAATTCTTTGAGTGAGAAGTTCAAATTGCAAGCAATGCCTATAAATAGAAGAAATCGAAGAGTAAAAACCCCCAGACAAATCTTCAACAAACAGCTATCAAACAAATGATGCTTGGTTTGTTCATTGGCAAAGTAGAATTAAGATTTCGAATCAATTCGAAGTAGGTTAGGAAGTAGATTAGGAAGTAAATTTCGATTGTTCTTGTAACAATCAATTGTTCGAAGTTCTTGTTACCTTGTATTTGAAGTTGAAGGCAATTTCGAAACCTTTGATTTATCAATCAAAGTATCTTGTTTCTTTGTTGTTCTTTGATTTCCTAACTATATTGGTTTCCATTTCTTCACTTTGAAGGAAAAAAATCCTCTTAGTTGAGGTAATTGAACCAATAAAACACAATCGCTTGATTAGATTTGGTTTTCCAAAGTTAATCCGAGGGAGGAGATTTAAAACTCTCTCTCGCAGGCTTGCACACAATTATTTTCCATTGCAAAGAAGTAAAAGAACCAAACACTCCCCCATGTGCATGAGTTTCTAGGAAATTTCCTTCATTAAAGAAGCACATGCTCACATACTTGGACAGAAAGAAAACCTACATACTCCCTCCGTCCCATTTTAAATGCTCCCTATGTATATCCGTGCCATTTTCAAACATCTATATCTTTTTATTGGTAAGGTTTCCAAAGTTTTTAAATTTTTTGTCCAATAGATCTAATTGAGATCTATCAAATAAGATCCATATTGCATATAAAATGTATTATAGAATGAAAACTATAAGAGTTTTAAAAAAATACGCATAACCGATGGGAGCATTTAAATTGGGACGAAGGGAGTATATACTAGCACAAAGAAAATAATTATTGGCCCAAAATAGTATTTTTCAAAATAATTTTAAGAAATTTATTAGAGGAAATATGAAAAATCAATTTTATAAAGAAAATTTTTTTATTTAGTAAAAATTAGGGTCGTTACACATCAGTTGTGCGTTAGAGGATGAGGTTGTGGGTTAGTAGAAGATGGATTAAACATCAGAGCTAGTTCCACACATTAACAAAAAAAAAAAAAAAAACTTAATTTTGAAAATTAGAAGCCCAAAAATCATGAATGAAGCTTTACAAAATCAACTTGTTTTCACAGAGATAAGTTTATTAGTTGTAGTGGGCAGATATAGTATTTTTTATTTTTTATTTTTACCGAGATAAGTCTATCGGTCAGTTTTAGTGGACATATAGTGAACAAACTTGTTAATTGTAGAGAACAATTACAACGAATTTTTTTTTTTTTTTTTTCAAAAGAGATAAGTTCATCTTCTCATTATTTTTTACTGAGACAAACATAAATTAAGCATAGATAAGTTTATCTGTTAGACATAGTAAAATATTTATATATATATAAGATTATTTGTCAATAGTGGATAGATTTTGTGAGTAAACTGTTAGTTGTAGAGGAAAATTATAGTGAATTTTTTTTTTATAGAAGATACAAATTTATCTGCTCATTATTTTGGACAAAGACAAAATTAAATTTACCAGAGATAAGTTCATTTGTTAGTCGTAGCGGGCATATGTAAAGAGAAGTCAAACGGATTACCTTATCTCTCTTCAAGAGTTCAATGAGATAAGTAAGTGTGTGACTTGTTTAAAAGATTTTTTTGAAATAAAAATAAGGAATACTGCGAAATTGCATTTAAATGTAGATATGCAGAGTTAATGTGAAAGGATAACTTGTGTGGGGTTTGTTGGTTGCACCTTGTTAGTTGAGGGGGTGTGTGTTATTGCACCTATATAAACCGAGAGAGAGGGAGAGAGAGAGAGAGAGAGAGAGAGAGAGAGAGATCACTTCTCTCCCTCCCCATGATAGTCGGGCCCCTCCTCCCATTCTCTCTCTAAAAATTTCTCACTCCCACACCCAAATTCACCCTCCTCACTCAAACCCATTGTAGATCCACTCTCCTACGTGCATTCTCACCTCATTTGGAACCCAGGTCTCGCTTGTATTCGCTTGGAAGCTCATTTTTCCGTTGGGTTCAAGCTTTGGAGCTAGGTTGTTGATTTGATTCTTAATTGGAGCTTGAATCTTTGAGGTAGGGTTGTTTTCTACTCTTTCTAAGTGTTGTTCAGTTGGTTTATGCATAAGTTTAGCTTGGATCAAACTTTTATCATGTAGACACCTCAATTTGAACCTAAGAAAATCCATGGCATTCTCGATGATGAAAATGGACAGATAAAAACACGTTGGAGCTTGAATAAATGCTTGAAAACCTCACCAAAACCCATCAAACACCCTCACTAACCAAAAACAAGAGAGGGAGACATTTTCAGCCATTTTTGGCATAGAACCTTCAGGTTAGTTGCAAAAGCACTTGAGGATCCTAATTTGGCCCTGAAACCAACCCCTAAGCAAGCTAAACTACCCCTTTCACTCTATAAATACCCCCCATTGTTCTCCATTTTGAGGATGATCAACCAACTCTCAAGAGAAGCCCACACTCTACCAAAATACTCCAGAATCCATCATCTCCTACCTCAACAATCAACACCAACGCCTTCAAGTACCTTAAACCCACTTTACGACTTTCATCAAAACCAAAAACTCAAGATTCATAGGTAGAAATCCTATTAGCTATCAAAATCCAGTCCCATTCACTGTAGAAAACCACATTAAAACTGATCAACCTCTCTACTTCACTTTAAGCCGTCCATCAAAGCATAAAATCAAGCTCCAAAGGTAGAAATCCTACCAAAATGTGTTAAGAAGGTCCCTTTGAGAGACGCCCATAGGCTCGCTCTAGTTCCAAATACCAGTAGGGGGTCTAAGAAGAGGTTAAACGTGCTACAACAGAGCTCCAAGCTCAGCACCCAAAGAGCCCGTTTGGGTGCCCAAAACACCCCGCTTGGGTGCTCAAACCATCTCTCTCTCATCACTTGTTTTTGTTTATATCAGTTTATTTGAGGTTCAAAAAATCATTTCTATCATGTTTTGGGGGCTATAAATGGTTCGTGTAGCCTCTGTACATTTCAAAATGGGGCCTAAAGCATGTTTGAAGGCTTGATCATGCTTTTAAATGGGAGTTTTGTAGTCGAATGTTAATCAAACTATGACTTTTCACTCATTTCATGCGAAGAACAAAGCAAACTAGAGGATAAAAGAGGTTAGCTAGGCCACCCAAAGCGCCGCTTTGGGCACCCAAAGCGTCCCCTTTGGACTCATCTTGGAAAGCCTCATTTATCTTCAATTTTGATTCAAGATCCTTTTATTAGGGCTTGTAGCCTTTCAAAGCTTTATTTTCTGTTGGAAATCAGTCTTGAACTCATTATTTGACCTTCAAACAAGTCAAAGTCGTGATTTGCAAGCTTCATCCACTCTATAAATGTGGGCTTAGGGGAAGAAATTTGAGGAACAGAAGCTTTTGAGCAGAACCAGAGATGAAACAAAGGTCAACAGAGGATTTAAGACATGAGCCTAAAGCTAAATAGTTCACATTCTAGCCCAGTGACCCACCCCCCCCCCCCCCCCCCCCCCCCCCGGGGCCTCGATTGGGCGCCCAAACCCCTCTTTAGGTGCGCAAAGCTCCTCTTTGGCGCCCAAAGAACCATCAGAGGCACAAACTATTTTCCGTGTAGGAACATTGTGAAACTGTGCTTAGACTTTCATTACTTGCATATCTGCCATACAAACTCCGTTCGTCATCTTGATTATTATACACTAGATTGAGTGATTTGTTTTTTAACCTTATTGTAAAAGGGATGCCACACCCTTGCTCTGAAATTGTAAACCATTTTTGTGAGTGATTTTTGGGTAGATAAATCATTTGAGTTAGGTTTTACTAGCGCCGGATTCTTAGCTAGTTGGAGTGGATTCGGAGTAATCGCTCATTGTAAAGGTTTTCTAGCACCCGTGAAGCTAGAAGGTTGTAAGTACAGTTGGAGATAGTGCAGCAATTCCTGAGTAGGACACTTGGGAAGTGGAGTAGGCTGTGAAATGGACCGAACCGCTATAAAATCCTCGTCTTTGATTTCCCTTTCCCTGACTCTTTTATTTTCCGTTTGCATATCTGAAATTGCATTACTAATCTGGTTAGCCACATTTATCTAAACCAAAGTGCATAACTGATTGTCTTATTGCTGAATCTTTTTTTTTTTTTCATCTCATTAGGTTAAGTTTTGCAACTTCTGGTGGTTCTAAAATCCTGTCATTTGAGCTTGTGGTCTGCCACTACATACTTTTTCAATTCAGTTTTGTGTTTAGTTTTTAAAGTGTTATTTTAGTTGAGAATCCCAATTTACGCCCCTCTTTGATTGTTATTTGAGCCTACAATTGGTATCAAAGCCAGGAGGTCATGAGTTCGAGTCGCGAGAGCATCATCGTGAGAGAGGGATTGTTGGGCCCAGAGTGCTCCCATGGATTTGGTTACACAATGTCACTCCCTGCAATCGCTCTAAAATAGACTTCCGGGTGTGATGTCAAATGCCATAAAAGACTTAATTGAAGCCCTTCTGAACACCGATTAGTTTTAGAGAGATGATGGAAAAACGGTTCTGACACCCTCGATCCAATAACATACAGGGAAATGAAAAAAATCAATGACAAACCATACAAATGGATTCATAGACCATCTTGACCAACATATTAACAAGATCTTTACCAGACATCCGAGCCGCCAAGATCTTCACCTCATTACAAACAATTAAGATCCATAAGAAGAATTACATTCACAACTAACCATTTGAAAGGCCGACACATTACCTTGATATATACCCATTACACAAAGTACGATCTCTTATCAGCGGGGGGTATTTATCGAAAATGCCATTCTGTTGGTCAAACGGTATTGGTTGGAAATGTCACTAGTCCCAGCATAAGGACTTATTGGCACAGTGTAAAGGTCTTTTGGTGCTTCTTCACTCATCAAACTTTCACTCTCGTCGTGAATTTGCTCATTAACCCATGGATGTTTTCTAAAATTCCTCAAACCTTCTAATTCCATTGCCACTTCTCTCATTGTAGGCCTCTCTTCACTTTTCAAACAAAGACACCTCTTCACAAGCTCTGCAATTGTTTGGAGTTGCTCCAAGGTCCCTTCCTTCACCACACGAGGCTCCAAAATTTGGAACAACCTATTTTCCTTCATTGACACAATGAAGTAGGTCGCCAAAATACTTTCCTCTTGAGACCTCTCCGAGTGAAAGGGAATTTTCCCAGTCAAAAGTTCAGCCAATACTACTCCAAAACTATAAACATCGCTCTTCTCTGTCAATTGGCTAGAATGGAAGTACTCGGGATCCAAATAACCTAAAGTCCCTTGGACTAGGGTGGTTACTTGAGTTTGATTCAAATGGACTAATCTAGAAGCCCCAAAATCTGCCATTTTTGCTACGTAATTGTCGTCTAGTAATATATTGGCTGACTTGACATCTCTATGAATGATTGGAATGGAAGCGGCAGAGTGAAGATAGGAAAGTGCATTGGCTGCTTCTGCGGCTATTCTTAATCGATTCTCCCATGATAGCCAAGATAAACCCTTGTGAATATGTTGGAATAGTGTCCCCTTAGATACATATTCATAAACAAGCAAGGGAACCTCTGTTTCCAAACAACATCCCAAGAGCTTCACAACATTCCTATGGTTAACTTGTGTTAATATCACCACTTCATTGATAAATTGCTCTATCTGGTTCTCATCCATTAGTTTGGACTTCTTGATGGCAACTTCGCTTTTGTCGGGTAAAATCCCTTTGTAAACCACACCAGAACCACCACAGCCAAGGATCCGGTTCTTGGCGTAGTTGTTAGTGGCTTTCTTAAGCTCTTCTGCTGTGAAGAGTTTTGATGACTCTGCACCTGTTCCATCAATTGAAGAAATTTGTTGTTTCATCAACAACCCACCATTTTGTTGAAAGAATTTCTCCCTTAGTTTGATTAACTTCCTTCTCCTGATGCTAAAGTATAGCCAAGTTACCCCAATTAGTAATGACAAGAAGCCGAAACTCAATCCTGCAAGAAATTTAGGTATAAACTCAGTCGTCAGCCAATTTCTATGTGAACCTTTGAATTTATAGCAAACTTGGTAGATTAGGCTGTGGTTTTCTCTTTAGGGATAGCTGTTCTTAAGCCATTTCCTCGTAAATTATCATGTTCTTATTCTCTACTTTATTGCTATCGTTGTGTTTCTTAGGTGTATGGTTAATGAATCATGAAACATGATCAAATTGGACAAAATTGGTATTGTCAATTTTTAAATTGATAATCCTATTCACCAGTTTCAATGTGTATTTTCTCGAACTTGAAATCGACTATGAATCCTAGTTCATTTTAGAAAAACAAAACCATATCCCAACTACTTGTTATGCTCAAGAGATAGCAACTGTTACCAAACTAATAAATTGAACGTTAGGTCTCCATAGTGGCCAAAGTTCTAAGAATTGGCTAATAGAGTACCTTAAATCATTTTGGCAGTACATAGAGATGTCGAAATGTTGGAAGTTGGGTATCTATATTTGCCAGATGTATCAATTGAATAAACCACTCATTCTTATGTATCGACCGAAATTTTGCGATAGCGCTATCCGAACTACTTATATATGGTAACTATTACTTTAAACTAAAAACCATATTGTGGATGAGTTTTACAACAAAAGAATTGGGATCTGATGTTGGCATCTTAGTGGTGCAGATTTTTAAGCAATTACGTACCTAAAGAGAACTTGATCACTGGGAATTGTGAGGCCTTGGCAATGCACCCACGTCCGTCTGTTCTTCCATCGCCAAAGTAATTATCAATACAAGAACAATTAAAACTTCCGGGAGTATTGATGCAAATTGCATTTACATCACAATCATTAAGATTGGGATCTTTACACTCGTCGATATCTGCCATCATTAACAAATAGGCTAAACAAATGTTATGGTAAAATATCAAAAGCATTCTATATATATCGATATATTGCATTACATGAAATTATTTTAAATTGTACTCCTAGTTCTCATGACAGTTTTTATTTTTTTATTTTTGTTGGCAAAAGAAGTAATATTTTATTGATAACAACAAATCATTACAAGAGAGAGAATAAAATAAAACCCTAAATAGTTGGCAAGAAAAAAGAGTTGGCAAGAAGCCTATAATAAATAAATAAATAAATAGTTGGCAAGATTCAAGAAACCAACAAACACCAAAAAATCTCAAAATCTCTAACACCCAAAAGCCTTCTCTCTTTTTGGGCAATCCATTAACAGAGTTGCTATTATTATTGCTATGAAAGGTGTAGTTGGTATAGGGTCTAGTCTTTGTACTGAATTCCATTGTTTTGGTTATGTGGTCCTTTTTTAAAGGGCAAGTCTTCTTATTGATGTACTTATTGGTGGATTTACAAATCCACCGGTTATCATATTAAAAGAAAAAAATCAAACAAACCTTTGCATCCCGGACTAAGATATGGGTTGCCCTCATAACCTTTAATGCAACCGCAGAGATATCCTCCATAGCTACTATCTGAATCGACACACGAAGTATTTTGCTGGCACAACAATGAATTCGAGTTCAAAGCTTCGACACAACTCTGGTTTCCACCCATCACAAAATCTAGTACTATGGGTACGCTATCCATGGTCCGATTCACGAAAGTGGGGTCCAAAAAATCTGATGCACCTCGGAATTGAAAGCTATCCTGCTCCCCAAGAAAGGCATAACTACAAGGGTCAAATGACCAAACCTGTGGAGGCATGCATAAGAATAAATAAGATAGAAGATAATGAGTTTGGTGTTACTTCTCAGGTGGTTGTGAACCTACGATGAAGAAAAGAAAAAGAAAAGAAAAGAAAAGAAAGAAAAGAAAATTGCACATCTCGTCTCAAAGGCACTGGAGCTTTGAAATTTACCCAGTCATAGTTGGGAATAATTGAAACGATTGATTTATTAGAGATTTTATATTGATGGAATAGAAACCAAAATTTGGTGGGCACATATTAAAGTTTAATCCTTTGTAAAAAAGGAGTTTTTTTTTTCAACAAAAAGTTACTCCGTATTCATATTAATTGGTATTTGATCAACATGATTTCTTGATGATTGCAAAATTTGATGGCAAATGAGCTAAAAAAATACACACGATTGAACAAACTAGGCCGTGTAGGGCCTTTTATATATGTCTTGGGCAGGATACGATTTCCATTTCAATTGAGAATAAAATTAGGTACATGGAATCCTTCAACTAAATACCAAATGTCTCCCCAAAAAAAATTCTTTAGCCTTGTGGAATAAAAGTTAATTCCTTCAGTTATGTTTTTCACCATATTTTATAATGGTGGAGTAAGGTTTATTTATCTTCCCCGTACGAGAAGGTTTGATTCCAGAATTAAAAGAGGACTGGATGAGGACATGGGAAATGGCTTTAAAATTTCTTGTTTTCGTTTAGCTAGTTTAGTTTAATTTTCCAATCATTACCCTATTTCTCTTCAAGCATTACTTTACTTTTCAATTATTGTTCTCATCTGTCTCTGTATCTCTCTCCACTCATTACCCATATTTTCAATCATGACCACATTCCTCTCTCCACTCATTATCCTTACAAACGAAACAAAACAAAACAAAACTACCAAAACGAATACAACCGTAGAGATTAGAGAGCAGTACATGATTGGTTGGGTGATATGTGCGAAGCTAGCTAGTTCGGATAAATTTCTTTGGCAGCGATGTTATTTTCTCCCTCTCCCTTTAAACTTGTTGTATCTCTTAGTTAACTTAATGAAATTTCTTCTTCTTTCAAACAAAATATATATAGGAAGATGTTCTATTGCATTGAGGACTCCCTCAAAGATCTCCTCCGTGAGGACCACCCATTTTTTGATTTTCCTGACTAAATTTCGACGATCCGAACCGGTCAATGTGTTTAAAACATGTTTTTCATGGCCAACGCGAGGAATCACACAAAAAAAATGCCCGAAAGGGCTTCATCCGAGCGGTTTTCATAATAACCGTACATATATAATTTATCGAAAAATGCTCGAATGAAGCCCTTCCGAGTTTTTTTTGGACGAATCCCCACGTTGACCCTTAAAATCACATTTTAAACATATTGAGCGGTTCGGATCGTCGAGATTCGACCCCGATCCATGAGCTCCGCAAATTACGAGTTTGAGGGAGTCCTTAGTAGAACGGGATCCATATATATATATACACACAAATTTGTAGCTGTGGAATTAGAGCAAGTGATTGTCCTTTTAATTAAGAGTCCCTAATATTTTTTGTAAGTTAATTTGTTTATGTTATTACCGGAGTAGTATTAAATCCAAACCTTGGTATGATTGTCAATGCTAGCAGGGTCAGTAAAGTAGAACTTTAGCCCCTTTGGAATATCGGTTTGGCAGCAACCCATCCCGGAACAATACCCAGCAAGCACGTCCGAACTTTTCGAGCATAGGGACACACATCCACTGGTGATGTTGATCAGCCCCTGAGGCCCCGGCCCAACAGACCCCATAATCAGAGAAAAGTCATCGCACCCGGTGACCGTGAACTTATTCGCCGTGTACGAAAACGTGTATGGGGAGACCCACAATTGGGTCCAGGCGGAGCTATCTTTGATCACGGCCCCGGTTTGATTGTAGCACCGAGTAGCCACGACGTTTCTGATCCGGACTTCGGTTTGCGAGATGGATAGGACCTCGAGGGTCCCATTGCTTAGCAAGGCCTTTGGAGGGTCGGAAGACGTGGTGCAGTTGATGTCGAACCACGAGTCGATTGAGCACCCCGCCCCGACCCCTATGCCGAACGGGTAAGGGACGATTAGGTTTCCGCATTTGGATTGGCACCCGGGCTTGGTGATGAAGAAGCTGGAGTCGGTTATAGCGGCCACTGCGGCGGTGATGTTGGTGGTGGTGGTGGTGTTTATTCCTTTTGTGGGTTGTGTTAATAGGAGCAATGAAAGAAACAAGAGGAGTATACGGAGATGCATGTTGAAGGATGGACAAATAGATGGAAGAGAATGCACTTCAACAATCGAATGACCTCATGTGTTTCTCTCTCCCTCCTGCCCCAAGAGATATATATCTATATATACTATACAACACATTCCCTTGTTTCTAAAAAAAACATTTACTTCTAAATGTACAGCTTCAATATACTATTATTTCAAGTTGAGCCCACTTCTAAACTAATTCTACTTTTGTTATAACATTTCATATAAAATTTGGAGCAGAAATTTGAGTTTGCATCCAAGGAGGTTGTTCTTCTACCCCTCTTTCCTTTTTCAATCTTTGGTTAATCTGCAGTCGCGATCACCCCCTCCAAATTAATTTAAGTAACCTTATTCTAAGAGTTTAAATTATTTCCACACCAGTGAAGACAAAAGTTTCCTCCAAAGCAAATACATTGCGCCACATGTCGATATTCTACTAATTGGGATCACTATTTGGACACATGGCGCAATGCAATCGATTTGGAGAAAACTTGTATTTCCACCGGTGGTGGAAATAACTTAATCTCATTCGAATATAGAAAAACATTCTTTACATCGGAGGTGGAAAACCACCGTCATATGTGGGCCCCATCATGAGTTTATTGTTGCAATCTGAACTGTTCATCTTGTAGAGCCCGCAGAGTAGTACATTTGTGCAAAAAATCAGCTTGATCGAACATCGATAAGTACGTAAAATTTTGAATTTTGTTTTGTATTGAAATGAACAATCATGGACAGTTTAACTTTAAAATCCATGACTGTCCATTTTACAAAATAAAATTCAAATTTTGATATATCTGTCGATGTCCGATCAAGTTGATAATTTGTGTGGATGTACTACTCAGTGGTTCTTACAAAATGAACGGTTCGAATCAACAATTAACACAGAATAGAGCCCACAAAGACAGTGGTGGAAAATGGCAGTTTTCCACCGCCAGTATAAAAAATGCCCTCTCAGAGTAATATGCCGTCAAAATTGTTCAAAATTGCATTTGTTCCACACCAGCCACTGAAAAGAATTAAAAATCTGTCTTAGAAAGCTTAATAGACCACCAGAAAAATGGAGTATTTGCGTTATGATCAAACTTGAATTGCTGTAATGCTCCTTTTTCGGTGAAAAAAAAGGAAAAAAAAAAAAAGAATTGCTGTAATGCACTAATACATATATATTTGTGTCAATCATTGTAATGTTGACTTAGGCTCCGTTTGCTTTGGGCGGAAATCATTTTCTAGAAAACCTTTTCCATGGAAATCGTTTTCTAGAAAATAAAATGTTTTCTGTTGTTTGGTTGTGATACAAAAACATTTTCTAAAAAACATTTTCTGTTGTTTGGTTGACAAGGAAAACCACTAATATAATAAAATGACCGACACACCCACCCACAGAGACCCTATTTTCTCTGTAACGCCCCCAAGATTTGGGCACGTTAAATATTATTACAAACCATAATTAAGTTTAATCCTTAAACTTCAATACAAATAATAATGTCCTCAATCACTATATAAATAATAACCGGGGTGGTTCTAGGTCTTCGTCTATCCCTGTGCCAGGTCATTCCCCACTCCGGCAGCATTTCCTGCTCCATAGGACTGGTCCCCGTAGTATTGTTCCTGTCCATCTGGATAATCTGACATAATACGTCCGAGTCGCAAAAGCAACTTCATGGTATTATGTCAGGGTTACACGAGTGCAACACCGTGAGCAAAGCCCAGTAGTTCACTATGCTAAGCTTCTAAGTAGCAATTCTAGAACAATATGTTAAAAAACAGTATATAATACTTGTGAACAGTAAACCATGCATTAGATCATGCGTGTCAATGCGGATCAGAGTAAACATGCGCAGAAAACAGTATTTCACTTTCAGTATCGCAAGTCAGTGTCACGGTCATTTTCTCAAAACATATCCCCGGTTCGTTTTCTCAAAATCGTTCTCCATTATCAACAGTTTCCCATAAAATATCATTTTCTCGTACAGTGCCTCTTTCAGCATTCTTCTTCAAATTTCATACATCTCCCACGACTCGAAAGTTATTGGTCCGCTTAAGCCTCCTCTCAGCTGACGGTACCAACCTTTCCGCTCGAGGTCCCGGTTATCGTGCATCACCGAACTTAATAGCCTGTTGCACGGTCCGTTCTCCCCGCGACTCACACGACACAGTCCTGGCTGCTTTGCATCACCGAACTTAACAGCCTGTTCGCAAAGCCCGTTCACCGTGTGTTGTGCACGCTTAGCCCAAACATCCTAGTTCTCTCCGCGAACTGGAGGTGGCGCTCTCGCTGCACTACCGCATCAAAACCATTCCTCCAAGTTCTGATGCAGGACAAGATCACAGGAATATTATATTTTGGAAACTTTTATTAGTAGTAGCAAATCTAATTTAGTGCTGCCTGTTTAGCACAATTCTAGTTTCCTATTTTCTAGTTTTCTAGAGTTTTATTTCCTTATTTTTATTTCCTTATTTTGTTTTGCTTGGTCCCTACACCAAGTTATACTCTTGGTGGCCAAGTATTACCATATTAGTTAGGCCTCCTATTAGTATAAATAAGGGTGTAAGCCTATGGCATTATTCAGCTTTTAATCAAATATAATTCAGAGTATCTCTCTTTCTTCTTGTGGATTCAAGAACCTCGTGGATTCGAGACCTATTTTCGTTTGAACTAGTATGCAACTAGTTTCTCGTGAATTCCGCTACGTCAACTAGTAATTTTTGGTGTTGAACATTTTTGGAAGGGAATCTTGACGCAGCGGAATTCACGAGAAACTAGTTGCGTACTAGTTCAAACGAAAATAGGTCTCGAATCCACGAGGTTCTTGAATCCACAAGAAGAAAGAGAGATACTCTGAATTATATTTGATTAAAAGCTGAATAATGTCATAGGCTTACACCCTTATTTATACTAATAGGAGGCCTAACTAATATGGTAATACTTGGCCACCAAGAGTATAACTTGGTGTAGGGACCAAGCAAAACAAAATAAGGAAATAAAAATAAGGAAATAAAACTCTATAAAACTAGAAAATAGGAAACTAGAATTGTGCTAAACAGGCAGCACTAAATCAGATTTGCTACTACTAATAAAAGTTTCCAAAATATAATATTCCTGTGATCTTGTCCTGCATCAATCTCCTTTTCTTCAAAGGAACTCGTCCTCGAGTTCTCGTTCGGAACCTGCCATCTTCCATACCAAATAAATAGATACTTGGAATATTTCAACCCCTTGATTTCCTTCCAAAACATCATGGAAAATAATACTTGCAATGATATCTTCTCTGCATGCTTCAATTCATTGATATGATTCACTAGACGAATATTGGAAATCCAATCATATTGTTGCACTCCAAGAAAATCAAAAAAGCCAACTCGACTTTGTGGGTTCTTTTGATTTTGTACCAGCTTGACATTGGTTGACACATCAATGATCACCCCATTTAGAACAGCCGGTTCGACCGTATAACCATCACAGAAGGTGGCAGCATCGATCACCTCTTGTGAAAAATTGTGTTGGTCCTCAACAACTTGATCACCAACAACAATATCAATTTTTTGCTTTTCACCCAAATCCGTATCGATTTTCTCTTCATTAACTTCAATTACAATATTCCCGTTGCAGCTATTGCTGATGTCAACTTGTTCTTTACCATCAACTTGAATTACCTCTTCTTTAACAGCTTCTTCAACAACATCGGCAGATGTGTGAATTGTGTGTTGTTGCTTTGGCCCATACTTTTCTTCCAAAAGTTGCTCATAATTCCATGGTAAAAATCTCTCCATCATAAGTCTTTTGATTCTTGACCATGCGCGAATACGACGCTTTCCCAATCGTTCTCTCTTATCTTGCATATCTAACCACCATCGTAGCGCTCGTCCCGTAAGTTTTGACAACAAATATTTTCACCTTATTTCAGACGGCATTCTCACATACTCAAAGAAATCATCAATATCTAAAATCCAATCTAAAATATCTTCAAAATACTCATAACCACTTAATTTAGGCAAATTATCATAAGACCTGAAATCGAGTTCTGATTCCTCATTATCAGCACAGTTAGTTGGGTGTCTCCCAACTACAATCTGGGTATCAGGTTGGCGTTGGGCAAATCCCACCCCGCGTTCCCGAACCTGGTTAAGAGGACGGCGTTGGGCAACTCCCTCCGCGCGATTCTCTACAATCCTCCCTGGTCTTTGGTCGAGGTGAAGAATCAGCAGCCGCAGTGATTCACGGATTTCCGTCATGATACTTGTCTGTTGTTCTTCCACCATCTTCCTCGAATCAACAAACCTTTGAGCAACGTCAAAGGGTGTGTCTTCTACTTTGTTTGGTGCCACCGAGCCAGGAAAAACCCGCTCTGATACCACTTGACGCAGCGGAATTCACGAGAAACTAGTTGCGTACTAGTTCAAACGAAAATAGGTCTCGAATCCACGAGGTTCTTGAATCCACAAGAAGAAAGAGAGATACTCTGAATTATATTTGATTAAAAGCTGAAAAATGCCATAGGCTTACACCCTTATTTATACTAATAGGAGGCCTAACTAATATGGTAATACTTGGCCACCAAGAGTATAACTTGGTGTAGGGACCAAACAAAACAAAATAAGGAAATAAAAATAACGAAAGAAAACTTTAGAAAACTAGAAAATAGGAAACTAGAATTGTGCTAAACAGGCAACACTAAATCAGATTTGCTACTACTAATAAAAGTTTCCAAAATATAATATTCCTGTGATCTTGTCCTGCATCAAGTTCTCTCCGCGAACTTGAGGTGGCAACCAATCATCTCATCACATCACATCTCATTTCATTTCCCGAAAATTTCCATTTCATTTCTCGTAAATTTCATTTCTCATTTCAAAACTCGTTTCCATTCTCATCTCTATTTTCTCACCAACCGTGATTTAAATCATTTAAAATCTCGTGTCGTAACGTTGCGTGTACATGCTCAATGTCTCATGCTCAAATCATGCCCATGCAATATTCCATAATCTTTCTTCAAAAATACTCATATTTCTCAATAACATTTCCCACATAAAATCATGCATTTTTATACACTAACTTCTTCAAAAATAATATTTCCCAATAGAAATCTTTTCTCATGAAATCATTCACATAATATTTCAGAAAAAAAACATTTCTCATAAAATCATACACTTTAATGCACTAACTCTTCCAAAAATAATATTTTCCAATTTCTCCAAACTTTATTTCTCATCTCAAAAATCTCATTTCTTCCTTTTTCTCTCAAAACTATTTTATTCCTTTCTAGAGAAATAAATTAGTTAACTTACTCTCTCTTAAAAATAAATATACCAACCTTCTCTTTTTTTTTCTTTTGAAATTTCTTGTCAAATCATTAACTCAACTATGTATATTTTTCTCCAAAAATATACACTTTATATTTCTAGAAAAACTTTCTCTCTAATAAACTTGTGTAAAACAATATTTTCATACGTAGTAAAATCACAACTTTCTTTCTAAAATAAACCATTCACTTCTTTTTCTCCACAAAAATCCACAAGATACTCACTAATTATTTAGTAAAACATTTCTTCAAAAAAAACATTTTTTCTAAAATCTCTCTTTTCATTTTAATTAGTAAAAATCACCACACTATCTTAAAATAATAAAATAATAGATCTTTCTTATTAGCAAGAACAAATCAATCCTTCACTAAACAAGATTAAAAAGATATCATTTTGAACAATAACCATTGATTTGGTCATCACTAATTAATTAGTACTTCCAAGAAATATTAACATAATAACAATAGAATCTTTTCTAGAAAAATACATATCTTCTAATTAACTTCTAATCACTTCTAATCAACTTCTAATTATCTTCTAATCACTTCTAATCAACTTCTAATTTCATTCTAATCGCTTTAATCTTACTAATCCCACTTCTAATTTCATGAAGAACTACCCTAATTAGAACCTCATTATCATGCTTGTTAATCTTTCTACATAAATACTCTTTCTTGAACACTAAGAAATAGACTTAGTGACTTAATACATGCACTAATTAGCCCAAATCAAGCTTCATGATCAACTTTAGAAAACTAATTAGAACATCATAATAATTCTAGAAATAACTAACTAGAAGATTAGTTTAGTAAACTACCTTGTTTTCCGGGTGTAAATCGGAAGCCGAAAAGCAAATCCGTTGATGGAGAACCTCTTAATCTACCTAGCTTACTCACTAATTAGCTTAGTAAGTAGCTAATTAGAACCCTAATTAGTTGGCTAAAAGGTGGTAGAAGTGGTAGTTTGTTGGGAAATATGGAGACATACAAATATAGTGTGGGGTATATGTGGTCCAAATGAACAAAAAGGGGTGCTATTTATAGCAAATGAGAACTCCCTCTCCCTCCCTCAAAACACACGGCACACACACACTCACTATGGCCGAACCTCACTAGTTGGGGGAGAATAAATGTGGTTTTAATTGTGCACATGGCAAGTGCACCACTTGCTCTAGGTTCTAGGTTAGGTTTAGGCTAGGTTCTAGTGTACCATCAACTTGTAAGCTAAGCAATTGTGGGAATGTACAAGGTTACCAACGTGGGAAACATAGTGGGGGAAAAATACGCCTGTCGTTGTGTAGGTTTTCGCACGGTTATCTTTGTTACGGGGTGTTTTTTAGAAGCAAATATACACAAATGGGCATGTGAATGGAGTTATGGCTAGAGGGTAGCCCTAATAGGCTAGAAGTAGGGGGGAATATTCCTCCCTTAAAACATGGAGCCATGTTTCAAGGAACTTGGAGTGCAAGTTTAGGTATAACTAAGTCTAGGTTGTGTAGATTGTGCTCAAATGCATGTATTCTGTGGGTATGTATAGGTTACTCCAAAAATAACAAGGCTTGTTCTAACTAGTTTTGGGTACAAAACCTTAGCTTAGGAATCTTTTCTTAACCCTCCACTTGCTTGCACAAGTGAACCTCATTAACTCTATGCATGTGCAAATGTACTTGCATGCATACACACACACCTCACTCTCTCTCTCTACCGATCTCCCTCTCTCTCTCTCTCTCTCTAGATTATTCTCACTCTCTCTAGCTTGGTCAATATACCAAGTTCCAAAGTGTGGAGATGACAACTCCATGGCGTCCTATCGGTGGTTGAATGAAGTAATGGTGGTGGTTGGGTAGGTTTTGGGTATTAAACACGGTCCCCGGGTGCTACGGTAGTGTAACTAATGTGTTACTCGGTCTCGTACGTGCATATACATGGCTAGAATTCTTTTTATTCGAATTTTAAAAGGATTAAATAATATTTTTATAGAAAAATATTCCAATAAACCGAAAATTAAAAATAAGAATTAAATTATTTAACGAAATTTTTATTACGAAAATCAGGGTCGTTACAACCTATCCCCCTTAACAAATTTCGTCCTCGAAATTCGATCACACTATAGATGGAAACAAATGCGGGTAGTTGATCTTCATAGCTTCTTCCCTTCCCACGTAGTTTCTTCCGCTCCTTGGTGCTTCCATAAAACTCGAACCAGACGGATCGTCTTATTACGGATACGCTTTTCCATCACGTCCTGAATTTCCACTGGTTCTTCCTCAAAAGTGGCGTCTTCATTGATGCTGAGATCTTCCCAATTGAGCACATGCGTGGGCAGTGCTAAGTATTTCCTTAACATTGAGACGTGAAATACATCGTGTACCCGATCAAGTTGCGGTGGCAGGGCCAACTTATAAGCTACCTCCCCGACTCTCTCCAAAATCTGGAAGAGTCCTATGTATCGTGGTGAAAGCTTACCCTTCTTCCCGAAAATTAAAAATAAGAATTAAATTATTTAACGAAATTTTTATTTACGAAAATCAGGGTCGTTACATTCTCTCTATGCTGTCCCATCTCCATCTCAGGTGATCTCTCTCTCTCTCTCTCTCTCTCTCTCTCTCACCGACCCACCCACCCACAGAGACCCTATTTTCTCTCTCTGCTCCATCTGAAAACATCTGAAACCCTTTCCTTCCAAATTAAAATCCAGTTATTCACCATAGCGAAACCCATTTTGTTCTTCAATCTGACAAAATTTCAATTGGGGCTTATATGTTTACCGTAGGTCACTGATTTTAGTTTTGCTTTTTCTTTTTCTTCTTTTCGATTTAAGGGGTCACAATTTCGGATGATTGGGTGGGAATTGTTGGTTCATCTGTGGCAATATATGGATTCGACTAGAGGCATGTTATATGTAGGAGCTTCCATGGGAGAAAGTGGAGCGAGATGTGGCCCATGAGTTATTGGAAATCAGACATGGAGAGAGAGAGAGAGAGACCTGAGAATTTGGAGAGAGGATGACTGGAATTGCTGGTATGCGAAAATCAAAATGGAGGTCCAATTGTCGTCGGGGCTGCGGGTGTCTCGACTGATGGCTCACGGAAATTGTTTTCCGGAACTAAAATCTGGAAATCATTTTCCAGCCTAAATGGTTCATTTTCCATTGACTTCGGAAAATGTTTTCTGTTGATTTTATTTTTCTGTCGTACCAAACGCCGGAAAATGTTTTCCACTGAAAACGTTTTCCTGGAAAACATTTTACACCCTAAACAAACGGAGCCTTAGTGTAGGAGCCAAGTAGTTATTCTGAGACACCATCACTTAGTACCCGAACTCTCTTGAGTACCACACTAGTATGAGATTTATACACCTATTCCTATTTTTCTTTGGAATGTGTATTATAAAATATAAATAAAATAGTGTACAGGCACATATGGCGACACTACATAAGCACCCAATAATTTTTTTCAGGAGGCCTGGTCCGGAAGGATAGAAAGAAACTTCCGCCCATGTCCAAATGTAATTTGATCGCGAAAGTGAGATTGTTTGACTGATTAACTACAATGCGCCAAACTTGCAGAAATAATGGAATTCAATGATTGAGATTTGAACCAAAAATTGTTCTAGTAAGAGATTCTCAAATTGTGTAATTTAGTCATTTATATATGGCAATGGTAAAGGTCGCAGCAAAGAATAGTGATGAGTTAGGGCATCCACAGGACTCTTAAAATGGCTCCTAGGTGAGGCTCCTAAAATTTACCAAGCCATTTGATCAATTATGGTCTTCAATGGGCTCCCAATACAAGCTCTCAATGGTGGCTCTTAAGTATGGCTCCTAACCCATTAGCTAAATCTAACTAGCCTTGTAGCTAGCTCCAAGTGAGACTCAAGCCCTTTTAATCTTTTTTTATGGGACTCACACTTTTTTTATTACTTTCTTCACAACATAGAAAATTTTCTTGCTAGTCCATTGGGTGCACATATGCTCTCTACATTTAGCAAATTCTAGGAGTGTCAAATGGACCCCAATTAGGCTTATGTGTACACCTTAGGAGTCAACTTAGGAGCCATTTTTAGGAAGCCCACTGTGGATGCCCTTAGGACATCTTTAGTGCACTACCTAAAAGAGTTCCCTAAAGTGCCCTAACTAGTTAGCTAAGAAAAACTCAAAAAATGCTCTCCAGTGCAAAAAAAAAATTGACTCCCTAAAATCCTAGGTGGCACCCCTCACTACCTAAAGTGTCTTAAGTGACTACCTTAATTTGGGGAGAGACTTAAGGAGAGAGAAAGAGGGGAGAGATAGAGAGAGAGAGAATAACTTTAAGGAGAGAGGGAGGAGAGAGAAATAAAAGACTTAACGTTAATGAATATGTTTAGGGAGCCCCATTAAAGTACATTTGTTCTTAGTTAGCTAACTAAGTTCTTAGCACGCAAAATAGGGTCTCACATATGCTTAGGTGTACACTTTAACAAATATTTTTTAGGTAGTGCACTAGAAATGCTCTTATGTCCTTGTGATCATGATATTCAAATGTCCCTTAAATATCTGCCTTTCAATCACTGACCTTAGACAAAGTCTTTAACAACCAAAATTTTAATAGCGCCAGACTATAATATTAAATATGTCAACTCTTGATCAATGTATTAAATATTTGTTTTGAGATGCTGTGAATGATAGCTTAGCGTGCAAACATCACACACAAGGACATAAGATTATGTACAGAAGAAAACAAGTGCCTCAAACTCCTATGGAATTTAATGTCTTGCCAGATCGGTTGGAATAATAATAAGTAGAACTTGATGACTTTTTCTAAGTGGTTAAATATTCAAGTCAAGTTTGATCGATCAGTTACTTTGGTCAACTTGGCTTATCTATAATTCAATTCATATATATTGAAAAAGATTAGAGAGCTTTTAAATAGATTTTGCTAAGAAAACAATTTAAGAAAGTGACGTGACAACATATGAACTACTAAGCGATGGTCAAGATCAAACTTGCATTTTCTAGTCGTAACATTTTCGATGACAATGAATTTTTGGGTATTTGATTGTTTGTTTTTATAATTCAATGGCTCCAATCATCATGCAATAGGGTGTTGAAATGGAAGAAAATAGAAATATTGGTTTGGTTTGAGTAACTTGAGTGTTTGGATTGGGTGGTACAAATAGGGATTATTATATTTTTTTTGGTACTTAATTTGGAAAATTCGAAATTAATGACTTGGAGTAGCAACAGAGTTAGCCACGTAATGGCAGTCGAGAAAAAAAACACAAACCCCATGGAAACTTAGTCCGAAACTTGTCTAATCTTAAGGATATCCCTAATTAAAAACTTCCTAATAGATAGGGGACTGCTTGTGATGATTTTCAGGTCCTCTTCTTGTTTCGCACTAAGACGTGCAAAAAGGTCTGCGCATTCGTTCACATTACTGCAGATGTGAGTCAGTGTGGATTAGTATTGTTCATCATAGAGCAATGTCAAGAACTTTCTGAATATAATGACATGTTACTTGAAGGATGTGAAGTAATAGAAAAGCAGTAAATGTCTTGAAAATAGTTGGTATTTTAAACCTTGAATATATGAAGGAAAAAATAAAAATATTAATTAATCAAATTTGTTAGGTTCTTCTTTGGGTATATAAAATGCCTAATAAAATTTGTTATCTTCTTGTTTTGTTAACCGGAATAGACAACAAAAGAAATATGCTTCATCAAGCAATTTTTATCTCCTCCAATCACTTGACCTGCAAGGACAACAGTGTGATGTCAGTCAACGGCCTTTAAATGCCCCGACTAATTGGAGCTAGATTACGTATTAGGTGTATCTTACCTTGAGGGTGAAAATCTCCATTAGGACTAAATTATGAATCGTAAGGATCATTGTATAGCTAATCTGACAAAGGTTAACAGTTTATACTTTTAAGAGCATCTCCAATTCACCATCCATAACTTTTTTTTTCCCCTTCAACTCTACTTTTCAATCCTCTATTTCATTCCCCCCCCCCCCCCCCCCCCCACCCCACCATTTCACCTTTATGAGAATAAATAGTTACATGGAGTGTCTCATCAACCCTCTAAAATGGAGGGTTGGACCCTCCCATATAGAGATTATCCTTCAAATATAGAGGGTGGACGAGCCCAATCTTCGATTTTGGAAGGTTATTATTCATCCTCATAAAGACGAAATAGAGGGAAAACGGTGAATTAGAATATGGATTAGAGTTACTTTTCTTTTATATTTAAAGAAATAAAGGGTGGATTGGAGATGTCCTAAAACCAGTTAGTACTTGTTTCCATAGGCAGCTGAGTTTAAGGAGTTCATAACCAATTAGGAACCTTCTGGGGAGGTGAGTTAATGATCCCACTTTACTTCCCTTTGACATTCTCGTACTCGACCAACCTTTGGCAGATGAAATGTCTTTGTTGACAGCTAGTCGGGTTGTTAGCAATAACATACCCTTACTATAGCAAGTCAACCTTTGTTTCTGAAATAGTTACGTTATTATTAATTATGGGTAATTCACTCATTCTATTGTTCAGCATATTGAGTCGACAGTAAGATAAGAAGAAGACATAAAAATTATACACTCGAGTGTATTTTTTTTTTAACTTGTCTATACTTTCATACATTCATATGCATTTTTCATAAATTTCAATACACTTTTTAAACCCTAACGATTGCCTAATGAACTGATTTTAGAATTTTCCTTGAGTTATTTCCCTCCATATTTTAAATACTCAAACCATTGTGCAGAATTTTTCCAGAAAAAAGCTTTGCATTTCCTTGACGAGATGGAAACTTTGACGTGTACACCAACTATATAAAGATACATTCACGCACAATTACAATGAGTTGACTGTTTATAAAATGACTTTTGGTGGCTTATTTTGGAGCTTGTACATCTCAAGAACCTGTTGATACTTGATAGTGTTACCTGATTGCCTATGTAATACCCATAAAACATATAAAATTGCCAGTTGGTAGCTTTGGAAATTCTGTTGACCTCACAAATCTCTCACCACAAACCAACATCATCCCAAACATACTGTAGATACGCGTTCTTTATATGATATACATATTCCTTTTAGTAATACTCTTGTTCAGGCCAAACATGCACGTATCTTGATTAATTCATGACAATTCAATTCTACCGTCCATTTGCAAAGAATCCGACTAAAATACAAAGCCTCGTATGGACTAGTTTCATAAAGTTGATAGCACCTGAGAGGTTTAAATTGTACTCCCTCCTGTCCCATTTTGTTTGTCAATTATTCATTTTGTCTCTTTTGTGTTATTGTCTACTGTCTATATCTTTCAATCTATGTTTTTTTTTTATAGTTTTGAGAACTTCGTATTATAGAACTGATCGAGATCTATCAAATAAGATCGATATTGCATATTTTTTTAGATTCACATTGAAATATATAAGCAATAAACACAAAAGAGACAAAAGGAATAATCGACAAACAAAATGGGATGGAGGGAGTAAGATTTAAGAAACAACCTCTGAAGTCGTACTTCACAAGCCTTCGCCAGATCAACCGCTTGGGTTTGCCTTCATTGTATATTCATGGGGAGATAAAGCGCTTCTCAATTGTCAAAAGGTAATCTAACCATTTAGTTGAGTATGTATCATACTTTAATGTTGAAAACCAAATGAAGTTGACCTTTTGCACACACTCGATCAGAAAATAGTTTGTGAAACATTGTAATATAAGCACAGCTCTGAGTACTGTATGCTTGGGATCCTGATGTAAGACACGTATGGCTTTTAAGTGTTAATACAAAATTGACTTCTGTTGTTTATCTCGTGTCCCTTTGGCGTACTTGTTTATAAGATACTTAATGCTATGTAATGGCCTTAGTGATGGTTTCATTGACACTTTGTTATGATTTAGAGAGATGGATTAGGGTCGTGACAAAAATCAAGCTTGGAGCACCTAAGATTTTCTATCAATTTGGGGATTTTACTCAAAAGAGGTAGGATACTTGTAAAGACCCGTGTATTTAAATTTCGTTTTTCGTCATTATGTTATTTGGGTAAATTTTTCGTTATTATGTTAACAAAAAAGAAGTTAAGATTTGAGTTAAACTATATTTGATGTAGGTGTATTTGTGTAGATATGTGTGGATCCCGGTGTACCGTGGTTCCGCCGATGGCAGGGGTATGTATTTTGATAATGAATGGTTCAGTAATGTTGAGGCTGTGGTGGTCATGATCGGAGGTTCAATCGATTGAAGTAGAAAACTTTTTTGGATTCCAACGAACTATTGGAATACACTTTATCAAACACCAAGTTTAAATGATACTTAATGCATCTAAAACATGAATATAAGAGGAAAGTGTTTCTAAATGATGCAATTAAGATTTTGACAAAGAATCAAACTAGAGCATAGACATAGATATTAGAATATAACACTAGAATGAATAAAAAATGATCAAATTGAAATGGAAATCACATTTAATGCATAGAACTCTATGAACAAATGAAGGAGAAGTGTTTCTCTCTCTAAGGTGTGCTAATGCAAGGAAGAAGAGACCTAAAAGAGAGAACAATATGATTTTATGGTGCCAATTTCGGAGCCCTAACGAGGACCAATGAGAAAACGCCACATACACAAAAAAATGCATCGTGTTTGTACTGCACTTGCAAAATTTCTAACGAGCGCAAAAAAATTATGCAATGCATGGCGCTACATATTGCTAGTAGCGCTGAACGAGTGCAACGGAAATACAACCATTGAGCGAAGTGCTTTTAGATGAGCAAGAGCCACGACAAGCGCTCATCAAACGCTGATCACAGAATTTATATGGAACAAAGCGCTTGATGGACAGCGAGCGCAACAAGAAGCTTTCATCAGGCACTATCTATAGAATCTGTAGGGAACGAAGCACTTGATGGACAACAAGCGGAACATCAAGCGCTCATCAAACGGTATCCACAAAACCTATATGGAATGAAGCGCTAGATAGACAATGAGCGCAATGACAAGCGCTCATCAAGTGCTATCCGTAGAAACTCTTATTAAAGAGCTACATACCTTAGAAAAGTTTTCTCAATCAACCCTAAAGGCAAAACAAGAAAACCAATGCCATAGAAAGTAAAACAAGATTTTCCCATGAGACCTCTAATCAAAATAACCAATGTGATGCATGGAAAAACTTTAACATAAAATGCATATACCTATTGTTATCGAAATCCAAGCATTCTTCCAGAATTGGCTTTTCAACAATCTTGATCCCTTGGGTGGAGCATCTAGACTCAATATACTAAAAGACCTCCCAAACCCAAATGAAAAAAAGAATAAAATACAGACTCTAATGGTTTGTCGGAATCCAAAAAAGGCCAATAACAGAGAACTTTAAAAATGAATTTTCTAAGGGCATCCCTATCAGGAGCACCAAATTGTACACCAAATTTAACCTCAAAAACACCTTTTATAAATTTAGCAAGTCACTTTCCAAAAATTCCCAAAATCAGACTCTCTATCCAAAACACCAAATTTAACCTACAAAACTTTTTACTATAAAATTATTCTGCTAATAGGAGAGTTATTCTCTCTCTCTCTCTCTCTCTCTCTCTCTCTCTCTCTCTCTCTCTCTCTCTCTCTCTCTCTCTCTCTCCTCCCTCCCTCTACTTTATCATTTATTTATTGGGTAAAACACTACAATCGTACTACTCCCTCAGAAGAAACCGACTTTCCCAGACAAAACCCGCCACTTTCTCCCTCTCTCTCTCTCCCCCGGATAAAAAACACACTTTACCGCACGGAAAAAAAATAATATAAAATAGAAAGGTTAGTGTACAGTAAGTTAGCAAAGTTGATGCGTTACTGTAGCTTTGCTACAAGTTTAATAAATTTGCAAAATATTTGTTAAGTCTGATTTTAGGGGGTTTTGTTGCATTGCACTCATCAAATTTAGCTTTCAAGGGATTTGATGCCCCTGATATTGATGCTCTTAATGAAGTACCCTTTATCATTTTGGATTCGTTTACAGAGAACTTTAAAATATGAGTAAGCATCAGATTTCTCTCTAAGTTACCCACCCATTTATACTAAGAATAATCATCAACCCCCACAAGCATATATCTCTTACCACACATGCTCTCGGTTATAGAAGAACCTAGAAGGTCCATGTGAATTAATTCAAGAGGCTTAGTGGTTAAAACAAGGTTGGTTTTCTTGTGAGGACTCTTAACAAGTTTACCATCCACACAAGGCCCTTGCCATTAGCATTCTTGGGCACACCTCTCACAAAGTTATTCTTGATATATAATGCAATTCAATGAAATTCACATGTCCTAATCGTTGATACCATAACCATTAGGATCCTAACCAAAAATTGTACATTATGCTCATTATCACAAAACTGACCAATGCTTAAGAGATTAATTTTCAATCCTTCGACAAGCAACACATTATGTAATTTGGGGAGACCGGTGGTGTAAACGGTGTCATGACCAGTAGTTTTACCTTTGTTACCATCACCAAATGTCACAAGGCCACCATCAAATTTTTGAAAATTAGCAAACATAGCTATATCCCCAGTCATGTGCCTAGAACAAATACTATCAAGATACCACAAACATGTATCATGTGCTTGAAAAGTGGTTTGTGCAACAAGAGAAGCATTGTCAACTTTCTTCCATATATTATACGATTTCACACGAGCATTTGAAGCAACTTTCAAGTTCTTAGCATGTAGAGTCAATTTGTTTATCTTTTCAACAATATAAGAAGATTGAGTAGCAAGAACATTCATTTAAGCAACAAAATCATCCACTCTATTCTTAGGAGGTGAAGGTATGACTTTAAGAGGTCTTCCCACATTGGGTTGACCAAGAGTGATGCTACGAGGGACAAATTGATTTTGGGGTTTTTGAGATTGACCCTTCTTTTTCAACTCTCTTCCAACAATAACAATGCGGTCGAATAGGACACTCAACTCCGCAATGATGACAAGAGAGAACCATCTTCTTAGGAAATCACTTCCTATGAGAATGGACTTACTAGGTGAAGGAGGACTCACTATCATTTTGGCTTTTATGAATGTCACTTTCTCATTAGATTTACTAGACGTAGGTTGGAGGGAAGGAGGATCTATGAAATGTAGACCACTTTTGTCGCTAAAGGTGCGAGTCATTTTGGCAATACGGTTAGCATCACAATCGTTCCTTTTAATGACATCACTAGCCTCGATAATATCTCTTTCCAAGTCATTTATCTTAGACCTATCCCGCTCTAGATCTTTCAAACCTTCAAGCCTTTCCTTTTCGGTAGTGGAAAACTTATTGGCTAACTTAGAATTATATCCTTTTGTTTCTCAAGCTCTAGAATAGAAGATTCTAAGTTGGCTCTAAGGGTAAGTCTCTCTTTATCAATCTTCTTAATGATTTTCTCCATTTCTTTCTTTTTCTTTTTAAGGAGAACACACTCAAGATATATTTGATTAAAAGAATCATGGATATTATCATTTTCTCCTAGTTCATCTTCACTAGCGCTCTTAGTACTAAATAGTAGACTTTTCACTATTATCACCCACTAGAAGAAATAGACAATAAAGAAGACTTAGGAGAGATAGATGAGAGCTAATAGAGGCAGCAACCATGAGAACATTAGGATTACCATTAAAAATAAAAGAGAGAAGAATGAGAATTCGAAGAACCATTCAAAACTCTCTATTATATAGTGCAAACAGGATCAAACTCAGGTAATAAAATCAATAATGAGCACACGGGGTCTAATACCAATTGAAACAAATATAAAGCATTAAAGAGTCCTAGGGGGGAATAGGACGACAATTTAAAATTTAAGTCTAATTAAAAGAAAACAATCACCCAAGTTCCATTATCATTGCTACAAATTAATATGCAAAATATATTGCAATTACAATAAGAGACAAGACAAGGAGATATACGTGGAAACTACTTAAGGTCTAAACACCCTAAGCATAAAACCACGGCCTAATCCTACTTATGCATTTCAATAAATCAAAAGCTTTACAAGAACTAACAAGACTTAGGAATTACCCAACAAGCCCCTTGTGACATCTAACTCTAATTCTTGATGTAGTACCCCGTACCCTCTGTGATTCCATGGACTCCACAAGCACACCCGTCTTGATCTCTAAGTTAACTCGGCACCAGACCCATCTAGCTCACGTAGGAATAAATACAACAATACATGATGATAAAGATATGACTTTTATGAAGATTTTTGATAAAAATAACCAATCTAGAGCAAACACGTGATGAACAAAAGTATTGCACTAGATTGACATGAAAGATGATCAAACACTAAGTTTAACTCATACTTAATGCATCTAAACATATGAATATAAGAGGAAAGTGTTTCTAAATGGTGAAATTAAGATTTTGACAAGCATATACATAGATATTAGAATATAACACTGGAATGAGTAAAAGATGATCAAATTAAATTGGAAATCACCTATAATGCATAGAACCTCATGAACAAATGAAGGAGAAATGTTTTTCTCTCTAGAGTGGGCTAATGCAAGAAAGAAGTGACCTAAAAGAGAGAGAAATATGATTATATAGGGCCAATTTTGAAGCCCTAAAGAGGACCAATGAGAAAATGCCACATACGCAAAAAAAAAACCATATTGCACTTGTACTGCTCTTGCAAAATTGCTAACGAGTGCTATCGAGCGCAACAGACTATGCAAGGCAAAAATACATGGTGTTAGATAGCGCTGAATGAGCGCAACGGAAATACAGCCAACGAGTGAAGGCCTTGTCAGAAGAGCAAGCTCCACAATAGGTATTCATCAAGCGCTGACCACAAAATCTATATGGAATGAAGAGCTTGATGGACAGCGAGCGCAATGACAAGTGCTCATCAAGCACTATCCATAGAATCTATATGGAACAAAGTGCTTGATGATGGACAATGAGCACAACGACAAGCGCCATCAAGCGCTATCCACAAAATCTATATGGAATGAAGTGCTTGATAGACAATGAGCACAACGACAAGTGCTCATCCAGCGCTAAACTCTTATTAAAGGGCTACAAGCCTTAGAAAAAATTTCTCAATCAACCCCAAAGGCAAACCAAGAAAACCTATGCCATAGAAAGTAAAAACAAGATTTTCCATGAGACCTCTAATCAAAATAACCAATGTGATGCATGGAAAAACTTTAACATGAAATGCAAACAAAATGCATATACCTCTTGTTATCAAAATCCAAGCATTCTTCAAGGCAATGGCTTTTCAACAATCTTGATCCCTCGGGTGGAGCATCTTACAATATACTTAAAGACCTCCCAAACCCAAATGAAAAAAGAACAAAATATGGAGTCCAATAGTTTGTCAAAATCCTGAAAATGCCAACACTAACAATATCATGGTGCCTTTGGCCACTGCGGAAAAGACTTGTGAAATACCTTGTCACTCTAGTACTCAACGGATAGAAAAAAGACTTGTGAAATACCCTATGACCCTACTCCAGATCAGCTTAGGGAAAAGTCCTTGGTGCCATCCTGTGGTGACTCTAAGTATGGTATTGGATCCAACGGGATAACCTGAGAAAATATTTGGCTTTTGGTACTTGGTTATTATAATGGTTCTCATTTTGGTTTGGACTACCTTTTTTTTGTTGTTCGTTAATCTAATATTCTTTGGCAGCTTGTTTGGTATGAATGCAATCTATTGTGATTTGATCATTCTTCTTGTTATTCATGAATTAGTTATCCATCTTATTGATGTTATTTGTTGCTGTACAAGGATAAAATCCACGTATAAGGTTGATCACGTGGTTTCTCGGCGGAACTATATTGCTGCAAAACAGACAAAGGGTTAGAGCACCTTTGCCTCTCGTTGGCAAATGCCCTCTGATGCTTAAGTTAGTAAAGGGATTACTAAATAAGCCAAAGACAATGCATATAACTGAGTGTTATAGCGTACCTTTCTTCATGGGTATGAGATCTTATTTATAGGTGTAAGTTTACTTGTTACTCAAGGCTTTTCGTAGCCCTAGTTTCCTTATTGAACTAGGAAACCTTTCCTAATAGGACTCATCCTATTAGGTGTAGTGATTCTGTACATACAAGATCTCTTCTTGTAATAGAATCCCATTCCATATAGGTCTTTTTCTTATAGGGCCGTGCTATTAGATCTGCTTTAGGATTCTCCTAACTGTATAAGGAATGCCTATATTAATCCCTTTTATCATGGGATTTCCTCTTATCTCGTAAGTGACCGACCCAGATCCTTTTGGAACGTTATACCACCTTATACTCTTAGGGCAACCCTGGTTGTTATGCCATATAGCTCGTCATGATCCCTACAAGGCCTAGCCTGCATGTGCTGAGCTATGCCAAGCTAGACATATAGTCTTGTATGCAACCTTGGCCATATTTGTAGCCTGACTAGCTCGGCTATGTCTTGAGACACCCTCTTGTGGTTACCGCCGAGCTAGCCCACCTTCACTTGGTGTTAGTTCTACTACTCGAATTTTATTTATAGCTAACCCTGATCGGTACATGGTTAGGGGTCCCTTACACACCGTGGCTGAGCTGTTTACTTTGACGTGGTATCTATGCCGACCACGTGATCTACTCGTGCTATATGTTTTCTACAAGTAATTGGGTTTCACCCTCTCCAATTGCTCCCCAGTTCTACTCACCATTGTTGTCTTTAATTACGGCCAGAGCTCTCTATTCCTTTGTTTCAACGGTCAATCATCCTCCTTCTGGCATGCCCCCTCCATCACGTCGGAGTAAAACTTACTTTTGCATTTGTGAAATGACCCGTTCCTCTTCAGATAAGGCCAAAGAACGGCCCATGCTGATGTTTGTAGTGCGTCACACCCCCATTTTATGGGGTTTTATAGCAAGATAATCATTATCCCCTTAAAAATTCCTAAACCCTCCCTTCTTACTCTTACACTTCATATTCTAGAGAGAGGTTTCTTCCGCCATTGCCATCATTTCAGAGCTTTGCACAACTCTCGTTTCTTCGCTTTTGCACCTGTTTTTGCCAGAAAAACTTCCATAGACGGCCTTTTTCCATCTGTAAGTATCTACTCCCTCTCAGGTCTTCATTGTCATCTTCTTCTGGGTTTCAACAGTTAAACCTTAGTTCTTTCAAAAATGGGAAAACTTAGGAAACTCCTTAGGAATTCCCAAAAAATATAGGAAATTCGTCAAAAATATGAAATTCCTGATGATGTTCAATTTCGTCTCAATGACTCAAACGACCTTGGGGAATATGGTCAAACCAAGGGAAAAAATTCACATTCCCCTGTTATTCATTGTTGAGGGTAGAATTCAATTCCCCCTCCACCCCTTCTTTCGTGAGGTCTACAATAGGTGTTCCCTGATCCCTATACAATTATGGCCTAATTTCGTTAGGGTTGTGATGGGGGTGGTAGCCCTGAATCGTCTCCTGAATCTAGAGTTGAACTGGTGGGATATCCACTGCGTCTATAGTGTAGTGGCCACAAGCAAGAATACCTATTACTTTAAAGCCAGAAACAACAACAAAAAGCTCATCACCGATCTACCCAATTCTTCAAAGGGAGAAGGTGATGACTACCTAGTTGTGACTAGGAATTAGGAGCCCAGGGATGCTGAAGGGAACACTGTTGGCTTCCCTTGCCCCATGGCAGTGGGCCGATTACGTTAGTACATTTTCCTATTTTTCTCTTTGTTGAATTTCAATTCTTTTTAATTTGTTTGATCTACTTTCTTACTGTAACTGTTGTTTTCTTGTGTGCAGCGTGCAATCTGAAATGAAAATGCCTACCTAGATCACCCCGGTCTCCACCGCCGTGATATTGCATGGGCCTTAGCATTTGACGGCATCAAGCCATCACCAGTGGGCCTTGGCCGAGCTGCACATATCCTCCTAGGATGCATACCGTCATATTGGGGAGGAGTAAGGAAATATGGGGAACCATGCACAATTGTGGAGAGAAGCTTGCCTTGAAAATCACAAAGGAGCAAGAGGTAAAGAAGAAGAGGGCCAAAAAGTTATGGCTGAAGAGGTGCCCCAAAACCAGCTGCTTTGGGCACCCAAAGAGCAACCAAAGACATGAATTGTTCATCGTGTAAGGGTATTTAGGAGTTGTTTTGGGTCTTTGTTCACTATTTCGTCATGTTTACTTACTGTTTTTCATATCATCCTTCATCATCATTTGGCATTCATAACACGTATCACAAGTATCCACGATTTTCATTATGGTTTTATGATCATGTTTATGTGCTCCCCTTTTGTTTTGTGAATAAAGTCTATTAAGTCAATGCTAGCCTCATGAAAAGGGTAGAAAAAGCCGATAAAGAAAACGCTTATCACGCACAATTGTGGAGAGAAGCTTGCCTTGAAAATCACAAAGGAGCAAGAGGTAAAGAAGAAGAGGGCCAAAAAGTTATGGCTGAAGAGGTGCCCCAAAACCAGCTGCTTTGGGCACCCAAAGAGCAACCAAAGACATGAATTGTTCATCGTGTAAGGGTATTTAGGAGTTGTTTTGGGTCTTTGTTCACTATTCCGTCATGTTTACTTACTGTTTTTCATATCATCCTTCATCATCATTTGGCATTCATAACACGTATCACAAGTATCCACGATTTTCATTATGGTTTTATGATCATGTTTATGTGCTCCCCTTTTGTTTTGTGAATAAAGTCTATTAAGTCAATGTTTTTATGATCCCTTAAACTTTTAGTAGAGGTCAGACATTGTGCCGGGCGAGAGGGGTGCCTTAAAAACCTTCTCCTCTCGTAACCTAGCTCCCAAACCCAAGAAATTATGGTAACGACGGGCTGGTAAAACCTTTTTTTCAAAATATGGGTAAAAGAGTCATTTTTCAAATCGGTTTCTAGGTTAGGGTCCTTAAACCCGAGTGGCGACTCCAAAAATCAAAACCATTTTTGAAACTCAAAATTTTGGTGTCCATAATCATATTGGGTAATATTTTTGTAAACGTGTGTCCCATCCATTTTTTTTTTTTAACATAGAGGAATCGCAGCGTACAATTGGTAATGGTTTATGGCCTTTGGATTGTCTAATTGATTTTAGACCATTGGATCTTGGCATGTGGGAACAAACAAACCCCTTGATTAATTTTCCCAATACGCGTCGTAAATATCCTCTCTCTCTCTCTCTCTCTCTCTCTCTCTCTCTCTCTCTCTCTCTCTCTCTCTCTCTCTGTGGTACACCGCCTTCCTCTATCTTTACATTCACAAATCTGCCCCTATGTCTCTCTCGTCCACCGCCAATCCCCAAAATCTACAATAGGAATTAACGATTTTAAGAGTGGGGGGAGATGAGCACCTCGACAATCGACAAGGAGGTGCAATGTTTTCAAAGAATTGAACTCCTATATTAAATATGGGTTTGACACAGAAGTTGGCATATGAAACTGTAGTTGTGAGATGGACTAAGTAGTTTTCCGGGTGTTGAAGGGTAGAGGGGTGGAATGGAAGAGAGAATTTGAGGAGAAAGTGAGAATGAGAAGTAGAAATGTAAAAGTAGCCTCCAACCTCTTTTTAACTTCTTGCCTGAATTATTTAAAATCGAGAATGAGTTTTCTGAGAATGAGTTTTAGGTGTTCTCCCCAAACACCCAAAAGGAGAAAACGAGAAGGTGAAAATGCAATAAGGAGGCGGCTAAACACCCTCTAGATAGAAAATGCATTCAGTTCATTTTTTTAGTGCAAACACCCCAATTTTGACCCGGGAAAGGATTTAAGCACTCCCGATGATGAGGAATAAGTCAAGAACAACAATTAAAGCTTGAACAAGACTTCCAATCTTCCAAGATTCTCCAAACATTCACCAAAATAGCCCAAAAACTCAAAACAAAGGAAGAAGCCTTGTTGGACCTAAGCACTTAGGTCCATCCACCTGAGCACTCAAATTCATCCACTTAAGCACTCAGATCCTCCATGAACCTGAGCACTCAAATCCATGAACCTGGGTGCTCAAGTCCATGAACCTGAGCGCTCAAGTGAGACACGTGGCAGATTCCTGCAGAAGATATGATGGGATTTTCAGCGAATCTCATATATCTTAGCCACCATATCACGTTTTGAGATGACCCAAATCAAACTAATTACCATCCTAGACCCCAAAACCAAATTAGTCATACATTTTTCTCCCAAAATTCCTCTATAAAAACCCACCTTTTCTCCTTATTTTCTCTCTTTACAAACAGCCATTGATATTCAGCCTTCTCTCCACCATCTCTCATCCTCCCATCAATGATTCAAGCCTAAATCAACAACACCCATGGGAAAATACCTCCTTTGTGGTTTATTTTTTGCCTAAACACCCTACAAACATTGTCAAAACTCTCATTCTACGAACACCCAGCCACAACTAGAAGCTCTCTCTGCCATTACTCTCTCTCATCACAGATTCAAGCTTAAATCATCAACACCCATCCCTAAATCTCGTCCTTGAGGTTCGATTTGGCCTTAGAATCCATCAAATCCCATCAAACCCCACATTCCAACCTACTTCCACTCTATTGAGTCCAAATCCAGTCCACTCTTTGTCCAAAAATCCAACCTTGAGTCATATCTTACCAAAATTTCCCTAAAAAAGCCCTAGAAACTCTTGATTTTCACCAAAATACCCATCAAACGTGTTCAAACTCACCCATTAGTTGAGTTATTGTTCATCCACCCCCATCTTGGTGTCATTCCACTCTAGAAACTCATCGATAGGTCATGTCTGTCACGCCCTCATTTTCACAAAACATAAATAAAAGAATTTCAACAACAAATAAGTCAAGTAATAAGATTTTCATAAAATAAAATACATCATTAGTCCACTGGCTATCAAATGTTCGGGCACCCTTGCCCCAAAGGTGAAATCAAAATAATATCCATAAGTTATTACAAAACCATAGTAAAAAAAAGATAGTGCAAAAAACTTGAGTTACATTATCATTTCCCCAAAATAAAATTTAACGCATAGAAGATGATCAGAATAACTCCATGCCATGTATGCTCATCATCCAAGTCATGCACCTCAAACCATGCACGATCAAAGCTGAATACCTGAAAAGGGATAGGGTGAACACACGCACTTGTAGGAGAACTATTCTACTAACGCTAGGTGTATGAATATGATGCATGCACATGGGCTTTAGTTACACCAATTGAATGAACAGATATGTATGTATAGTGATAACCAAACAAGTCAAGATGGACATAAGAAATGTCGAAGCGTCCAAGAGAACACCAAGTGTCCAAAATATAGTTAAGTGTTCCAAACAACCCTTTATATATATATATATATATATATATATATATATATATATATATATATATATATATATATATCCATTGGTTTTATCAAAATCACCCAAGTCATTACATGTATCCAAAAAAAATTTCCAAAGTGTCCACGTTTTTCACTAAAAACAACCCTTTAGAAATCTAACAAAATCAACTTAGCTCTTTGCAAATAGTGATAGGAGCCAAACCCTTTTGGTTAAAGACATCTCATTTTCCAACAACATTCCTATACTTGATACAACCATTGTCTTAATTTAGGTATCCAATCATAGCTAATAGTCATCTATCATCTGACATACCGAGAAATGTTTCCACGCATGACTTGCCATATGAGCACTACACCATAATAACCCCCGTACTTCGTTATATGGATATTAGTATCAACAGGGTGTTTAAGCCCTTTCCGGATATCACAAGCTCTGTATACCTTATATAGATTCAGGGACTATTTCCCTCTCATATAACCCAGACATCTCATCTTCACTTCTTTCATTGAAGAATAACCATCATTTTCATTAGTGTTAGGGATTTAATCCCACTGCCGGATTCCATAGGCTCCGCATGCCTCTACCAGGTTCTATAGGCCCCGCGCACCTCTGCTGGGTTCTGTAGGCCCCGCGTGCCTCTGCCGGGTTCTGTAGGCCCCGCGTGCCTCTCTGTTGGGTTCTGTAGGCCCCGCGTGCCTCTGTCGGGTTCTGTAGACCCTGCGCGCCTTTGCCGGGTTTTGTAGGCTCCGCCTGCCTCTGCCAGGTTCTGTAGGCCCCGTGCGCCTCACCCGATACACGGGTCATAATAATAATCAACGCTTCCAAGGTGCAATGCTACACTAATGTATAGACTCAAGACCTTCCCTGGTGACGCAGCACGAGTTTAGTTTTCAAAATGAGATTAAGATCCGTTGATTTGTGCCCAAATACCGGAAACTCAACTCCTTCTCAATACCCGAAGGTAGAGGCATCATACACTTCGTTGATTCCATAGAATACCGAAGGTTTTAAACAAAAGATATCTTCACAAGTTCTCAATATCAAAATACCGCTTTGTCACAAGACCTACCCATTCACCACGTAACACATGATGTCCTTTTCGTTCATAAACTCATTCAGTTCTCTTGAATTATTAAATGTTCCCTCATTTCTATCAAAGACGTGTCTACGAGCCAATCATATTCCCCAACACGGCATCACACTAGTATTTATAGTCAACGTGCTTACCGACTCACTTCAACATTTTTAGGCATTCGCATACCAACGCGCACATCCCTTTCTAACTACGTTCGTTTTGTAAGCACTCAATACATCAGCGTGCTTCAGTCTATTCCCCAAATGCATAAATGAATCCGTAATGTAATTTGTCCCTTTAAAACCTTTTCATTAAACCTCCTTTCAAAGTCAAAACCATTCCAAATTTCCAAGTCCATTTCAGCAATACCCGTCTTTCGACAAATCTTGCCACACGCACGCATACATGCTTTCTTAAAAAAAACCAACAAACTTTCATGTGACGTAAGATGATATATTTGTTTATAAAACCATAGTCCTCGCGTCAAAACATGGGTGAAAATAATGCCAAATGTTGAATATATGAAGGAATGAGCAATCGGGGACCAAACGGACATCAAAGGGTGGCCGAAAACTACCCCAAGGAAAAGGGTGGCTGCTGGAAATTTTTGGGGCAGCAGCAAATGAACAGTAACTGTGCAGATTTTCACCTCTAAGGTGTGGAATTTCAACCCAATCACAAATGAGATAATTTAGGCTCATAATAGAGATGCTAGGCAACAATTAAACATGGAGGGAGGTCAATTTCACTCCCAATTTCATCAAACAACAAGCAAATTCATAGATCAAAGAATCTATGTTGGGAAGAACCCACATAAATGGGGGAACATGATTCTCAATGAAATTGAAGGCTAGAACAAGGTATGTACAATAAATCACAAGAATACAACTAGAGAGAGTAGATATTGTTCCCCTACCTCAAGGATTTACTTGAAAATTGAAGATGAGTGAAACCCTAGGTGTAGAAACTTCAAATCTCGAAATCCAAGGGAGCTTGATGTTTCCAATGTGTAGATCTTGAAGATTTGTGGTGGATTGAGGTTAGAATCACAAGATTTGAGGTGGGGGTGAAGAGAGAAGGTAGAAGGGTGATTTTAGGGTTTGTTTCGTGGTTATGGAGTGAAGAAATGAGTCCAAGACCCTATTTATAGAAGGAAATGTCAGGCTCAAAATTCGCAGAAAAATGAAGCTGGATACCGATATCAAAAAAAACCCATATCGGTATCTAGAATCTCTGATGGCTCAAAATCTGTAGAAAATATAATTGGATACCGGTATCAAGAAAAAGCCATACTGGTATCTAGACTTTCTGATTCACTGGATACCGGTATCAAGAAAAAGCCATACCGGTATCAAGACTGAAAATTTCTAAATTTCTACCACTTTCACCAATTCGAATCCTGATCATTTCTAACACATTTTCAACACCTCCAAACATCCACACAACATTGAAACACGTATTCGTACCATTTACTTAACCCCCGGTACACCGAGATAGACACACACATATAATACTTAGAAAGAAACACATTTTAAAACATTAATCAACTCATTCACATTACTTAAAAATGAGTAAAAGATATAAAGAATTTCATTAAAATTCCGGGTCTTTACATTCTTCCCTCCTTACAAAAAATTTGTCCTCAAAATTTCGCGTGTCAATGCATGAATATGCAACATGAGACATGTATGACATGCAACCGTATCGCTAACCGTATCCAACACCATATCTAAGAAATGCACAACTTTCAAAGTGAAAACTCACATAGATTATGCGGTAAACAAGTCCTGATATTTCTCTTTCATCTCATCTTCCCGTTCCCACGTGGATTCCTCGCTACCAAAGTTATTCCATAAGATCCTCACCAATCGAATCGTTTTACCCCTTAGCGCTTTCTCCTTCACATCCATCACCCGTATCGGTTTCTCTCCATAGGACGCATCGGCCTCTAGCTCTAATTCGGACCACTCAAACACATGCGACGGATCCGACTCGTACTTCTTCAACATGGAGACGTGAAAAAAAAAAACATCATGAATGCCCGACAACCTTGGCGGTAGCGCCAATCGATACGCTACTTCCCCGACCCGCTCTATGATATCAAACGGCCCAATATAATGTGGTGATAATTTACCCTTTCGTTCCATGTGAATTTAACCCTAATGCGGTGATATCCCGAGAATCACGTGATTTCTCACGTCAAATGGCAACTATCATCTACATCTATCAGCGTAACTTCTCGATAAAATCTCGACGGTTCACAAGCGTTGACGACTGAGACCACTATCATCTACATCTATGCGCTTCAACCGAATTGACGACTGAGACCACATATGACCACGTATCCATATCTTGTTACTACGTACCCAAGTCCCTCTCACGACGCATCATAACTAACAAAGTAACCAGCTCCATGTTCAAAGACCGTATCACTCGTCATATCAATCTCACTCGAATCTACCGGGAATCCCAAACCTCGTGGTAAGTGCCGCGACCAATTATAAGTCCCCAAAAAGCCACAAACGACATACGACAATACCCACGAACGGACAAGTTCTCATCTAACGTCGTGTTTACTACCAGACATCTAACTGATTCTCTTTCTTGACGGTTTCGTAGGCATGGTACTAACGGTTCTCAAAGTTTCCCGAAAACTCGCAATGGATCCAAACGAATATCTCACGTCTCCAACAAAGGTGGTTTAAAAGAGTTCTATACTCAAGGACATATCAAGAACAAAGATAAAAAAAAATTCCATGGATATACAACTTTAAAGAATGAGTAAACACGCGATAACAGAGGCCTGAGATACGTTTGAGAAAAATGCAAATTCAAGTGAGGGAAAAGACAAAAGAAATGTACCCCTCTCAACAGACGTATCTGGAATCTGAGCAGTGATAGGTGGAGGTGGTGGTTGACTGAGACTCTGGCCCACACTCGGTTGTTGCACCGAACTCGGCTCGCTACTCATACCCCTCCGATTCGGACAAAATCTCTTGATGTGGCCAAGTTCGCCACACCCAAAACAAGCACCCAGTGTGAGCGATTGTGGTGGTGGTAGAGTTTTATGTTGTGGACAACTGGTTCGAATGTGGCCCGGTTGGCGGCACCAAAAACAAGTCTTAGTAACAGTTGGCCTAGACGAATTTTCCTCGAACTCGAAGAAGTTGGCGCTCTAAATTTGATCGACCCTGTGAAGTTTGAAACGATTCCCTTGCCCTCTTCCTGCCTTGGCTCTCATGATCTCTCGCTGGTGTACTCGTGGCCGGTTGTTTAACTTCTACCACTCCCGCATTCCATTTCGGAGGTTGTGTACACTGAAAGCGACGATGGCCTACTTGCCCGCACCTATGGCACGTTAGGAGAGACTTAGAGTAAATCCTAGGAGAAGTAAGTGGCCTAAAATTTGATTGGCCTAGCGATGACTGAATTAACTCTCTATCTCTCTTCTTTCCTTGGCTTCCCAGACCTCTCGAAGATGAACCAATATTGGCGATTCGTTGCCCAACTGCCCGCGCTATAGTACCCCGATTTTCATGTGAACCCATATTCAGTTGACCCGCATCGTTCCCCACAGATGAATCGTTGTCACAACCCTGACCTTCACACTCGTTTCTCCCAACCTCACAGTTTGACGTCATTGTAGTACTAAAATATCAGAAAGACAGAATTAGAAACACCTTATCGACATGAAACACAAAATCTCGTTCTACAGTCACACGTTTACGGTGATCACATTACTCATAAAATTTCCTATCCATTTCCTCGACAAGCATCAACAACACTACGTAGTATTTTTAAAAGAAAAGCAATGTGAATGAACAGGTAAATGCCTAGTAACCTATAATCGACACCAATGAGTGTCCGTTGAGCACGAATAGTCAAAAATAGAATTTTAGGAAACTCCGTTTACACGTAGTGGCCACAAATGCAATGTCAACTAGATGTATGAATGTCACTCATGCACACACACAATACATGTGAAAACCATTTTTTTTTTCCGAGAAAACAATGTAATAGGTTAAACCCCGAGATTCCCATGTTTCCCACGGTCTCAAAGTTTTCGAGCCTAGAGCTCTGATACCAAGTTGTCACGCCCTCATTTTCACAAAACATAAATAAAAGAATTTCAACAACAAATAAGTCAAGTAATAAGATTTTCATAAAATAAAATAAAATACATCATTAGTCCACTGGCTATCAAATGTTCAGGCACTCTTGCCCCAAAGGTGAAATCAAAATAATATCCTTAAGTTATTACAAAACCATAGTAAAAAAAAAAAAAAAGATAGTGAAAAAAACTTGAGTTACATTATCATTTCCCCAAAATAAAATTTAATGCATAGAAGATGATCAGAATAACTCCATGTCATGTATGCTCATCATCCGAGTCATGCAGCTCAAACCATGCATGATCAAAGCTGAGTACCTGAAAAGGGATAGGGTGAGCACATGCGCTTGTAGGAGAATTATTCTACTAACGCTAGGTGTATGAATATGATGCATGCACATGGGCTTTAGTTACACCAATTGAATGAACAGATATGTATAGTGATAACCAAACAAGTCAAGATGGACATAAGAAATGTCGAAGCGTCCAAGAGAACACCAAGTGTCCAAAATATAGTTAAGTGTTCCAAGCAACCCTTTATATATATATATATATATATATATATATATATATATATATATATATATATATATATATATATATATCCATTGGTTTTATCAAAATCACCCAAGTCATTACATGTATCCAAAAAAAATTTCCAAAGTGTCCACGTTTTTCACTAAAAACAACCCTTTAGGAATCTAACAAAATCAACTTAGCTCTTTGGAAATAGTGATAGGAGCCAAACCCTTTTGGTTAAAGACATCTCATTTTCTAACAACATTCCTATACTTGATACAACCATTGTCTCAATTTAGGTATCCAATCATAGCTAATAGTCATCTATCATTTGACATACCGAGAAATGTTTCCACGCATGACTTGCCATACGAGCACTACACCATAATAACCCCCGTACATCGTTACATGGATATTAGTATCAACAGGGTGTTTAACCCTTTCCGGATATCACAAGCTCCGTATACCTTATATAGAATCAGGGACTATTTCCCTCTCATATAACCCAGACATCTCATCTTCATTTCTTTCATTGAAGAATAACCATCATTTTCATTAGTGTTAGGGATTTAATCCCACTGCCGGATTCCATAGGCTCTGCATGCCTCTACCGGGTTTTGTAGGCCCCGCGTGCCTCTGCCGGGTTCTGTAGGCCCCGCGCGCCTCTGCCGGGTTCTATAGGCCCCGCGCGCCTCTGCTGGGTTCCGTAGGTCCCGCGTGCCTCTGCTTGGTTCTGTAGGCCCCGTGCGCCTCACCCGATACATGGGTCATAATAATAACCAACGCTTCCAAGGCGCAATGCTACACTAATGTATAGACTCAAGACCTTCCCTGGTGACGCAGCACGAGTTTAGTTTTCAAAATGAGATTAAGATCCGTTGATTTGTGCCCAAATACCGGAAACTCAACTCCTTCTCAATACCCGAAGGTAGAGGCATCATACACTTCGTTGATTCCGTAGAATACCGAAGGTTTTAAACAAAAGATATCTTCACAAGTTCTCAATATCAAAATACTGCTTTGTCACAAGACCTACCCATTCACCACGTAACACATGATGTCCTTTTCGTTCATAAACTCATTCATTCTCTTGAATTATTAAATGTTCCCTCATTTCTATCAAAGACGTGTCTACGAGCCAATCATATTCCCACTGCCGGATTCCATAGGCTCTGCATGCCTCTACCGGGTTTTGTAGGCCCCGCGTGCCTCTGCCGGGTTCTGTAGGCCCCGCGCGCCTCTGCCGGGTTCTATAGGCCCCGCGCGCCTCTGCTGGGTTCTGTAGGCCCCGCGTGCCTCTACCTGGTTCTGTAGGCCCCGCACGCCTCACCCGATACACGGGTCATAATAATAACCAACGCTTCCAAGGCGCAATGCTACATTAATGTATAGACTCAAGACCTTCCCTGGTGACGCAGCACGAGTTTAGTTTTCAAAATGAGATTAAGATCCGTTGATTTGTGCCCAAATACCGGAAACTCAACTCCTTCTCAATACCCGAAGGTAGAGGCATCATACACTTCGTTGATTCCGTAGAATACCGAAGGTTTTAAACAAAAGATATCTTCACAAGTTCTCAATATCAAAATACTGCTTTGTCACAAGACCTACCCATTCACCACGTAACACATGATGTCCTTTTCGTTCATAAACTCATTCATTCTCTTGAATTATTAAATGTTCCCTCATTTCTATCAAAGACGTGTCTACGAGCCAATCATATTCCCCAACACGGCATCACACTAGTATTTTTAGTAAGCGTGCTTACCGACTCACTTCAACATTTTTAGGCATTCGCATACCAACGCGCACATCCCTTTCTGACTACGTTCATTTTGTAAGCACTCAATACATCAACGTGCTTCAGTCTATTCCCCAAATGCATAAATGAATCCGTAATGTAATTTGTTCCTTTAAAACCTTTTCATTAAACCTCCTTTCAAAGTCAAAACCATTCCAAATTTCCAAGTCCGTTTCACCAATACCCGTCTTTCGACAAATCTTGCCACACGCACTCACACATGCTTTCTAAAACAAGACCAACAAACTTTCATGTGACGTAAGATGACATATTTGTTTATAAAACCATAGTCCTCGCGTCAAAACATGGGTGAAAATAATGCCAAATATCTAATATATGAAGGAATGAGCAATCGGGGACCAAACGGACATCAAAGCGTGGCCGAAAACTGCCCCAAAGACAAGGGTGGCTGCTGGAATTTTTTGGGCAGCAGCAAATGAACAGTAACTGCAGATTTTCACCTCTAAGGTGTGGAATTTCAACCCAATCACAAATGAGATAATTTAGGCTCAGAATAGAGATGCTAGGCAACAATTAAACATGGAGGGAGGTCAATTTCACTCCCAATTTCATCAAACAACAAGCAAATTCATAGATCAAAGAATCTATGTTGGGAAGAACCCACATAAATGGGGAAAACATGATTCTCAATGAAATTGAAGGCTAGAACAAGATATGTACAATAAATCACAAGAATACAACTAGAGAGAGTAGATATTGTTCCCCTACCTCAAGGATTTGCTTGAAAATTGAAGATGAGTGAAACCCTAGGTGTAGAAACTTCAAATCTCGAAATCCAAGGGAGCTTGATGTTTCCAATGTGTAGATCTTGAAGAGTTGTGGTGGATTGAGGTTAGAATCACAAGATTTGAGGTGGGGGTGAAGAGAGAAGGTAGAGGGGTGATTTTAGGGTTTGTTTCGTGGTTATGGAGTGAAGAAATGAGTCCAAGACCCTATTTATAGAAGGAAATGTCGGGCTCAAAATTCACAGAAAAATGAAGATGGATACCGGTATCAAGAAAAACCCATACCGGTATCTAGAATCTCTGATGGCTCAAAATCTGTAAAAAAATATAACTAGATACCGGTATCAAGAAAAAGCCATACCGGTATCTAGACTTTCTGATTCACTGGATACCGGTATCAAGAAAAAGCCATACCGGTATCATGACTGAAAATTTCTAAATTTCTACCACTTTCACCAATTCGAATCCCGATCATTTCTAACACATTTTCAACACCTCCAAACATCCACACAACATTGAAACACGTATTTGTACCATTTACTTAACCCCCGGTACACCGAGATATACACACATATAATACTTAGAAAGAAACACATTTTAAAACATTAATCAACTCATTCAAAATGAGTAAAAGATGTAAAGAATTTCATTAAAATTCCGGGTCTTTACAATGTCCTTCCAAAATCACCACAAAAGTCCTTGTTTCAAGCTCAAAAAGGTAGAAATACCTTACTAAAATGTTGTTCTTGCTTCCTGAGGGAACCTAAAAGGTTTAGACAGGTTTCTCATACCTATTCTGAGCTTATTTAGGGTTAAAAATTCATAAAAATGTTTTCTCAAAGTTTTTGGTTTGAATGGACAGGTTTCATCTGAGCACTCAGGTCCATCAGAATGATCAAACCCTCTTTCTTCATATTTTGTGTTTTGTCGATTATTTTGGTATATTGTCATGATTGATTCATTCTGATGGCCGTTGTTGTTCAAATGAGGGTTAAACACTTGATGGAGTGAAACAATCACAGAATCAAAATCCGATTTTATCGTGACAATTTCAACATCAATGGTGAGGCATGTTTGCCATCTTTCACAACTTCGGGTCAACGCAATCTTCCATATTCTTCGAGTCAACACGTTCTTCCTAATTGACCTTCGCCCATTTGGGGCACCCCAGTCAAGTCATTCACATAGTTGTTTCCATCCATCAAGTCAACATGGTTAATCAAATTCCTCACGCCTTGTCTGTCAAAATCACCCCCCCCCCCCCCAAAAAAAAAAAAAAAGGCTGATCAAATTCCTTGGCCTTGTCAGTCTTATCGATGTCCACCATTTTGTCCAAAAGGCCAATCAAATTCCTCGGCCTTGTAAAAATCTACCTCTTTGTCAAGAGGTCAATCATGTCATCTTAGTCTTGTCAATCCTTGACTCATGAAAACGATTTCAATGCATCAAAGAACCCTTATTTGGGTACATGGTCAAATTGATCGCCAAAACATTAATAGAGCCGAGAAAGAAAATCAGAATTGGGGTTCATCATCTGTGGAGGCACGTCAACCCAAAATTGGGGCATGTCAGCCTAATGCCATTTTTGGGGGGAAGCATACACCCAAATCCAGGACTGGAGCATAGGAGCCTAAAAGCCCCAAACCAATCCAAAAGCCTGAAAGCCTTGCCAAGCTCAAACTCAAACCCTGGCCAAAAGGAAAGACAATAAAGCAAAAGAGATACCCCATTGCGCCACCTACTTCATAAAGAAGGAATGTTGTCGTTGTTGTTGTCTAGTGTCGATGCATGAATCTCACATAATCATCCTGCGGGACAGCTTTTAAATCAAACCGTCCAAGGGGACAACATTCCCTTGCCCTGTTGTCTAGTGGATAGATTTTTTGCCATTACTTGGAGATAGATTTCTCACTCGTTATAGCTGCTTAGCTAACGCAACCTAATCATTTTAGCCACCGCGTAGGTGCATTCCATCATCCCAACCACTTCTTGTTCAGGAGGTAGTCCGTCCAATCATTTAATCATTTCAACCACCTCATTGTTAAGCAGATAGTCGTATCCAATCATTTGCTTAATCATTTGTCTGGTAAGTAACTTTATTTGATTCATGCTAAAATGGATTAAACTCAATTTAAATCATTTTCTTTGAAGGTTTTGTGCCTGTTTAAGTCATTTTGAGGGCCTAGTGCCAGTTTAAATTGTCTTGAAGGCTTTGTGCCTGTTTAAATTGTCTTGAGGGCCTTGTGCCTGTTTAAATCGTTTTGACGGCCTTGTGCCTGTTTAAATCATCTTCTATAAAGGTTTTGTGCCTGTTGAAATCATTTTGAGGGCATTGTGCCTGTTTAAATCATCTTCTTTGAAGGCTTTGTACCTGTTTAAATCATTTTGAGGGCATTGTGCCTGTTTAAATCATCTTCTTTAAAGGCTTTGTGCCTGTTTAATTCGTTTTGAGGGTCTTACGCCTGTGTAAATCATCTTCTTTGAAGGATTTGTACCTGTTTAAATCGTCTTGGAGGCTTTGTGCCTGTTTATATCATTGTGTTGGCTTTAAATCATCTTCTTTGAAGGCTTTGTACCTGTTTAAATCGTTGTGATGGCCTTGTGTCTATTTAAATCATCTTCTCTAAAGGCTTTATAACTGTTTAAATCATTTTGAGGGCCTTGTGCCTGTTTAAATAGTCTTAAAGGTTTTGTGCCTATTTAAATCGTTGTGATGGCCTTGTATCTGTTTAAATCATCTTCTTTGAAGGCTTTGTACCTGTTTAAATTACTTTGAGGGCCTTGTGCCTGTTTAAATCGTTTCGAAGGCCTTAAGCCCGTTTGAATTATGTTTGAGGGTCTTGAACCCATTTATGTTTGTTTATTAATTAAACTGTTTTCAATCGCCCCAAAGAACTACGCTGGTTTGATCCCTGCAACAAGGTACGTAGGCAGCTTGTAAAGCGCGATCATGTATTTGTATGTTTTCCTTTGTAGCTTGAGGAAATTCTCAGGAAACGAATTGGGCTGTCTCGATCTTGGACGTCACTTGTATCAAACAATGATACAGGAGTTTCGTCCAAGAGAGGAATAAGTCAAGAACAACAATTAAAGTTTGAACAAGACTTTCAATCTTCCAAGAATCTCCAAACATTCACGAAAATAGCCCAAAAATTCAAAACAAATGAAGAAGCCTTGTTGAACCTAAGCACTCAGATCCATCCACCTGAGCACTCAAATTCATCCACTTAAATATTCAAATCCTCCATGAACCTGAGCACTCAACTCCATGAACCTGAGTGCTCAAGTCCATGAACCCGAGCGCTCAGGTGGGACACGTGACAGATTCCTGCAGAAGAAATGATGGGATTTTCTGTGAATCTCATATATCTTATCCACCATATCACGTTTTGAGAGTCAAACTAATTACCATCCTAGACCCAAAACCAAATTAGTCTTACATTTTTCTCCCAAAATTCCTCTATAAAAACCCACATTTTCTCCTTATGTTCTCTCTCTACACCCAGCCATTGATATTCAGCCTTCTCTCCACCATCTCTCATCCTCCCATCACTGATTCAAGCCTAAATCAACAACCCTCATGGAAAAATACCTCCTTTGTGGTTTATTTTTGGCCTAAACACCCTACAAACATCATCAAAACTCTCATTCTACACACACCTAGCCACAACTAGAAGCTCTCTCTGCCATTACTCTCTCTCTCTCATCACAGATTCAAGCTTAAATCATCAACACCCATCCCAAATTTCATCCTTGAGGTCCAATTTGGCCTTAGAATCCATCAAATCCCATCAAACCCCACATTCCAACCTACTTCCACTCTATTGAGTTCAAACCCAGTCCACTCTCTATCCAAAAATCCAACGTTGAGTCATATCTTACCAAAAATCCCCATAAAAAGCCCTAGAAACTTTTGATTTTCACCTAAATATCCATCAAAAGTGTTCAAAGCTCACCCATTAGTTGAGTTCTTGTTCATCCATCCCCATCTTGGTTCTTGTTCATCCATCCCCATCTTGGTGTCATTCCACTCCAGAAACTCATCTATAGGTCGTGTCCTTCCAAAATCACCACAAAAGTCACTTGTTTCAAGCTCAAAAAGGTAGAAATACCTTACTGAAATGTTGTTCTTGCTTCCTGAGGGAACTTAAAAGGTTTAGACAGGTTCCTCGTACCTATTTTGAGCTTATATAGGGTTAAAAATTCATAAAATTATTTTCTCAGAGTTTTTGGTTTGAATGAACAGGTTTCATCTGAGCACTCAGGTCCATCAGAATGATCAAACCCTCTTTCTTTATATTTTGTGTTTTGGAGATTATTTTGGTATATTATCATGTTTGATTCATTCTGATGGCCGTTGTTGTTCAAATGGGGGTTATCTTAACTCAAATCTATCTCACCAATGTTCAAAAACATGCTTTCGGAAACATTTTTCTCTTGAAAATAGGGATGGAGAGTTTGGAAAACATGATGAAAAGGGCAAAACAAGTCTAATTTTGAGAAATATGCCATGAATGTTTGCAAAAAGTGTACTATGGTTGGAAACTTAAAGGTCCAGCTCAAAATTTTTTGAGCACTCAAATCAATCCATTTGAGTGCTCAAGTTCCCCCATCTGAGCACTCAGGTCCATTTGGACCATCATTATTTTTCACTCATATGGATTTGATGTTGGTTTATATTAGGGCTGCTACTGGTTATATTCTGCCTAAACTTTCTTATAAAGACTTTTATCATCATTCTACCTCAATATGGATCTGCTTGTGGCTTATTTTAGGCATGAAATCCTACGAAAATATATTTTGGAAGCTCATTTGTCTTGTCAAAAGGGATTTATAAGTCGAAAACATGATAAGACACGAGGAATGAATTCATTTTTTGGAAAGTGAAAGTAAATCAAGGTCATCAAAGAGGGAAATTTATTTGTGTATTCTGGCTATCTGAGCACTCAAGTTAGTCCACTTAAGCACTCAGGTCAACCCATTTGAGTGCTCAGATCATGGTCAACAAGCAGATCTGTCTTGGCTCTAGCAATCTTTATTTATTGCGTTCTATTCAATCTAACTTTTGTGTATGCTTATCATATTGTATTTTAGTCTGTTCATGGTTAGATTATCGCGTAACTTCATAATTTAATGGATGTCACATGTTATTGTTCATGTTTGTATTTATTCTTAGTTCATGTAAGTTAATGCTTTTGCATATGTTGTATAAATCATGCATCACAGCGCATCACACGCATCATCACTTTGTACACATTACACAAGTATCCACTATTTCACGTGCATTTCTATTTGTGATCTCATTTACTCGTTTTCCAATTCTTGGTCCACTTTACTTGATCAAAGTCGTATAGTAAGCATTTTACAAATCCCACAAATGCTAAGTAGAGACTGACTCTCGGGTCGGGCGGGAGGGGTGCCATAAAACCCTTCCCCTCTCGTAACCAAGCTCCCAAACCTAAGATATTATGGTGAAGATAGACTGGTTTTAATCCTTATCCAAAATAAGGCATGAGTCATTCGAGTTCGGTTCCTTAGGGATAATCCGCCAAAACTCGGGTGGCGACTCCAAATCAAATTCCTCGGAGGGGTGTCCACATTGAGGAAATAGAGAAGTGCATTAAAATAAGAAAAGGCAGTATACAGGGGAGACAACAACAACAACAAAGTAAATGTGAATGGCTACAAATACACCCATTAAAGTGTGTACTATATGCACCAATGGTATCACTACAAGAAATTTGAGATACCCTAGCGGCCAAAAGCGTTGGCAAAGGTGCCTAAAAACACTGCTATAGACCTGTGAGATCTATACCAACGCTTGAAAAAGCCACTGGCATCTAGCCGCCGCTGTATCCCTTTACCAGCGCTTTTGCAACCGCTGGTTTAGACTAAGTTTTACTAGTGCTTTAAAAACGCTAGAGTAGATTCAATTTCACCAACGCTTTTAGCCGCTGGTGTAGGCGGCTAAAAATGATGTTACATTAGTCACCCATACAGCTATTCAAATTTTTTTTTAGCAAGAACTAAAAAATATGAAAAAGTAACAGAATTCATTTTTCATTGGAAAAACTAATAATCCACAAGTAGATTGAAAGCATGTTCCATAACATTGTCAACATACAATAGTAGATCAAATGTCCATTATGGAGCGGAAATACCATAATCCAAAAGCCCGAAGGCTAAACTAAGTGGGGAAAAAAAAAGAAAAAAACTATTAAAAATTCACGATGCCATCCTTGATCCTCATGAAAGAGCTTTCAAAATGATGGGTTGAAATCACGCTTTTGGGTAGACCGTCCTATTACCTGCAATGGAAATGATGAAAAATAAGAACCAAGTTACTTTATCTTTTAACTCCCATGCCATTTGGAAAAACACAAGTATATGGAGAAGCCTATAGCAAATAACTTTATTAGAATAGCAATCAGGGTGGTGGGCAAGGATTGATATGAAGCAATATTTCAATTCATAAGGAAAAACATTCATGGCCTAGATTGACAAAGTAGATTTGAACAGAAATTGAAATAGAGCACCAAATGCACATCTATAAGACAACAAAAATTCAAGTGCAAAGGCCAATTAAACAGCCCACATAGAAGTGAAGGATAAACAAGAAAGACATTGGCTGGCTAGAATTTGAACCAGAATCAATATAGTGCAAGTAATTGATAACGCTATTGCCATTGGCTAATATATCTATAACTATTTAATCCTTATGTTGATTACCCACGAGGTTTCCAGAAACAGAGACAAAGATATATAGGCCCTGTTCGTTTTCCAGTTTAGTTTTAGTTTAGTTTTGATGACATCATCATTTCTCTCATTTCTCTCTCTATCTCTTTCCACTCATTACACCTGATGACATCATCAAAACTAAACTAAACTATCTAACCAAGCACAGCCACAGTATTCACCAATTTTATTCAGTAAAGGGCTGGATTGACACATGCAAACTCTAAAATGTAGGTAGATCAGGATCCTCTGTATTAATGAACATAATCATAGGAGTGTGATACACACTGCGCTTTACTTTCCTGGGCCTATTGTTATAAAGGTGAGGGAATACAATTCTATACTCTATCATGTGAAGGAGTTCATCTGCATTACTGACTGAATTATATAGATGCAAGAGTATTGACAGGCATGCGTATGTGCATTAATCATTACATCAATTAGTACATGTAGCATGCAAAGTCGAAGTTGCAGAAGTGGAGAACTGAAAGCAAAGTGCAATTAGAATGGAAGTTAGAATTAACATAATGTCCCGTGCCATGTCGTGTAGACCCACTTCTGTGCCGTGACCATCTAAGACTGTGTCGTGCTTTGCCCGGGTCGTGCGGTGCCCACTCCAGTACCGTGCTCGTCTAAAACAGTGCTCGTGTTGTGCCATGCCGTACCCGTGCTAGCCTAACATATTTCACACCTCTAATTAAAGACAGATAGAGAAAGAGAGGGTGGGCGGTAATTAGGAGATTTCAACATTTGGGGGAATAAATGATTTCAAAATTTGGCCCATGCGGGGAATAAATTTTCAGCGCCAATTGTTTCCTGGGTTTTTAATTTATTGGGGTTGTGCCAACGCCTTATTGGGCCGCTGGGAAATTGACGTCTATGCCAGCGCCTTAAAGTGGGCCGCTGGGAAATTGAAGAATCTGCCAGCGGTTCATAATACCCGCTGGTAATGACCCGTTTCTAGAAACGGTTTTCCAAGGAGCTACTATATACCTTCAATTCCAGCATTTTTTGGAGGCGCTGGTGGGAAAAGCGCTGGCAGAAATCAGTTTTCTTGTTGTGTATATGGTCCATATTGTGCACCTCAATGGCAATCATAACATTTTTTAATATTTCTTAACTTTTCAGCATTGTGATTTGTAATATTTTTTATGATTCATAACATTTTGGCGCGTCTCGTAGCTTTTATAAAAAAAATTATAACTTTTATTAATTGATTCGTAACTTTTATGAGGGTGCATATGATACACACCCAAATATGTGTGTATTGTAGCATTCTCTACATAAAGACAGTAACTACAACACAAAACACAAACATTAGTCTACTCCTAAAGCAGGCAGCCTTCCGTCCCCGGTATTTGAATGATGCATGATGGAAGAGATAGCTCTTTTGGCTAGGGCTTGTGCCCTCATGACTTCCTTGCGCATTCAGTTCCAAGGCACCTGCAAGTTATCAAGGAAAGATTGAAAGCCTCTTGGACTTTTTTGGCAAAATCGAATTGGATCCCTCTCTCTTTGGCACTTCTGGGCAACACAAATCAAATTTCAAATGAGCACACCATATGTTAATGTCGGATCATGAAAATATTCCAATCCATAAAAGAACTGCAATGTCTATGTGTAAAGGAGTGATAATCACGAATGTTTCTTTAACAGAATTGCACGTGCACATCAAATATCTGCTAGAAAGAAAAGAACTCATATATTTGAATGATTCTATTGAAACCATAGAAATGCACCAATTTCATACACCCGAACAATTAAACAAATACACTTCTCCATTTAAGGCTTATTTTTAAGTCTCATTTTTTTACACTTTTGTGTCTGATAACACTATGGCCTTGTTTGGTAACACTTCTTGTTTTTGTTTTTTGAACACCAATTTCTATTTTTCCTAAAACGGAAGTGAAAACAGAAAACATGTTTGTGTGAACCTATTTTCAAAAAAATAAAGAAAGTGAAAACATAATTGGTAAAAGGACTCCCTATATATTACATTCCAGAGGGCTAAGATTAGGGCTGTCAAAAAAAACCCGCGAACTATGAATCCGGACCAGACCGAACAGAACCATAGGTTTTGGATTGGGTCCGTGGATTAATGGTCCGGACATGGATTGAAAAATTAGAAAACCGTGCTTCGCGGTTCGGTCCATGGATTTTCATAAAAGAACCGTGGATAAACCAAACCGGACCGTGAGAATTTAATCAATTAAAAAATATACATTTATATATATAATATTGGGATAAGAATTATAATTAAACATATTATTCTTAATTTTATACCCTAAATAGGTGAATGTCATATAACTGAAAAGTAAAGGCGCAAACTACAATTAACAATTGTAATTTTGCTTGCACGTATATTAGCTACTCTCGGACTCGGGACTGGTTGTGGTGAAGACTTTTGTTTACTCGCTTTGTATTATGCTGTTTCTGTATCTTTTTACTACTGCTAGTGTTTACTCTCTTGAATGTAAATCTCTTTGAATCATTTTGAAGCGTTGTTGGTGACTTTGGTGTTGTTTGTTAAAACTTAAAAGCTACTGATGAATTTGTTCCAAAAGTTACATTGAGAATGTAAATGTGGAATATATATTTTTATTTTGTGAAATGTTATAATCCGTGGATAAACCGAGAACCGAACCGTGATTTTTTTGATTGTTTCGGAACCGGACCGTAGACTTTTGGTTTGGACACGGATTGCCTTACATTGGACCGTAGACTTTTGGTTCGGTCCTCGGATTCATACCAATCCGCACCAAACCGGACCGTTGACACCCCTAGCTAAGATCCCCAAATACGATGGAATAAGTGGATATAGGTTCTATCGAAAGGTGAGGGTTATTGGAGTTAGGGTTGTTTGAAGAAGGGATCTCAACATGAGAAGGTTTGATATTTGTGGATTTTTTTAGATCCAAATAGCAAGATAAAGGTTTGAAAGGGATGAATTTGGTGGGGGTTAGTGTAATCCATACCTGATTTTGGGACATTATTTTGACTTGGAGGTGCATCTGCTCCTCAATTAGCAAGAACATCAATGGACGAGTATGCCATGGATGAAGATGATCTAGAGAAATCCTAGAGAGAAATCGTCGATCCGGTGGTGGATCGTGCCAATTTGGGAATTGGATGTGTGTGAAATCAATAAAAGAGATCTAGAGAAGGAGTGGATTTTCATTAACTGTGTAGAGAGAGAGAGAGAGAGAGAGAGAGAGAGAGAGAGAGAGAGAGAGAGAGACGTTTCGATGCCCATGAGATGGTAAAAAAAGCTTTAAAAAATGCTCCTACCAAGTTTCGATCCAGAGTCGAAGGTGTAATGTACTGATCATTGTAGCAGCCGGGGGAAGTCTTTTTTTAAGAAGTGAAAGTGAAGATTTCTAACTTCCACAAATTTCATAAATAGTGGAAGCAAAAAATATAATTTGGAAGTGGAAGTAGTGAACTATATTCCTTAAATTTTGAAAATTTTGATAACACAAATAGAAAATTACAAGTGTAAGGGCATCTCCAGTAATGGTACTAGTGTAAGAATTAGTGTAAGAGTTACACAGTTAGCTACACCTTTTTTGTTTTTTGTGTCCCAATCGTGTAAATAGAATAGCTCAGGGTATAACTGTGTTAGAGCATCTCCACTCCTACACCAAATTTTTACACAAATTCGAGTAAAAATTTGGTCAAAAACTTGATTTGATATCACCCCTTCCAATGGAAAAACCACTTTTTAACCAAATTCTAGTTAAAATTTTGTCAAAAACTGTTTTTTTTTTTTTTTTCATTTTGGCTCCAAAACTTTCTCACAATTTTGTCAAAAACAGTTTTTTTTTTTCATTTTGTCAATTCCTTTTCATCCTCTTCTTCCTCTTCTGTGGAAACAAGGAAACAAGTCTTCAATGGAACAAATAGAGCCGTTGCCTATTTGGTGAAGGATTTGGTGTTGATCAAATTTGGTGAAAAATTTGATCAAATTTGGTGAAAAATTTGAGCAAATTTGGTGTTGAGCAAATTTGGTGAAGGAGTGAAGTGGGTTTTTTGGTGATTTTTACTCAAATTTGATTTTGGTGAAACATTTGGTGTAGGAGTGGAGATGCTCTTAGTACGGCTATTTACACAAAGGGATGAGAGAGAGAAAAAGGGGGGGGGGGGGAGGGGGAGGGAGAGAGAGAGAGAGAGAGAGAGAGAGAGACAGACAGACAGACAGACAGAGACAGAGAGTTGTCAGTGGTGTATGGGAGAAAAGGTTGCTGGCGTGAGGAGAGAAAGGGAAAAGAGGAAAGCTGCCCCACCTATATCTACATATATGCATATATTTGTGTAGCTTTTAACATTTTAACAACATTTTAATAATACCATTGCAACACTACTTATCTTAACAACACATTTTGTCATAACACCACAAAAATGGACACACCATAACCACTGGAGATGCCCTAAGGGTTACAAAACAAGGGCTTACATTTTTAAGGGAAAATTTCAAAAAAGCACCTGACCTTTCCCCAAAATCACAGATAGACACCTGAGCTTTTCATTTTGTCAAATAAACACTTAGACTATTTTAAACATTATCAATTCCACCCCCATTGTCCACTTCCGTTAAGAATCGAATGGAATCCATCCCTCAATCACACTTTTTCCCCTTAGAATTGACCCAATTCTCAATTTACCCCTTAAAATGTTTTTTTTCCCAATATCGACCCCCCTTTCTCTAGATCTCCTCTCTCTCCACTCTTCTGTACATGGGGATTCTTGAGACATTCTTTGAGAGTTATGTATGGTAGAGATTGCGTAGGGAATTTTATTATTTTTTGTACTTATTTTTTAATTACTTTTTGTACTTACTTTTTTTTTTCAATTTTCAATTCATTTTTTTACATTATTTAAAAAAAAAGAGAAAAAATTACTCTCCCCTTCCCAAAATTTTTGAAAAAAATAAGGTACACAAAAATAATAAAAAATATTGAATTTTTCTTGAAATTTTTTATTTATTTTCAAGTCCTTGTTTATCGGACTAGACAAATTTTGGGAAGGGGAAGTAATTTTTTCGGTTTTTTTTTTTAAAATACTGAAAAAAATTGAAAATTGAAAAAAAATAAGTACAAAAAAATACAAAAAATAATAAAATTCCATATACAATTTCTACCATACGTAGCTATCAAAGAATATCTCAAGAATTCCCATGTAGAGGAGAGAAGAGAGAGAGGAGATCTAGAGAGAGGGGTTGAAATTGGGAAAAAACATATTTTGGGATAAAATTGAAAATTGGGTCAATTCTAAGGGGAAAAAATGTGATTAAGGGATCGTTAACCGCCCGAGGTGTTTATTTGACAAAATGACGCAGGTGCCTATTTGTGATTTTAGGGGTAGTTTTCCATTTGCTAAAATGGAAATTTGCTAAAATCAAGTGGGTGATTTTAGCAAATGAAGTGGAGGGGTTCTAAAATCAAGTGGGCCCCATGCTAAAAGTAATGTGCTTTTAGCATGTGGCCCATTTGATTTTAGTACCCATCCACTTCATTTGCTAAAATCACCAACTTAATTTTAGCAAATCTCCATTTTAGTAAATGGAAAACCAAGCCTTAGGAAAGGTCCAGTGCTTTATTGAAAATTTTCCCAATTTTTAACTACACGACTGGTCCTAAAATCCCTATCCGCAGGTCTGACTCGTCGATACCCGTACACGGAGAGGAACGGCGATTGGTAGGGGGGAGAGAGAGAGCGAAGATCTGCCAAGAAGATAGGCGATTCGTCTCTCGATCGAACTGTAGAGCCGATTCAGCATCTTCAGCTATCATCGTCAATCTAGTCACCATTTTCGCCGACCCAGCATCGATATAGGATCATCGACTCAGGTAAACACATGACCAGAACCTCGATTTGGCCGTACCCATGATTCCGGGACGCCGTACCCCAATATTGCATCGTACCTGTACGTTTTCTCCATACCGGGTATGTATTTTGCCGTACCGGCCAGTACAGGTACCCGGTACACATACGGCGACTTTTCTGGCGTACCGTGCTTCATGGCTTGCTGTTAATATTCAGTGGTCAAAGATACATTACTAGCAGCTACTTGTTTTTCGCATGCAGGAATCAAACCAATGTCCACGCAATTGTCGAGAACGTTGTCTGGCATTACCAATCTCTTATTCAATAGAAGGTTTGTGTTCAAATTATTTTTTTGTGGTTGGATGTTTTCTTTCGTTGTTATGAATTCATGTTTTCTAGCCATTCAATTATGGTGTGTAGAATTATTTCATAGCATTGCTTCCTAGATTTTGAATAGTGGAAAAAGAAAAAGTAGGGGTGCATGCAGTATCTGCACTTTTTGTAGAATCTAATGTGGCGGGAGAGTAAGTGATTGTTAGCATTGCTTCTTTGGGGATTACTTTTGTAATTTATATCCTCAACACTCTCCTCATGTGTAGTCACTAGTCAGGCTCTCTCCATAAGGGTACTAAAAATGTGCAAGTACTGCACTTATCAGGTAGACAGTGAGTTCAAATACTATCTCTTGCTTACTCGAATACTATGTGAAAACCTTGGATCCTACTCCAACACTTATGCTTTTAGGTGGAGAGGTCTCCCACGTATATAAAGTGATAAACGCATTTGATGCTTAAGCAATGTGGGATTGTATATGTGGAACACTTGTTTCATATTGCCGCTTTTTGAAGTCTCTCAATAGTATTTTATACATCAATTTGGGAGGGAATGGGTACTGCTCTGATAGTATCGGATTGTTAACCAATGCCTCATTTACAAGTTTAAGCTGTCAGAGAGAGGGAGATTTGTTATTCATAGAAAGGTTTATATCCTGTACGTGCCCGCTCACGTGTAGGTGTAGCCATGGCCTATTTTAGTTCGCAGGTAGTCAGTGAGATTCGAATGGAGAATCTATTGTTTGGTATGAAAAATTATTAGATTTTAACCACCAAATTACCTTATAGGTGCTTGTGCAGTTTGCTGTTTTTTTTTTTATAATTTATGGATTCTGAGCTCTTCCATTAAATCGTGTCTCGATCACAAATTTATAGGGCAAGTATGTGTCATTTTTATGACAGTGGACTATGACTGGATATATTGATGGATTCTTGGCTGAGTTTATATATTAATTCCAGACTTTAAGTTTATGCATTGTCTGATTTTCTTTTCCTTTCAATATTAGCTTTGAGCTTCTTGCTTCTGTATTAATGGTTTATTATCAAATGAAATCTGCAGAAACGTTGACGAATTAGTGGGGATCAAGCGTAAACGTCTAAGGCCCGGAAAAGTGTCTCCTCGTCGACCTGTTCCAAATGACATACTGCAACCTCCTTATGTCAAATCTCGGAAACCACCTGGAATTGTTAGCGGACCTGAAGTGCACGATCAAATGGGAATAGATTGCATGAGAGCTTCTGGAAGGCTTGCTGCTCAAGTTCTTGAATATGCTGGGACTTTAGTCAAGGTGATGTTTTGATACCGTAGCTACTCTACCATTCTAAGAAGCATGGACGCTTAAAAGATGGTTGTGTGCCTATGTCTGTGTCCGACACTTTTCGAAGACTCGAACACACTCGGATAAGCGGCGATATCATGGTCCACTATTAGCAAATAAAAATCTTAGTTCAGACTCGTGTGTGGCATGCTTTCAATGTGTATTTTTTTTTGGTGTCTGTGAGACTTACTAAGAAATTAATATGTGATTGACACTTCTTGGGCACTTGCGAGCATTTGATTAGCATAGATTTAGGGATTTGACATATCACTTTGATAGGCAAAGTTGGACAATAGTAATTTATACCACTCACCATATTTAAGTTCAAGAGGGAAGTTCTAAGGAATCTTGAGGATTCCTAACCGTTCCCATGTCTTATTTTTTAAAGTTTCTTTTTTGTATATAATATGGTACGTATGCTTATGGTGATACGTATATAACATGAATATGAATATCTACAATTGAACATGGCCCCAACGTGTCCGTGTCTTATAGTTACCAAACCAAACCAAGCCTTATGTCCCAATCAATTGGGGTCGGCTACATGAATCATTTTTCTCCATTGAGCTCTGTCAAGTGCTGCTTCATCGCTTAAACCTAGTATACTCAAATCTTTGCGTATTACCGCATCTAATGTCAATTTGGGTCTTCCCCTCCCTTGTGCGTTTCTACCCAAAGCTATCCTATCTACTCTCTTAACTACTGCATCCGTTGGTCTACGATAGACATGCCCAAACCACCTTAGCCTATTTTCCCTTGACTTCTCCTCTATAGGTGCTACACCTACTATCTCGTGAACTGTTTCATTTCTAATCCTATCTCGTCTAGTCTTACCACACATCCACCTCAAGATTCTCATTTCCGCTACGCTTATCTTGTTCGCCTGTTGCTTCTTAATAGGCTAGCATTCTGTCCCGTAAAGCATCACTAGTCTTATGACAGCTCTATAAAATTTTCCTTTCAATTTTGTGGGTACCCTCTTGTCACATAGTACACCAGTAGCACTTCTCCATTTGAGCCATCCCACTTGGATCCTATGAGTCACATCATCTGCAATCTCTCCATCTTGACTAATAATAAAGCCTAAATACCTAAAATGGTCCCTCTTTGGTATCTCGTGATCTTGGATCATCACTCTTTCCTCATCCGCACACCTCGTACCGTGTCTTATAGTTAAGAGAAAATAATGTATTGATATGTCTGTGCTGTGTTGTCTGTACACAGGAGCTATATATGGTGTCCTTATTCCTCATTGTTGTTCTATTTGGGTCAGCATCATCGTGCTCCATCCAAATCTCATTTTTTCTATAAAATGCGCTCACAATTGAAGTAGGATAGTTGGCTGGGTATTTTCTGTTCACAGCATATAGAAATTTACTCCCCCTTGCATATGTCATTAACTCATTATAAATTTCAGTTATGGGGCTTATGTATAATCAAATTGTTGTTATATTCGACATTGAGAAGATTTTTTTGTTGAAAAGAATCCTATATTGGGTAAGTTATGTACCTGTGGGCAAGCCGCTTGTATAATATGATTAGTCAGCTGCAGTCTAGGGTTAGTGTATGAAGGGACAAGAAATAGGTTGTTTGTTTGTATGCATCAGCAGGACCAGAGAGTTTATTTCCACCAAGTGATTTTAGTTGTTGCTTCTATCGGCAGCCAGGCATAACTACAGACGAAATTGATCAAGCAGTTCACCAAATGATTATTGACAACAAAGCATATCCTTCCCCTCTGGGTTATGGTGGGTTTCCAAAGAGCGTCTGCACATCAGTGAATGAATGCATTTGCCATGGAATTCCAGATTCTCGTGCACTTGAGGTTTGTCTCATTAAAGTTCTTGGGCTACTTTCTCTTCTTATACCAAGTTTATCAGATTTTTATTTCAAACTGCTCATAAATATATATTGACATTTGCAGGAAGGTGATATTGTCAATATCGATGTCACTGTATATTTAAACGTAAGCTGTTCTGTGTCTCATTTATGCTTCCTGCTCCATGTCAAGATTTCAAGTGGGGTTTTTTTGACTGGGAAATTGCACGCTTAACGCAACCCATTTTAGTTCTTATACCATTGGGGTCATTATATCGTTGTGTTGGTATTGTTCTGTTCTTATCTGGTGCTTATAATTTTCTAAATTTTTTAGTGAGGGAAAATGTGATAGCTTTTGGTTTAACTCGATTATGGCCATTGATCATGCAGAATGGTAAAATAGGTATGATTTGACTGGCTCCACATAACTTTGTCGAGATAACGCTGCCAATTTTATCATCAAAGTGAGGTTATACCTATCTATTTTCATGGGCTTGGGTACTTGTATCAAAGCGGTTGTGTCACACCACTAAACCCTCAATCTTGATCTTAAGAAATGATTATATGGCAAAACAGTTGGGTACAGTTACGTAATGAGGATTGAAGAGTTTGATTTGGCACAGAGGTAAGATACACATCCCCTACCCTTACAGGCTTTGTCTAAATCATAACGGGTAGACATTGGTGCCCTGGGAGAAATAGAAGGGTGTATGTCATACCTATGCGGCTATGCCTATCTCGGAGTTAATCTCTTGTAATTTGGTATTTTCCCTTTCTGATAACTTACATGCATCTAGGTATCTCTTTAACTCATTTCGGTGGGGGCAATGTCCGATTTTATCATAAGGCACCTTGACAATTCTGCTAGTTCTGCTATGAAATTTTGCAAACCTGGGTTAAAATCTTCGGAGAAATCTCACATGCCAGGGTTTTCTAGTTACTTGACCGATTACGATAATCTGACAAATGAAAAATGGCAATCTACTGTTGAGCAGGTGGTGAACTGTTGTTTCAATAATTTGTTGTGTTTACCTAGCAAATTACAATCGTAATGCATAAACCTCCTCCCCATCGAAACCTAAACCTAAAAAAATAAAAGATTAAAAAGGTAGCTAAACAACCAAAGAAAGGGACAAGAAATGCAGCAGGAGGATCCTTTCTCCCATCCTATAGTAGCTCTCTACCTATCAATTACCTATAGGGAGTATTATAGAGTGTGTTGTGTTGGTTTTAATTAATTCGTCGTGAATCACTTGGTGCTGTTGAACTATCTATTTCCTTTCGTAGCATTGTACTAAACTTAAACAGGTGCTGAAAATTCCACCTTTATGGCAACTTTATAGGTTATCCCGTAATCCCAAACTTTTACAACATTGGTTTCTTTCATGTTTGATTTATATTTTTCCCTTATTCCAAATATGCTCGTTTGCTGGTGTTATTGAATTTTCTGTGCCATGCCATTTACAAGCTTAGGGTGCATATTCACGTGTCTTGGCTGTAATTCACAGGGTTATCATGGCGATACATCAAAAACTTTCTATTGTGGGGAGGTTGGTGATGAAGCCAAAAAATTGGTACAGGTATAGTTTTCTGAGGTATAAGCTAATCCTAGTCTTATGCTGCTGTTGTGACAGGACTTGGCTCTTACATGATATGGAATGTTAATAAGGTTCTAATAGTTCTATAATTGTCAAGAGAAGTTCTATAAGTGACACTGATGATGCTTTGTGGATTAAAATCTTCCCAACGTGGTAAATAGAGATAGAGGGGAAGGGTGTTTTTAATGAGCTTGGGAATTGCAAAAAAAGCATGGCTTTGATTGACAAATTGAGGTGTTAAAAGCAGTGCTTGCTTCGGTTACTTTTCTTGAACTTTGTTATTAAGGACTTTGGGCAACCTAATCAAGGGCAAAAGATTTGGGTGTTGCTTAGGTTGGGGAAAAAAAAAGGGAATGTTGTGTAATTTAGAAACATGAGGAAAAAATCAAGGTATTTAGCACTACATAGACGTGTTTGGACACAATACTTTACCTTTGACTATGTACAAAAGCTAAGTAATTATTTGGACGGAGATTTATTCGTTTATTCATGTGATGGATCAATTGCATTAGAATATTTAACCTTATCTTGATGTGAACCCAAAGTTACCAGGTAAAAGTCATCTAAAAATCAATGTTCAAATGCAATTTTACATGATTTTACAGGTGTGGAAGATCCGGAAAAAGTTTTTAAAAGCAATAGCAATGAAGATAACAAAATGACAATTACTATAACAAAAACACACAAGCTCCTCTCTCTCTCTCTCTCTCACACACACACACACACACACAAATTGTAAGACGATATATTATAAGAGATTCTGGATTCTTGTTGCCAGAACTTATTGTTGCCATATTCATGTTCCGGTCTTTTGGTTCATTTTCTATCATTTAAGTGTGTTCAGATGGAAACATCAGAAGTTTGTTTTTCCACCATTGATTTCTTCTAGTTTCCCACGAAGTGAACATCTTGGCTATTATATTGTTGTGAATTAACTTTCCTTTGACCTACAATCGTTATGAATAGCACTTAGACATCCTTTACAATATTTCTGTTTTGTTGCTAAGTCCAGTGTGTCAATTTTTCTCCTTCCATTGTTTTCTTGAAGTGGTTTCTTAAACATGTGATATACAAGTTACTGTACCTGGTTGTGCTGCCTGCCTCTAAAAATTCTCTCTTTCTCTATAGTTTCTCAAATCTAGGGTTCTCTTGTGGGGGAGGCGGTGCCTCCTCCCTCTCCCACTTCCTCCTCCTCCCTTTTCCTCCACTTCCATGTTTTTCCGTACCCCGTTCTCTCCCTTCCCTCACTTTTGATACAAAAGAAAGAAAGAAAGAAAAAGTGAGTGAGATGATCATTGGAAGAAAGTCCTAAGAAGCACGAATACAGATACTGACATGGAATAGGGCAGTTCTAAATAGTTCTGGACACAGATAAAGCAAGGGACATGCAAAAATAATGTATACATGTTAGTATAGATATTTAGTTATTATTTATTACAAACATTCACCCCGGAAATAACCAAAACTAATAGTATCATGACAATTCTTATTGTTTCCTTTTTAAGTACTCCCTCCATCCCTTTTTAAGTGTTTAACTTTCCATTTTGGGATGTTCCTAAATAAGTGTGTGGTTTAAAAAGTTAATGAGTAAAAGTTTGTACAATTATTATTTTGCCCTTTTGAAAAGTTAGTGGGTAAAGAGTTAATGGGTAAAAGTGGAGGATACTTTTGGAAAGTAGAGGTAGAAGTTGATGTGAAAAGTGTAAAGTAGAGGAAAAAGTTGATGTGAAAGGTGTAATGATGATGTTTCTTTAAAAGTTGGATTTGCGAAGTATCACATTTAAAAAGGGATGGATGGAGTATTACAAGTTGAACGGGGGATTGTTTGATCGGATTTCTTTTTTTTTTTTGTACTTTTTTCCTTAAATCTCTGGAATATCGTGCCCTCCATATAAGGTTTTGATATCATAAATTGATCCGTCATTTTTTCATTAGTGTTCAAATTGAGATGGGGGTGAACCCTATGTGTCTCCGGCTATGTAGCACCGACACTTCCAGAGGTCGCCGTGTCCCACGGGAACACTTGGGGGACATTGGACACGCCATGTGGCATGTCCCTTAAATTAAATTATTTTTTGAAGGGGGACACTCGGGGGACACGGTATGGACACGCGTATCCCATAGCTATGCTCTTTGAGTGTCACAATCTCACTCTCTCTCTCGATGTGTGTGTCTCCGTAGTTGTGTGTATATATCTTACATGCATATATGTGCGTATATACCAGCACATAACAATGTAAATATCTTAAATATCAAAAGAAAAGTGTATATATTTATGTATATAAACTGTTACTACGTACATATGTAACATATTTATATATATAATTATTTATTTATTTTTGCCGTGTCACTCGCTGTGTCCGTCTCCATTTCCGCGTCAGTGTCCATATATCCATGTCAGTGTCCGTGTGCTACATAGGTCTACGGTGTGTCCCTTGCTTAGAAATAATTCAATTTAATGGACACACCACGGGCCATGTCTTGTAGGCGTACCCATGTGTCCCTCCAGCTCGTGTTCCCACCTCCTAGAGTGTCGGACACGGATATTGAAAGTAGTTAGGAGTGTTGCTTCTTAGGAAGATTTTCGGAGGGGAACTTAATGGTTTTTCTAGCTATTCAGTGGACTTGCTTAATAATCAACGTGCTATCTAGTATGTTCTGTTGGGATTGGTTCCAATTCCAATGGGTTTAATTTTTTATTACACATGTATTGTTCCATATTCCCTTTGACCAAGTGATGTCTCGGAAAGGCAGAGATGAGCTGGTGACTTTTGGATTGCTCCCTTGGAACTACTGTAGAAACTCTTTATCTATCTCAAAACCAATTGGCAATGAGTGGAGAGGTCCCAACATTTACTATTTATTAACATTCCCCCTCACGTACAATTGCATTTGAGGTCTGTCACATGTGGCCACCTTTTGTGGTCCTATCATCGTGCAACCTTTTTGCTAGACTGTCATCATGGGGTGTGGATTGCAATTTTTTTTTTTAAATGTGGGGTGGAATGGGCCCTGCTCTGATACCATGTAGAAACTCTTTATCCATCTCGAAACCAATTGGCAATGAGTGGAGAGATCCCAGCATATACTATTTATTAACAACTACCACTCATCATGTGGCTGTCAACTTTCATTTGCTTGGGTGGCTACTTATACATGTTTTTGGTACGGCAAAAAGGGTTACGAGTGCAGTGAGTGCAAGTGTCAAGCTTGGCTTGGGTGAGAGTGAGTTCTTGTATGAGTGGGGTATAAGGGTTGGGTGTTAGATATTCATACTCAAGTGTACTTACACAATTTTATTCATAGTCGAAGAATGGGATCCTCTCCGTGGAGTAGGCGCGTTATTGCCGAACCATGTAAATCTTGCGTGTCTCTCTCCATTTTATTTTTCCATCGTGTTTCCATTGGTTGCGTGGTGGCTGTGTTTGAATCTCAGTGCTTGGGTGCTTCTGCGTTTTTTTCAACATGTTCATATAAGTTCCTCATAGATAATTAACTGAATAACTCCGGACTCTTGTATGAATAACCGGATAAAATTTTGATGGATTGTTATTTCAAACTGAAGAGAAAGAGTTGATTCCATCAATCCAATCAGATTAAAAGGCGGGTCAAATCATTCTACTCAATGGAAATCTAAGAGAATGTTGTTACAAGCCAATAAATCACTGAGGGTTAGGACTTGGGAGGGCTGGAAAAACCAACAATCATGCCATTGAGCCTTGAGGGGTTGCCAAAGAGGCCATGGAGACTTTGTCCAATATTACAAAAATGTCATCTAGAAGTGGCTCATGAGATATGGTGTTAAAGAGATAAGTAACTATAGGGGTAAAAGTGCAACTAATATAAAACATACAATAATCCAAAAAGGACACAGACGTGACACGACAAGGACACGCAGACAGGTCATTTCTCTGAAAATTAGGACACAGACACGTTGAGAATATGTCGAATAAAATATATATTTTTGTACATTTAACAAAAAATATATTTTTATATCAATTTTTGGGTAACAGTACATACAAAGCCTTAACAAAAGAAGTTCTGATCCAAATTTAAATACTCCATAAAGATGGCCTAAGTTCAAACCATAAAAATAAGTAATAGAGCCCAAAATAGGTGGCCCAACATAAAAGGCACTACAAGCAGCACTAACCCTAAAACGTAAAAACAAATAGAACAATATTTCTATGGTGCCCCAGCGTGGTATTGGGGCACCGGTGCACCACTAAATCTAAGCCATTAGATCAATAATAGGTGAATCTGAGTCATTAGATAAAACCACCATAAGGAGGGTGGTTTTGCTCTTTTCCTACGTAATTGTACTTACTATGAACACAGACTTTACTTACCACACGTATAGGCCATAAATTGTGGTAAGTAAATCCTGTGTTTGGTAAGTGTGATCTGTTTCTGTGGTTTGTAAACCTAGTGTTCATGGTAAGTAAAACTGGAGCACCGGTGCCCCCAATACCACTTTGGGGCACCACAGCCAGACCCCAAATAGAAGCAGCAACAGCATAGCAGCTATCGCTGCTGGACTCCACCTCCCTCTCTTTCTCTCTCTCTCATCATCGGTGCAACAGGTTTCTCTCTCTCTCTCTCTCTCTCTCTCTCTCTCTCTCTCTCTCTCTCTCTCTCTCTCTCTCTCTCCTCCTTTGTGTTCGAGAAGTATCGCCCGCGTGTTTTTTTTGGGTAAATTATCGCCCGCGTGTTCCTCACGTATCCTGAAAAAAAAAATAATGGTGTAATAATGGGACACGGTCAACGACACGCCGGACACCTTCAAAGGCGTCCGGGACGTATTTGTGTCTCAGCCATTCGGTACATGCGTATGTGAGGCTGACCAGTGTGTCGGTGCTTCTTAGAATTAATAATAATCAGGGCAGAGATCGGGTTGGAGGTAGTTGGAACTGCCTCCGATCTGATCCCCAATTTTTTTCTATTATATTTTGGCCTTGAAATATCCAATCCCCAAATAAATTTCAAAAAACTCTCCTAACACGGTGGGTGATGTATCAAATCGGACAAAATTGCCATCCCTTTTTGTCATATAGCATGGGCATGGCTGTGCTTGAGTGCACCCAACACAAGACCTTGAATGCCATGGACATGATGTTGCAGCCACTTTCCTTGAATGGCATCCAAGATGTTGATAGAATTGCTTGAAATAGTAATACAAGAGGTAGATGTTCAAAAAATTTACTTGGAAATTTCTTTAAGAAGTTGGCATACTGTCTCATTTTTAGCTCTGGTATCATCTTACTGATGTGGTTTCTATTTGGATCCTACATAAGAAATGCCAATAGAGAAAAACAACTTAGAATTCAAGGGAATACTGCAAAAGTTTCCGACTCAAAAGGTAATCTGCAGTTGAACAGGAGACAGAACGCTAACTAAATAATCAATGAGTGATACTTCTTCCCATAGTTCAACTTAAAGACTACTCCACCGGTGAAGTTTGGCCAAGTCTACTTCACAGGCGAATTTCAACAGAGGAAATTTATGACGAGACAGTAAAATTAAATTATTGACCTAAATATATGTAACTCACATTCAGTCCTAGAGTCTCTGAATACCTACACATATTTTTCACCCTAACAAATGAATCAGGTAAAAATTTACTGCCTAATAATGACAAATTGCGTAGTGCAAGCAACAAGCGGGTTATTATGACCATAATCTGGGACTGTCGAATTCAACAGTGTACCCACAATAAATTTCAATTAGTTTGCTTGGATATTTATGTTATAGCATTTGATGCTTGAGTCTTAGATTTCGGAATTAGTTGATTTGGCAATTTTGCAATCTTGAAATTACATTTCTGCCATTTACTCCTTGTGTTTTTACCCTTTCATGCCTTCATCATATTCATACTTCTACTTAGCACTCTTTTGAAAAGTTTAATGAGTCTTCATTCCAGTTCTCTGTTTTTGTGTTTTAGGTAACAAAAGAATGCCTCGACAAGGCAATATCAATATGTGCACCAGGGGTGGAGTACAAGAAAATAGGCAAAACAATACAGTGAGGCATCTGCTATAGTCAGTTTTCTCTAGCTTTTCTTGTTTCCCTTTATTGGAAGAGTATTCAAGAATGTATGTTTAGGTAAATAATTCTTTTACATGAACTAACCAAGCAACCACACACATCACCTGGACTCTTTACCTGGGCCAGAAACACAACATATTCAAGCATGTTGATGATTCAGAATCTGATGTTTGAGTTGTACGTTTGTTTTTGGTAATTTTTTTTTACCTAGTAAATGTTGATCTTAGCCCATTAATACAATTTTTTTACTTCAGGCTACATGGAAATTCTTCTGATCATGGCTTTATATCACAAATAGCAAGTTTCAGAATTTTGTTTTCTTAATGGTAGGATCAAGGGAATTGAAAATATTAATCGTTAGGGGTTCTTCACAATTGCTCAATTCTTTCTTTTGAAGGGATCATGCAGATAGACATCGCTATGGTGTTGTGAAACAGTTTGTTGGTCATGGTGTCGGGCGTGTCTTCCATGCTGATCCAGTTATTATGCACCACAGTATTTCTCTTGAGCTACCTCCTTTTGAACGTGAACTCTTCAGCATGTTTTCCTGAAAGTTCTGACATAATGATTTTCCTTTCTATATAGGAAACAAAGATCCTGGACGCATGATCTTGAATCAGACCTTTACAATTGGTATTGTATTTTTGTTTGTTGCAAATTATTTTTTGTTCCTAGCCATCTGCCTTGGAGATTTATATTATTTGGTTGGATATACAAGTGTTATGTGGCACTGATGCAGACACACGGCACAAAAGCACACTATATCGACATTTTGGCACGCGGATCTGTCTTGCAGATTTACTCCCTCCGTTCCAAATTGTTAGTACTCTTTGAAAAGTCAAAACAAAATTTACTCAATCTTCCAAAATAACCCCTTACCAACAACAATCATTTCATTCAAAAATTGAAATATAAGGGCATTGTTAGAAATGGATTGTGCTAGGCGTACAGAAGCAAAACGCACAGAAAATGTACAGAGCTGTTTAGGGACCCACTTGTGGGTCCTACACGGATAATCTGAGCCGTTCATTCTTCTTAGAATAATTTTCCGAGGGGCCTCACGAGAAATCAGCTCAATCCGACGTTCGTAACTAGTTGATCCAAATTCCCCTCATTTCATTCAAATTATTTTGAATGAAACGGGAGGATTTTGGATCAACCAGTTACGAACGTCGGATCGAGCTGATTTCTCATGGGGCCCCTCGAAAAATTATTCTAAGATGAATGAACGGTTCGGATCATCTATGTGGGACCCACAAGTGGGTCGCCGAACACCTCTGTATATTTTCTGTACCTATGGGTTTGTACCCATAGGTTTTCGGTTAGAAATTAATGAATCTGTTTAATGTGACTGTATGCAGTTATTGTATGTCTTCTTAAAAAGTTGGAATTCCTAAAAGGGACCAGCAATTTGGAACGAAGGGTGTATATTATTTGGTTGGATGTACAAGTGTTTTGTGGCACCGATGCAGACACGCGGCACAAAAAAGACAATTTACTAGCATTCTAGCACGCGGTTTTTTGAAAAATGGTTAACACTACGCATTGGAAAAAGTATATTCATGCATTTCATGGTATAATTAGATCTTTTACTGAGAGTATTTAAAATACATAAATAAGGCTCTAAATAAGGCACCATTGAGGAGGACAAGAAAGTTGATGAGGGAGGACAACATACAAGGGCCAAAGCCCGAATTTTCAAACAACTCTCAACTTTTATTCTTCAAATTATAGTCTGATTATTACAATGTTATTTATTTGTTTATAGACTAACAGCCTAAATGAATGATGAATCCAAAACAACAATCAAACTTTTCAAATCCTTTCACGATCTTCAAGCTCAAAACTCTAATTCTGATGTACATATGAAGACCAATAACTTGACTACCAAGCACAATCATTGAACCAAAGAAAATTGTCCTCACTTTGCTTGACCGAGGCTTTGAAAGGGGATATTACACTCCAACCAAGGGTTGTGTTGTCAATTCCCCTCTGTTGAAAAAGAATTGAAGCCTGGCGAGTTAGGAGCAAGACCAAGGTGGTTGACTATAGGAGAAACATGTCGGATCAACATAGAATATTTTTTCAACTTATCACTTAGCAATAGGGGAATCAATGGCAGAATCGAGTACTCAGTCTTTCCATCTAGGAAAGAGTAAGTATTGGCACGATCAGCATTCTCAAAACCATGATCCCATATCCATGCATTGCTCAAGAGAATACGACAAAGCTAAAGAGGCATAGACTCACCCAGTACCATATCACATTACCGTCTCTCGAAACCAATAGTGAATGTCACAAGGCACTGCCTGTGGACCTTGAGTTTGATATTGGTGATCCAAGTGACATGATAAAGCTAGGGATTTGACTCAACTCGCAAAGCCAACGTGTTCAGATCATCTTGAGACAAACATTGTTGAAACTTGAAATTCAATGTATCAGCCACTAAGGAGCACATCTATGCATGACACTTCACCCTTAAGTTGAAAATCGAGTCGCTTTGCTAGCTTTGAGAATCTTTCATGTCTTCCTTATTAGTAGATGATAATTTTATTTATTTTTGATAAGTTAATAAATATATTAAAAACAAAGTATTAAGGGAATGCCACCGATGTACAAAAATAGACGATTACAAAAAAGCCCTATACCCTACTATTCATATGAAAATGCTCAAACAAGTCTATGTATTGGTCGATGGAAGGATTACATTCCACCTTGTCCCAGCTATACAAACTACTAGTCAAAAAACTCTTCATCTTGAACAAAGGTTGTTCTACCCCATCAAAACATCTCATGTTCCTCTCACGCCCTATTGTCAACATCAAACAAAGAGAATCATGACCCAAACACATCATGACATCTTGCAACTCATCGGTTTTGAAATCAAGGGGGTTATATACTCGTCAAGCTTTTGTTCTCACACTGTTGTGCATTTAGATTAGCTGAATTCTTGAGCGTAGAAACCTATGATACATGGATCTGTGATTTTGGGCGAAGTATCCGTGTTGACACGATACGATACAGGTGCGGTATATGTACCTGGTGCGTCGGGCAAAATTCAGACACATCTGGTTGTGCGATCGTCGAAGAGGAAGAAGAAGAAGAGAGTGTGAGAGAGAGAGACGAGCGAGAGAGAGGCAAGAGAGGGAGGAAGAGGGGCGCTGACCTTTCTCCGATGAAGAGCAGCAGCTGCGGCTGAGATTTGTTTGTTTGTTAAGGTTTTAATTTTAGGGCTCCTGACTCTCTTTCTCTTTTTCTTTTTTTTACTAAGTCATCTTGAAATAAAGATGTTAACCGAATATACGGGCAACAAGGGCCCCTCTCGGAAGGACAAAAGAAATAAAAAGAAATAAAAGAAAAGTGCGTATTCCCCGTCACAACCCGCTGGGTGGGATAACAGGAAGTCCTTACGCAACCCGCGGGGATAGGTGTAGATATGTGACCCTTTTTCTCTTAATGCATTGTGCCATTTAAGTGGCTTGTGCAAGCATTTTTATTGTATTGTCCTTGGACCAAAGCACTTGAAGGCTTTACGTTTTCAATTAATGGACCACAAAGACGTGCTACTTTCTAATATTTAGTGCTATTTCAGCATTTGTGCTTGAAATAAATAAAATTTAAATGAGTGGTTACATTTTACAAAATGTTCATATATTTTCTATATGTAATACTAATACTTCTATAAATAATAAATACATATAAATAAATATTCAACGTATCCCCGCACCCGTATCCAAATTTGGGTACATATCTCCGAGTCCTCTATTTTCAGGTTTGAGGTGTCTAACCCTTGGATATACACCCGTATCAGATATATGTACCTGTGTGCATGTAACACTGGAAGAAACACTCTTTATTTCCCATTAAGCATGAAGGACAATCCTGAGCTTGATTTCCATAACCTTGACAATTTATGCATTTGGATTAAAATTGCCTCCAAACGATGACGGGTAAGATGCTGAAGTAGCACTTGAAGGGCCGTCTGGAGCTGGCTATAATTGGTAATTGGTATCCATAAAATTATTCTCTCTTGATGTAACCGTTTTGCATCTTGGGACGCATAAAAGTTGGCCAACTAGTCCCTGCCTAGGCGCTAGGTGCCCCTTTTCAGCCCAACTAGCACCTAACGATTTTGAGAATATTGCGTAAAAGCACTCTTTTCTAACTCTTCCTTCATTCGAAGGACTAGTTTAGCTATAGATTGAAGTTATTAATAGTCCCAACAGATTAAGTTGTTAATTAATAGACCTTACCTATGAAGCACCGATACTCCTAGAGGTTGACGTGTCCGCGTATTGGACACGGGGACACATGCGTGTTGCTTAAATTAAATTATTTTTTGGAAGGCAACACGTGTGTCCCACACACACACTCTCTGTCCCCTACGGTGCTGACCTACCCTTTTCTGATTAAATTTTGATGATCCAAACCCTATGCAGTTTTATTATGAAAAATAGCTTGGATCAAACTCTTCCCGATCTTTTTTTTTTTTTTTTTTTGCTCATTCCTCGCGGGGACCCTTAAAAACATGTTTGAAACACATTGAACGGTTCGGATCATCAAAATATGGCCGGAAACTATGAGGTCTGCACTGTAGCAAAGTAAGGGATCCCTTATTAGAAGCTTAGTGTGTGTGTGTATATATGTGTGTGTGTGTGTAAATATTCGATGTATATATCTCTGTTAGTGTGTGTATACCTGACATATATATGTGAGTAATGTAGTCCTATATATACTACATAACATTGATATATCTTACATATCAAAAGAAAAGTGCATATATCTACATATATAAACTATTACTGCATACACATTTTTTCTGTTTCCCCCGCCGTGTCTGTGTCTATTTTTTTAGAATTCTCGTGTCCCATGTCCATATCCGTGTCAATGTCGGTGCTACATAGACAATGAATATCGAGCTATCCCACATCAAAATACACTTCCATATAAAGGACGCAACATAACACAATGGGAGAAACAAAATGCCAACGGACCACTTGTTCTGCTCCTGCGTTTGACATCAATACTGGTAATGTCTGGATTATGCCTGTGTCTGTTTTGTTTCTTGTTCTGCTCCTGCATTTGACATCAATATCGATATGTTCTTAGATATGATGTTTCTGTTGCAGAACCGATGCTGACAATAGGTAGCATAAATCCTATAATGTGGGACGATAATTGGACAGTTGTCACAGAGGATGGAAGCCTATCTGCACAGTTTGAGCATACCATTTTGATAACGCCGGACGGTGCTGAGATACTAACCCAGTGTTAAACACGACAATTCAGTAATATACATGGCAACAGTTTCTTCCAGATCCCTTCCTTTCACCCCCGCAGCTCTGAGATACCATTTTTTTTTTTTTCTGTTCTATTTATTCCATGGGTTGGGGTAGGGAAGGGGTCGGCATTTATAAAGAAGAAAGTGTGATGATTATTTGTAAAAATGAAGTACATCAAAATAATAGCAATTTATGATTCTAATGGTGGATTTGTTCTTTATCTGTCTGTTCCCTCCCTGTTTGGCTGTTTTTTCCCCCTCTTTTTTTTTGGTTTCATGTGCTTGTACGATTTGCAAGTGCAGTTTCTGTAACAAATGCCAGAGATAATTTTTGATGAAAACCATCTTTCAACTCTATTGACTATTGAGGCGACATTCCAAGGAGATTTGTGGTTTTTTTTTTTTTTTTAACTTTTCATGCTTATCAAGAGTCTTGATAAGCATGAAACACCGTGCTATAGCATTCCCAATATTAATTTCTAGTGAATCATCTAGTCCCGGCATTGATAGTCTTTTTTATCCGAATTTAGTTTTAAGATAGAAACTCAATAAAATCAAGCAGTATTTTGAAAAGGAAATTGTGTAGGTAATATTGAAATGTTAGGCTAAAATAAAATGGGAGTCCAAATTATGAATAAAAACAGGTATTTAGTATGGGACACCAAATATACGTTCATGTATGCTTGTGAGTGTATATAGATGTGAGAGAGAGAGAGAGAGAGAGAGAGAGAGAGAGAGCTTGAAAAATGTCATTAATTATGAGTTTTTCAGAGAATTTTCTCCAATGAATTCTGAACTGGGCCTGGCCTGGCAAGGTGTCTACTGTGAAGGATATGGCTGACGCCAATTAGGGGTGTCCACGGATCGGTTCGGTTCTCGATCCGATCCGCTCGTGACTGATTTGTCATTTTTAAAATCCGCAACTGTTCGTGGTTGACATACGGATGGGTCGGTTTGGTTACGGATTGAACGGATCGGGTGGATCAAAGAAAGATTATTAGGCGGATTGGGAGGACCGAACCGAACCGTATCTGTCAAAATAAAAATATTGCGATCCGTATCCATCCGTAACGTACCTCGGGTGAGTAAATGGACGGATCGATTTGGGCGGATTGAACGGATTGGGCGATCTGCTCGGCGGCCCTAGTTGACAGGTAATAGTTGAGAGAGAGAGAGAGAGAGAAGAGAGAGAGAGAGAGAGAGAGAGAAACATGAGTGGGACACCTTTGTAATTTTAGTTTTGGGGTCCAACCTATTTTTAACCCATTTTTAACCCACCTAAACTCATGTGCATATAGGTTAATGTGGGTTGACCCAGTTATAACTCATATTATAACATGGGCTAGTTGGGTTGGGCGGAACCCATTTCAATTGATCTATATATAGAGCTAGAGCCAGTAGTTTCACCCGAGGCATAAGTACCCATCAATGAAAAGAAAAACGGAGGCCCATGTTATAATATGGGTCATATATGGGTCAAGTTGGGTTGGGTTGAAAATTGCCACTTCTAATCAAGACAGATAATTCTCTTCACATATACAACTAGAAGTAAAAAATCCAAAGTTAGTGAAACGGCGTCTCAGTGTCTGACTATATCAGCCTATCAAATACCGTAGCAATTTTGCACTGAAGGTGGAAAACTTAATTATACACAATTGAGATTAATGATTAATCTTTTTCCTTAGCTAGTGGATAATGAGATTGGTCTCTCAAAAATTAGTCCAGATGCATGTACTGTGTACATTAGTTAGTTTGAATATAGAGACTCATATCCAACTCCCTAACACCTGGCTTGCTGAAAATGAAAACTACCCAACAACCATCCAAAATAATACCACCAATATAGACGACATCCAACAATACCTAGACGGAAACCGTCCGTATCAGTTTTGATCACCAAAGATTAAATACTCCTTTCAAAATCAAAGAACTTAGTAGATGTAGTAGTTCTAGCAATATTCCTAGATTTGACAAAAATCTCTTAAACCAAAAACCAGAATTTCAAGGCATAGAATCGTCTTCCCAAGTCACTAAACCTTATTATAATCCCCCTCCTCCATTTGAAGAACATCCACAATCTCCCACACAAACAGATTTTGAAGACGATATTCCAAGTCATATCGACAAAAACCTATTAACAATAACTAGGGAATTTGAAATAAACAAACCATTTTTATTAAAAGAATTCCACTCTTCCAAAAACCAAACCAAAAGAAAACTCTTTATCGAAACATTTAATAAAAAACAAAAACTTGACATCTTCACGCAATGGTATGAATTTATGCATACCGTTAAAGACAATATCCACCTTTTAGAATTTATTGATAAATATTATAACAATATTAATACTATTACTAAAATAAAATGGAGAAAAGCAGACAACACATTCATCTCCTCTAGCCACCCGCCTTTAGAATCAATACAATTAGACTATAGAGGGACAACAGTACCAGCTGCACCTTTTAAAATACCAAATGATCAACAAACAGAGACAAAGAAATTAATTGAACAACATAATTATACAAACCAAAGTTTACAAATTATTGGTAAACAATTAGACAAAATTGAAACACGTCTAGAAGAAGCTATACTCCCTTCCATTTCTTCATCCCAACATGAAAAACCACTAATTAGTCTCTCTGAACAAAAACTCAAACCTTTACTCACCCCAACTGAAAATATTGCTAAAATAGAACAATTGTTACAAAAAATTGAACTAAACCAACAAAACCTCACACTAAAAAATGAAAGCATCAATACTCTAAATAAAATTCACGATAATACTTCATTCTCTGATGATGATATCAATATAATAGAACAACAATTTACAGAGACCAAAATCAATAAATTATATAATACAAATACACAGATTATTACATCAAGTTCTAAAAATTGGTATACCAAACCCACTCCCGTTGACCTCCAAATAGAGGAACATAACTTACATAATCGTATTACCCAAAAAAAAAACTTACATAATCAATTTTCCGTATCAGCAAACAAATTATATGAATGGAACATCGACGGACTAAGTGAACAACAAATATTAGAAAAATTAAATCATATGTCCATGGTCGCAAACACTTACTTAAGCACGTTCGACCATACCCAACCAGAAATTGTAGATTTACTATCCACCGGTTTTACCGGAATGTTAAAATCATGGTGGGATAAATATCTTACACAAGAATCAAGAAATGATATTAGAAATTCTATTCAAATAGATGAAAATGGATTTCCTATATTTGATGAAGAAATCAATATGGCAAGACATGATGGCATTAATACCCTTATATTTACTATTGTAAAACATTTCATAGGAACACCTAGTAATATTACTTCCCGAATACATGATCAACTCAGTAATCTCCATTGCCCAACATTAAGTGATTTTCGATGGTACAAAGATGTTTTTACATCTCGTGTCATGTTAAGAGATGATTGCACAAAATCCTTCTGGAAAGAAAAATTTATTAATGGCCTTCCAAGTTTATTTGCCCACAAAATACGAGAAGTCCTTAGTCAACCAACAGGTGCTATTGAATATGATAAATTAACTTATGGTGATATAATTAGCACAATTCAAAAAGAGGGTCTCCGCATGTGTATAGATATGAAAATCAATAGGCAAGCCCAAAAAGATAAAATTAAAGCTAAATATGAATTAGGAAACTTCTGTGAACAATATGGTCTTCCTCCAATAGCTCCTTCCCGCCAAAACAAAAGCAAAACCCAAAAACTTGACACCAGTAAAAGAGAACCCTCGAAGAATAAATATTATGATAAACCTAAAACTTATAAATCAAATACAAAACCTAAACGAAATCTTCCACTAAAAGATATTACATGCTTCAATTGTGGTAAAAAGGGTCATTACAAAACCAATTGCAAAATTAAAAATAAAATAAATCAATTAGAAATCCCTGAAAAAACAAAGATTGCTATCTTACAAATATTCAAAACTGCAAATACAGAAGAATCATTAACCATATCAGAAGACGAAGCATCTTCTTCAGAATTTCATTCCCTTCCTTCAGAATCAGATGACAACCAAATTAATTTTGGATGTAATGATACATGTTGCCAACAAATTAATGTAATTTCTAAAAACCTTCCAGAAGAAGAATTATTAATTGATCTTATTAGTAAAATTAGTGATAATGATTTAAAACAACAATACATTAAAAAAATTACAAATCCTACTTAATAAAAGGACTAAACAGCCAAAAATTACCAAACCAATAGTTAATTTAACAACAACCTTGGAGCGATTTAACCAACAACCACGAAAACCAGCGGATGAGATACTTATTATCAAAAATAAGTTAACAGTCCTAGAACACGAACAACAATTGTCTAAACAAAAAATACAAAACCTAGAAAAACAATTACAAATACAAGATTTAGTTACTAATTTTTCCAACGACTTACCAATAGAACAAGATACTCCAATTCCTATTATTAACAACATACATATCTCTAAATGGCATACCAAAATCGATTTAATTATTGATACTTTCAAAATTAGTATAGTTGCTCTCATTGATACTGGAGCAGATCTCAACTGTATCAAAGAAGACATCATTCCACACCAGTATTACCATAAATCCGATGACCAATTATGTTCAGCTAACGGAAGTAAGCTCAAAATTCGATACAAATTACCTAAGGTATTAATTTGCCAAGACAATGTATATTTTGAAACTTCCTTTATTCTCACCCAAAAACTTACCGATAATGTCATTCTCGGTATACCTTTTATTTGCCTTCTTTATCCATTTACAACAACTCATACAAATATTACGGCTTCTCCCCAGGGAAATTCAATAACTTTTCCGTTTCTTTCTACTCAAAACCCAGAAGTTATACAACAATTACAAGATTGTTCAATTTCCTACTAATTCATTTCTTCTTTTTCAGATGAGGCACACAAGAACTTTTGGCGAAATAACGCTACCAATTATTCCTGAAGCATCTACCCAAAAATTCCAAAAACTCCGTTATTTACAAGACATTGATGATACCCAACAATGTCTCTTAGATAACATATGGTGTGCTTCTAATAATCAACAATTTCTAACTGCTTTAAATGCACTTTCCATTTATTTCCAGAATCAAAATTTCCAAAAAACAAAGGGTTGGTTTCTTTCCAACCATACTAATGACCAATTTTTCAATCAATCCAATGATTTTGTTACTAATGAACATCTTGTACCACCAAGATGTTATCAAATTTTACTTGACAGGTGTACCAGACTACAAGAGCAAGTTCAGTCCCTCCAACATACACTGAATTCCACAAAGAGTAGATCCTCCGTTACCCCACTGGTAATGGCTGAGAATGAGCAGCCATCCCCACTGGATGGTGGTGATAGCGTGTGTACATACTTTTCCAAAAAATTAGCATTACCAAAAACATTATCACTTCTTCCCAATACAATACCGCCAGACATTATAACCAATATCCAAAGAAAAGCCCAACAAACAAGCCAACATTTCCAACAATTTCTTTTCCACACCTTAGTTGAGATAGCTGGCCAAAATCCATACAATTACCCAGAAATACTCCCTGGCCTTACATTTGTTTGGGATACCCTTTACAATGATGAATCAAACTTAGTCCAATGTCCAAAAATAAGACCTCATTGCGAAGAAATTCCTTTAGAAAGATCAAACTGTGAATGCAATTTACTTTACAGCATTCCACGTGCTTGTATTAATTTGTCCACTTTCCAAAACTTTTCTATATTCTATCAAAACCAAACCATTGACATTACACCTATGACCCTCCTCGATTATGGTTTCCTCAACCAAATTATCTTTACCAATCCATCTCAAACCAAACATATATCCCGAAAATTAGCCATTTGTATCCAGAACATTTTTTCAATACCATCTATTACCATCTGCCAAGCCATCATCCAAAGTAAAATGCCTGAATGGCATCCTTTGGCACGATAATCCCTGCCCAGCATATTATAAATGTTACCGCCAGCCAGAATTACAACTCCCATTATCATCCACCACAATTCCAACTACTAGGTTGTGAATTTCCAACATGGATTTGCCAAAATCCAATACCCGAACAAATCCAAAATTATATTGCATATCAAATAGCTACGCACATCGGCGATAATGATACCTTTACACTTTATCAACATCAATTTAGGTTATTCAGTGAAGATCCAATTCAAAAAATCCGCACCATTGATTACTTTGGAGAAGTACCATTTCTTTTCCACACCAATGACAACGAAAAAGTTCAGACCTTCGAAGCATACATTCAAAAACAACAAGATCAATCACAATTAGAACTTTGGGACAATCTTTCCGAAGACAACATGCCATAAAAAGAGAGCATTTTCCCAAGATATTATCCAGACCATAATCCATTATCCACATCCGAAGTCCAAGACATTATCATTCCCAATACTACTCCGTAAAATCCCCAGAATGAGAATCGACTTTCCCAAAAGCATCTGCAACAAATTCAAGAGTCACATGGGAAGCATCTACTTTCCCACCAAAAGAGTATTATCACAACACATGGGATGAATCCACTTTCCCCCCCGAAAAGCATCATCAGCACATGCCAACACTCCGCCAATTCCGAAGCATCTACCTTCATCAGCTCAAGTCACATGGGAATCCCACTTTCCCACCGAAAAGCTCAAGACAATCCCGTAAATTACGGAACTAAAAGTTCAAAATCCAATGATTGTAAACAGGATTCCTTATTCTATAAAAGGATCCTCAAATTAGTTAGTTAGGCACCTCACCATTTACCACTTCACTCAAAATCCTTTTCTCCTCTCGTTTCAGTTGTAATCTCTCCCCTTCTCCTTTTCTCATCCCCCAGAGTAGTACTCCATCCAATCCTCTTTCAATTATCCCAGTGGATCCCAAGTAAGCTTTCAATATCAACATAATGAAATGATTTGAGTTTTCAATTATACTTTGTTTAATTACTTGCATTACCATGGCCGGTTCTACCGCCCTTATTATACTGCATTATCCATGGCCGGTATAACCGCCTACATTACTCTGATTTTCAAATAATTATCTGTACAAGACCCTCCATATATATATATATATATATATATATATATATATATATATATATATATATATATATACATACACACGCACACATAACAAACATCAAGCCACATACAAGTTATTTAACAATCACCTTTTATTTTAAGATTTCTCCACATTTTATGTCTTTGTTTAACATGTGCATTGTTGATCTTTGATATAAAAATCAGCGGTCTTGATCACATGTCAAATCCATATGTACTGTGTCCAAATGTCAAATGCACCTCTTATATATGCAACAAATAAAATCACGTGAATGTGAACATAAAGTCATACTCCCTCCATCCCTTTTTAAGTGATCCACGTGGGAAACGTGTATTTTTGCGGACGTTTAAAAATGTACTTTCACATATCGTTTTTAAATTCTTTTTGCACCAAATTAAAAATTTATACAAAGAAATATATTTTTTTGGGGTTTGAAATTGCACGTATTCTCGTATGAATCACTTAAAAAGAGACGGAGGGAGTAGCTTTATTCATAACGAAGGGTGTTCAGCCCAACAGCGACGGAGTGGGGAATTCTTATCTGTTAGAAAATATATTTACTTTTTGTGTAACTATGATGCGAAACCGATGAAATTAAAACTGGAAAACATAAAAATAGAACCTGGAAATTGCATGAAAAGTGATCAAGGCTAGCATTTCATGCTATGTCCTTAAGACAGATTCTCCCTTGGTACGATGCTCATGATTTAATTAGGCGTCTATCTCCCATGATACAATGATCAAATCCCGCCAAAGCAGCACTACAATTGATGGGTCTAGCAAACCAACACATGTTTGCTCTCTCATATGAAAAACTTGACTCAAAAGATGTATTGTATGAAAGACTCAAACTTTTCTACTCGAAAAAATTCTTTAAAATGAAAGTGGAACCTCATATATAGATGTGTTCGTGACTCTCTACACGAAAAGCTACGAATGAAGTATCACAACTAGTTATCCGAATAGGTGTCACTACATGAACACAACCTGTAAAGACCCGTATTTAAAAAATAATAATAATAATAATAATAAATAAGTAAAAAAAAAAAATTTCGGAAATAAAGTTGGAAAATGTGAGGAATTGCTTGAAATGTTTTAATGTTGGATTAATTGGTGATGTGAGTGGATTGAGACCTAACTGCATTACACAAGCTACGTTAGGGACTTGGGGTGTAATTTGTTTGAATTGTGTGTGTGTGGTGTATAAGAGGAGAGAGGCACACTCCCTCCCCCAAAAATCATCAGATGTCTCCTCTCTCTCTCTCTCTCTCTCTCTCTCTCTCTCTCTCTCTCTCTCTCCCTCCTCCCTTCTCTATTTTCTTTCATTTCTACACAAAATCTCACTCCCTCACTCAAATTCCTTCAAAACCCTCACCCATACTAGACTCTTACATGTGTTTAGAAGCTCGGGTATTGTTCATTTCAGTCCGGAAGGTGGTATTTTCGGTAGAGCTCATTTGGGAAAGTTAAGGTTCTTGCTCATCCTTTGATTGGAAGCTCTCACACCTTGAGGTAGGGGAATTTCTAACTCTTCTAAGTGTAAATGTAGTGTTTGTGTGTGTATAGACTATTGATTGATAAACTTTCCTTTGCCTTGTTAGTTGCTTTGAGAAAATCATTTTCTTGTCATCAAGTTGGAGTTGGAAACATGCCTTAGCCTTGCTCTCATGTGATCATCTTCTTAAATTGGTTGTTACGTTATCCTAATCATGGCTTGGTTCAATGATCTTACTTGTATTTGGAAGAAACCCACTTTGAACCTCATTTTTTAGTCACCTTGTTTGGGTAAATGCTTGATTCATGTTGGTTATTGATTCCTTACTTAAATTGGGTGTTTAATCATCCCTCTCTAGCCCATTGCATTGATATTTGGGTTTGGAATCATCAAAATGGGTGTCCTAGTGCAAACCCCCAAAATCTCCTTTTTGTGGAAATTTTCGTGTACAACATGTGTATTGATACACCAGAAATAGTGTATCAATACACTTGCTCTCTGGATTCTGTAGTTTGTGTATCAATACTTCAGAAAAAGTGTATCAATACACTTGCTGTCTAGAACTTCGTAACCTAGGTATTGATACACCCGAAATGGTGTATCAATACACTTAACCATTGTTCTTTAATACGTTGTTCTCACGTTCTTTTAATCTTCGGTAAGTCCCGGATCCTCCTTTAAAGTTTAGAAACTTGGGTTTTCTTTAAGATAAACTTGTCCTAGACTTGGTAGATAAACTTTATGCTATTTCTTTGTTTGTTCAGAAGTTGTTGGGACACAATGGTTGAAAGCACTTGTGGGACACGTACGGACACATGAAATCTTTCAAAAGAGGGTTGTGGGTGTGAGTTATGCAATGACACTTACGTGAATTGAGACGAACGATTAACTAAGACGATGAGACATATGGACATCGTAATGACACTAATGAGCATGAAATGAAGTTTACAATGTGGTAATAATGACACGGGGCCCGATAGGATATGCCGGAGTGACACGGGGCCCAATAGGGTATGCCCGGAGTGACACAGGACCTTTATGGTTTTTCCAGAGTGACAAGGAGCCTTTATGGCATGCCCGGAGTATAATATAATGTTTCAAAGGAATGAGAGGTATATGGCAAACGTATATGACATATATGGTGTGTCGGTGACGTGTCAGGTATGAGTTGTCTACAAGAGATGATAGTATATGGAAGCCAGTAACTCATGAGTTAGTTTGAAGTCCTTTAACCATTAAAACTTTCTTAACTCTTGTTACGCGACTTATGCCTTCCTTGTCTATCATTCACATGCATTTCATTGCATCTAGGATTGTTAGACTTTTCTCTACTGGACTAGTGAGCTCACCAGTATAATTTCAGGTACCCGGCACGAAGCATGACTTGGATATGCTTGGAGTGATTGCATGCACATTTTGAAAGTTTAAAGGATAAGTTATAGCATCATCTTTAGACTTATCTCTTTTGAAATGAGATGATTTTGGAACTCCATTTGATATTACATTTTTGACTTGGGATTGTAATAAATTTACACTTATATTTTCTTAATTTGGGGTTTGGGTACCCATAGATCACTGTATTCCTTAATATTGACTTTGACTACTAAACTTGGACTTGGCGTGGCCCGTGGACTTGTTGACCGTCCACATGGAATTTCTTAATGAATTATCCTTCAAATTTCGATGGCGTGACACAACCCTCTACAATGGTAACTATGCATGACTCCATGCTCACCTACCCAAAGCCTTGAACCTATCATTTCTTCATACGAGTGTAGTAAGGTATCCTCGTCCTCATCGGTCCAATTCCGGCGTGCCATTGAAATAAGGAGAGGAGAAAACTGAAATATTAGGAAAGATGCCTTGTGTGTGTGTGTGTGTTTTTTTTTTTTCTTTCTACAAATGATGAATAGGAAAGTGTGAAAGAAATGACTGAAGAAGGGTGTGTATTCATAGATAAAATTTTATCAACCATTCAATCAAAAATCCACCATTCACTCACATATCTACCATTCCATCAACCATTCATCATTCAACCACCATCTACTCTCCATTCAAAAAAAAAAAAAAAAGTAAAAAGGAAAAAGAAAAAAGAAAAAAGAAAAACTAAATCAACAAAAAAACCTTACTCTCCGTTCAAATCAACGTTAAATTGTCTTTTAGTAATTTAACTTCCTAATTAATTATTTAATTTTTTTTAAATTTTTTTAAACTTCTAATATAGTTTAAATATAGTTATGTGTTTATTGTGTATTTATTGTAATTATTTTGTATTTACGATGTATTTATTGTAATTATAATGAAATTAGTCCATTTTGTTTATTTAAATAATAAACTGGGGGCAATTAAGCCATTTTCCCTCTTATCCTATCATATCCACCCTCCAAATCCCCCTTCTCAAAAATCACCCAAATACCTCATATACTACATTCTTAGGAGGTGGGTCTACCCTCATTACAAATCCACCGTCAAATTTGCCCTTATTACAAATCCACCCAAATCAAATTCGCCATTCCTCATTTCATTCAATTTCCATTCATGTGGGGGATTGATGGAAAATGGTTGATGAACCATTATGTATGAATGAAAAATATAGAGTTGCATTTGTTATTGTGAAGAATGTCTGAGTGTCCCCCAAAGTGGTATCATCAAAAAGCAAATTGAAGGTAAAATTAAGAATTGGAATTCGAAATGAGGAATTTTCGTGGGACGTTAATGAAAATAAGCTAGTAGTGGAGGACGAAGTTTTGAATGAATATGTCTGAGTAAGTCATTGTATAGTTGCTTAAATTGTTTTCCTATTCAACTCTCCTAATTAATGTAATTGAAATTAATATTTCCTTTTGCTTTTGTATAGGTCCATTGTTTGATAACGGCATGAGGGACAAGAAATTTCCCTACTTTGTTCGTTGGACAAATTGTTTTGAACGTCTGTAGGTTTAGAAGGATAAATCGGTGGGGAAGATGAAGATTGAAGTTCAAGTCGGATATTTGAAAAATAAATTTTATTTTCAGAGTCTATGTTTTTTTGAGATCGTTTTGTTTTATTTGAGAGTCTTGTAATGTATCTCAATTAAATGATCATATTTATTTGAGAGTCTACATTTGTTTTAATAATAAAGTCTTCATTTTAATAAACCAAACCATTTCCATAATGTTGAAACGTACATCTTCATTCAAAATCCAAAAGAAGTGCCAACAAAATACAAGCTACATAATCTAAGAAGAAAATTACAACAAAGGAGAATTTTTCATCACTCGAATGTCGAAGCACTGTCACTTGTTTTATGTTTTGTTTGAGCCGATTGCATATCTTTGACCCAAAAACTCTCCACATGAAAATTTAGCAATGCTCTTTCAGCTTCGTCCATTGTGTTGTTCCTTTTCTTCAAACTCCTCGAGTATCTATTGACTTGGACTTCAGCTTCCTCCCAAGTGTTGTAGATCCCCGGACGATGTCCAATGAAAACCACCCAGTAGGAATCTCTACCAATGTTGTTTGACCTCGTCCGGTAAGCCATAAAACTTGTCCACCCTTTCTTCCGCTTGGCAAATTTTTTTCATTCACCAGAAACCTATCATAAGGGAAAAAATGAGGAAAAATACAAGTAATTTTTTGAATAATAATTAAATAAAAAATAAATACATAATTAAAATACATTTTTTCCGCATATGGTAGAAGAGTTAGAAGTTAGAAAAAGATCAAACTAAGATTTAAATTGATTAGACATAGATTTAAAGAAACGGGTAGTGGTTATCATGCATAGGAAAAACTTTTCATCTATAAATTCCCATGTAGAGTTCATCCAAATTTATTCTGATTCAGATCTCTCTCTCTCTCTCTCTCTCTCTCTCTCTCTCTCTCTCTCTCTCTCTCTCTCTCTCTCTCCATCCAAAATGGGCATCTCACTTGGATGCATTTTTTTCATCTTTGCCACCCTCACCAGTACCAGTGCATTTTTTTCATCTTTGCCATCCTCACCGCCACTTCCATCCCCTGTTTTTCTCCCCTCCTCCTTCCGAGAATTTGAAGACTTTGTCGCAGCTACAATTTTGATTTTTCTTCTTCTGCTATTTCGATACTGCTGTTGCCCGGGGCTCTCAATGAAACAATAAAAGGCCCATTTATCTTCCTCAACGAAACATGGTTTGAATGAGCCTAGAGGTGTCAAATGGGCCTTGCCGGCACGGCCCGGCACAAAAAACTCCGGCATGGGCACGGTAAAAGTTGGGCACAGGGCACGGAAATGGATGGGCACTACACGATAGTTGGCCTGACACGACACGGTCTAAGCCGGGCACGACACGATAGTTGGCCTGGCGTGGCACGGCACGACACGACACAGACTTAATCAGGCACGACATGGGTACGACACGGTCTTAGTCTGGCACGACACGGGCACGACACGGTTTTAGTCTGGCACGGAATGGGCACGACACGATAGTGTCAAGGGCACGGCACGGGCACGAAACGAAAGTGGCACGGGCACGACACGGTAATTGGCTTGGCTTGGCACGGCACGGGCACAAAACGGAAGTGCCACGGGCACGACAAGGTATAATAACGAAAAGAATAAGGGAAAATAAAAATAAAATTTTGTATAAGAAAAGTAAATTTAATTTTGATAAAACAATAAGTAAAAAATACATTTTTATAAAATAAATTTTATTTTATTTCAAAAAATGAGGAAAATGAAAAATGAATTTTTCAATAATAAAAATGAAAATTTTGATTTTTGAATTGATAGGTGAAAATTAACTTTTTGTGATTACACAATATATCACGTAGAGAGAGAGAGAGAGAGAGAAAGTTGAATTTTGACTTTCCATAATAAGGGGAAAAATGAAAAAAAATAAAAATAATTTTTTGAATAATAATTAAATAAATCAAGTTGCCAAATGCCATAATAATGAAAAAAATGATGGAACATAAAAATGAATTTTTGAATAATAATTAGAATTTAACAAATGGACGTGCCAAATAAGGGGGAAAAAAGAGGTAAAAAAAATGAATTTTTTGAATAAATTTTAATTAAATAAATGGACTTCACAAAAATAAATAAGTAAATAATAAATCAAAAATACATTTTTATTAAATAAATTAAATTTTCAAATGCCATAATAAGGAAAAAATGAGGGAAATTAAAAATAAATTTTTGAATAACATAAATGAAAAAACTTAGTGGTGAAATAAAAATTAAATTTTGATAACAAAAATATAAATTTTGGAAAACATTTTTATAAAATAAAATAAATTTTATTTGAAAATGAGGAAAAAAATTTTAATAATTAAAATGAAATTTTTTATTTTTGAATTGATAGATCAAAATTGAATTTTTATAATTACATAATATGTTAAATTATTAATATGTTATATTGTTTTGTATAAAATTTTGATTATATTATGCATTAGCCACACGATCGCAACACAATTATGATGATCCACACCGTTCACTTTGTTTGTCTTGCTATTTTATTCACCCTCGCCAAATTTGAAGTCCATCGGGTACTGAAAGCCCTTTCATCGGGGACGTTGATTTATTATCAACTGACAATTTGTCTCCTTCGATCAAATACGTAACGATAGTTAAATCACTTAATTTTTTGCATGGAGGATATAATCACTCCCACTTACAATGTAGACGGTTCCGATACAAAAAATAACTGCTCTGATGGCTGTCGAGTCATGCATTATAGGACATTATTCCTCTTAAATGCACCAAATGTGATCCAATCAGATGGTTGCCGACATTTGATCGCCATTGTTTTCGGGGGAAATGATAGAATTGATAAGATATGAAATCGTAACGGTTTAGATCGAACATTCAAGAAATCGAGTCTGCACCTACCTTTTAATCATATAAATCGAACTAACTTGGTTATAAACTAAGATATTATGCTATAGGATAATGTACGCTAGCCACGTGATCTCAACATAATTATGACGATCCAAACCGTTCACATTGTTTGTATTGCTGTTTTAATCACTCTCGCCAAATTTGAAGTCTTTCGGGTATTCAAAGCCTTTTAATCGGGACGTTGATTTATTGTAAATCAAAATTCTGTCTGATTCAATCAGGTACCTAGTGATAATTAATTTACTTGATTTTTTGCACAGAGGATATAATCACTCCCACGTAAAATGTAATGTTTACCATTGGGTGCATAGATGGAACGGGTGACTCACCACACTGGATAATATACTTCCTATAAATATAATGTTATATACTATTTATCCCTAATCTGAAACGTCTCTCTCTCTCTCTCTCTCTCTCTCTCTCTCTCTCTCTCTCTCTCTCTCTCTCTCCCCTCACCGATCGTCGATCTCTCTCTCTCTCTCTCTCTCTCTCTCTCTCTCTCTCTCTCTGGTTCTAACAAGTCACCACCATCACCAGCAATCACCGACAGTCACCACCACCACCACCAGTCATTTCTTAATTCTATCTCGTCTAGTCTTTCCACACATCCACCTCAACATTCACATTTCCGCTACACTTATCTTGTTCACATGTTGCTTTTTAATAGGCCAGCATTATGTCCCGTAAAGCATCACTGGTCTTATGGCAGTTCTATAAAATTTTCCTTTCAATTTTGTGGGTACCCTCTTGTCACACAGTACACCAGTAGCACTTCTCCACTTGAGCCACCCCACTTGGATCATATGAGTCATATCATCGCAATCTCTCCATCTTGACTAATAATAGAACCTAAATACCTAAAATGGTCCCTCTTTGGTATTTCCTGATCTTGGATCATCACTCTTTCCTCATATGCACTTCTGGTATCACTAAACTTGCAGACCATATACTCAGTTTTACTCCTACTTATTCGAAAGCCCTTATACTCTAATGCTTCCCGCCAAATTTCTAATTTAGTATTAACACCACTAGTCATTTCATCTACAAGGACAATATCATCTGCAAACAACATACACCATGGGATATCCTCTTGAATCTGCCTAGTCAATGCATCCATAACTAACGCGAAAAGGTACGGGCTCAACGCTAACCCTTGGTGCAATCCTACTGTGATGGGAAATTCACCCGTTTCTCCTGCTGGTGATCTAATGGCAGTTCCTATGCATCTCTTAGATATATAATTGACTCAAACAAAAAAAAATCAGCATGAAAGAAATTCACAAAGTTCGCAAAGGAATGCAACCTGAGAAAGACGAAAACCTCCACATAAGAGAGAGACATTGGAATGGGGCCTGTAGTGAGCATCTCAGCTGTCTATTTCGATAATGAATGGTTCAGATATATTTTTTTTTATTTTTACCAGTAAGAGTACAGTTTGACAGGTAAGGGTGCTTAGCCAATCTGAATCATCGATTGCGGAGATCAACAATATCTATTACTTACTACACGCTGTACTAAGAAATGCTCACTACAGGCCCCCCATTCCAAAAACACTCATGTAGCCGCATTTGAGGTCAATTGCATGTAGCATTTTTTTTGGGTCTATCATTGTGTGGTCTCTGTTATCGTGGAGTCTCAATTAAATTCTTTTAAAAACATAGGGTGGCATGGAGCGTCGGCTCAAGAATTTCGGAGGCTTGAAACTATTTACGTCCTCTATATATTTTGCATAACGAAGTTACTCAATACCAAGTCTTCATAAAAAACTCCAATACAAAAATTTAAACATATAATCATCCAGAAAATAATTACTACTATTACAACACTTCAAAATTTATCACTTGAACATTACTTTTCTTGCACTTTTCCAAACGTTCTAATTAAGTCTTCATAATCAAGCTAAAACTAAAAATTTAAAATTGGACATATTTTTTTCATAACAGGCTATATATATATACTCCCTCCGTCCCATTTTAAATGCTCCCTACGTATATCCGTGCCATTTTCAAACGTTTATATCTTTTTATTGGTAAGGTTTTCAAAGTTTTTAAAAATTTTGTCTAATAGAACTAATTGAGATCTATCAAATAAGATCCATATTACATATTAAATGCATTATAGAATGAAAACTATAAGAGTTTTAAAAAAACACGCATAACCGTAGGGAGCATTTAAATTGGGACGGAGGGAGTATATATATATATATATATATATATATATATATGGGGGCTTACATATTTGGGGGCCACATTTTAAACACTTTTTTTGGGGCCCAAAACCTTGGCTTCATTGGCTTATGCCATGAGCAAACTCTGGTGGCATGGGCATGCTCTATACCATGTAAAAAAAAACTTCACATCCAATCTAGAAGCTTAAGCTATTAGGTCGAGAGGTCACAATATTATATTTCACTCCTTTCATACCCAAGCAATGTGAAACTATATTCCTTAACAAAACCTCATCGCCTCAAAATTGTAAAAACCATTATAGATTGAAAGATATAAGCAATTGAAAATGGCACGCATACCCGTAAATGGACAACAAATTTGAGACGGAGGGAGTACTAGACTTTTCAAGTAGTTACCCTTGTTGAAAATCCTCTAATAAATTGGAAAGGGTTGCTATTAGAGCCCCAAAAGCTGGCCCTTGATATGGTAAGGACGGTATATATCATACTTAAACTAGCATGATGTGGGACAAATTGAGGGGGTGCATCAGAGTTTTTTTCTTTTTTATTACCAGATGTGGGATGTTCAGGCCAACTACGCAACTAGACTAATTTAGAAACTTTGAAATTAACAACCGAACAAACCCTCCAATTAGTCTAGGATATATTGCGTTTGTGAACTCTGGTTAGTTTTTTTTTTCTTTTTTTTTTATCATGAGAAAATAACTGAAAGTCTACAAAACAAACTCAGAAGAGAAAAAAGATAAAGGATTACAAGGAAGTAAACCTCTCAAAGCTAAACTAGCAACAGTGTGGGCCGCTTTGTTAGTTGAGCGATGAACCCTGTTCAAAACAATTTGACCAACTTGAGCCAACTCTCGAATGTCCCTATCTGTAAGCCATATAGGCCGAGCTTCCTTTGGTTTGGCAAATCCATGCCTAAAACATATACACTGTCATGTATCGTATTTTTATGACACCGTAATCTTAGGTATTTATTTTTAGAGTGTCTGTTTTAGGTGTGGAAAATGAATCATTTCAATATGTATTTTTATTTGAATGTGGTAGCTTTTAGTCAAGAGGGATTGATCATTTTGAAGAAAAGTTGGATGCTACAAGTTTTGCTCCAGCATTTCAAGGCTCTTTACCAGCAAAACATTCTGATTGATTTTTGCGGGATATTTGGCTCAAGCAAAACAACCAGCAAAAATTCCCGTTTCAGCATCTATAAATACATAACCATTAGGTCGAAAAAACTAGAGAGCTGCAGTGATAAGAACCCTAACACGAATATTTCCATCTCTCATCACTTTCGTAGGCTAGGGTGTGCATCTCGAAGACTTGCAAGTATCGAATGATTCTTTGGGCTAAATAATCATCTTCGAGAGGTTCTTTGTTTTGCATCTTGGAGTACAGATACAATATACGTATCACTAAAAGGGAAATACATCTCCAAAAGGTTTTAAGAGTTATTTCATCATCAACAACAAGTTTGAGAAAAGTCCTTTGGTGGATTCCGAGAGACAAACGGAAGGCTTGTGGATTCAAGGCAGCGGCAGTCAAAAGCGCTGGGTGCGGTGAAAGTGGATTTGGCAAGTAGATCTTAGGCTCGATTGTGAGGATTCTAATCGTAGGTAAGATTGCTTGTAACTACACATTGAGTATAGTGTTTTTTATTCCTTCCCATGGTTTTTTTTACCCATTTAGGATTTTCCATGTATATCTTGGTGTTCTTCGATTGTTTGCTTTCCGTTGTGTGATTGATTGACTCTTTAATTGGTGGGCTGATTTTTAAAAAAGATTAAAACATAGCAAATCTATAAACCTAGGCAAACTAGGGTTTTTCACTAACCAAAGTAGAAATGTTCCAAGGAGGGACAAGCTTTGAAACGCTGAGATGAATGGCCTCCTTATTATCAGATTCCACCGATACACCTTTGTGGGGGTGCTTCTCGCCGGAGTGGACTCTTGGAACTTTCTGAGATGAGGAGGGTGGTGAAAAGGATGATCCACGCCTGAGCCTTCTACTTCCCACCGGAAAGGATAACCTGCACAGGCGGACAACCACGTTAGTGCCTAGCCCGGACGGTGGTGGTCCGGGAAGGCACTCCGATGATTAAGTCAGTCACCGGAGGGGAAAAATATGCCGGAGATCTAGAGAGAGAAAGATGGAGTTATGAGAGTAGTAAATGAGGAGAGAGTGAGTGATCCAACCCCCTTGCAGTAAATGCAGTGTGGTATTTATAGGCTGAGGGGCGTGCGTCCCACGCGTTTGGCGCCCCTCACGCGCCTGTCATTCGTCCTCGGAATGACAGGTGATGTGATCACAATCTCTGACACAGACGCCATATCCCGGCCAATGTCAGGCGTCTGGGTTCGAGTAGTCAAATCACCTCGAGACATTCCCCATCACCCACGTGCTTCTGCAGGCGGCGGTGGCAGAGCAGGTGACTGCCGCATTTAATGCTCCATCGTGAAATGTGAAGCGTACCTGGTACGCCTCATCCGAACAAAGTAAGACCCGAGCCCCCACACGTGACGAGGTCAGTCGACTCGGTAAGTGAGGGATCCAAAACCCCGGGCGCTCGGCAAATCGCTCGGCTGAGGTTACCGAGGGCTTTTGAGAGAGCCAGGCGGAGAAAGGCACGTCCTCGATTTTTCTCGCTCGGCATGCATCACTCAAATCCATATTCGTCCAAGGCCACCCATCCTCGTTCCCCACCGAGGGAACCATACGCTCGGCACCACAAAAACGGATCGAGCTGCATTCAGTTTTGCTGATTCTGTGATAGTTGATCTTTTTGGCTTAATCGCGGTTGAGGGGTGTGTGCCCCCTGTGACCCCTATGAACCCGGCCGCTACAATAGCCCCATCAACTTCCCATGCCGAGGGATGATGTATGTGGGAGTTGATTCAACCGGGGACGGCGGTCGGAAAAATAGGCTCGGCACCTCCTCGTCATGAGTCGGAGTAACGTACTCGGTGGACTGCTCCGACAGTTGAGATGGTGGATCTCCGAGTGCCGTTATCCGAGCGGTCGAAGGTAATTGGCATTCGGAGCGTCACATCAGACAGCGACGTGAAGAGATGTCTGACGCTTTGGTTCAGGAATCTATGACGCGTGATGACGCCTTTGCCACGCGTCGTGGCGTGGTTGGTCCGAGCGCCGCCGTGTGGATTCGCGCCCAAATATTTTGAACGGGGAGGACAGGTGTCAGGCTGTCGTTGGCTGCCGCTTCGTCTCCGAGCCGACGTCATTATTGCGCCTATTCAATGGGCCTAACCGCCTACCCCCTTCCCCTATAAATATGAGAGGGGGAGGAGAGAGAGGACCACTGTCACTCTCTCTCTCCTGCGCCAGAGCTCCGCATCGTCGCCGTTCCTACAGTACTCCACCAAAAACCTTCAAAAGCACGTTTTCCGGCGAAGATCTTCACCAAAAATTCAGGTATTGTGTTTTTCCTCTGCTTTCTCTACGTTTTTCTGTCATTTTCGTGCATTTTTGCTGTATTTTGGGTGGTTTTTCGAAGTCCTTCGCTTTTCGTCTTTCTCGCCTCTGTTTTCGTTTGAGTTTTCCGGGGGCTCGTGCGGCGGAGCACGGCCACCGGATTCTGGGCTTGAAGAACACTCAACGTGTTCTTCCGAGCATTGTCCCATCGAGCGCACCGTCTTTTCGCCGAAGGGTAGTGATACATCCGAGCGCGTCTTCCTCCTTAGTTTTTGCTGAGAGCCAGTAGATAGGCTGGACTCTCGGACAAATAACGTCGTACGGGGAGCTCGGCAGGGGCCGAAGCTCAACCCTTGCATTTTTCTTGAACTTAAACCTGTGCATATCGCTGATGGTTGTTTCACCCGTGCACTGTAGGTTCTCACCCGGATGAGCTCAACCTCTTCGGACTCATCCCAAGACGACGTTCTCGCCGATTCTCAACTCAGTGACTTCGTCCGAGGCATCGTTGTCCGAGAACGACTGAGAAGTCTCGATAGGGGCTATCGGTGCCGTTCCCTGTCCGACCTCCCACATCCCGGAGCGATCCCTCTGAACGTAGCCCCCCTCCAAGCTATTACACCCGAACGCTGGATGGAAATTGAAGAGGAAGCCAGGCGCACCGAAAGTGGTACACAAGCAACCACCTCTGGTCAAAACGTGCCTCCAAATCCCACCCCCGAGACTGCCGTGCCGTCCGACACCCCTCTGTCCCCCATAATCGACCCGTCCGAACTCCCGAGTCTCTCCGAAGGCTGGTCTTCGGATCCCGAAGTAATTGAGATAGACAGGGAGACCGCGGGGTTCGACGAGCCCGAGCCTATCGAGGTTCTCGAGGTGGGAGAATTTTTGGCCCGGTCTCCGCACACCGAGGGGAGCGTTTCTCAAGCCGAGGGCGAAGGCTCGCAATCCGGCCCTCACACCCAGGCAAGGGACGACGACGGTTCTTCGCACCCCGAGGCCGAGCACGAGGGCCAAGAGCAGGCCCCCGAGGACGCTGAAGAGGCCGACGTTGAAGGGGGAGTTGAGTATGGAAGTGGCTGGGAGTCGATCCCTCCGCCGAACCCAAAGCACGGGAGGTGCAAGTACGTTGACATGTACTTCGACGGCTCCGCGGACAAGCTAGCCACGTTCCGGAAGGACTACAACATCCCCGACGATGTGGAGATCTCTAGGCCCATCGACGACAAGATTCACTATGTGAAAGGGCAGGTGACTGTGCCTTTGATGGCCATTACCGAGGGTGGGCTGACCTTCCCCATGCCTCGGCTCCTTCGGCAATTTCTGGATGTGTACGAGCTCGCCCCTCACCAGCTAGTCACCAACGTGTACCGCATCATATGCTCGGTGGTGAGGTTATTCGAGCACCATAACATCCCCTTCCGCCTGACTGATCTCATGGCGGTCTACACCGTGGCCCGAAGCAAGAGCTACGGCCGCTATTACTTCTCGAGGCGCCCCGAGTATCCCCACCTCATCGGTCAGCTCTCCGACTCGGAGAGGCACGCTTGCGAGCTAGTCATAGTGAAGGGGAATTATGAAAAAGCCCCCGGCGAGGAGTCCAGGTGGTCCGTGCCCTGGAGTCGTGGGAGGCCCTGTAAGCCGAGAGCTCATACTTGCATTTCATTTCTCATTCCTTGTGCTTTTCTAATCTGCAGTTTTTTTTTTTTTTAGCGTGCAGGAAGGTGACGAGGAAGCTTGCCGAAGACGCGGACGACGACGTTATCGACAAGATCTTCACCATCCCGGACCGCACTGCCCCAGCTATCCTCGGCTACGTGCCATCCTACAGGGGTTTCCTGAAGAGGGGAAAGAGTCCCGTGCCGAGGACAGGGGAGCGCCGAGTACGCCTCTTCGACCCTGATATTCAACGCTCCGACCTTGCCGGCCGAGAGCGTACACCGAGGAACACTAACCATCCACCCCGAGCTTTCATCGCGGGCAGCGGCGCCAACGCCGAAATGGCCGGATCTTCTGCTTTGAGGGAGGCGCAGAAAAAGGAGAGGGCCGAGAGGAAGAGGAAGGAAGCCGAGAAGGCAGCAGGCTCCAAGCCCGGGATCGCTGCCGAGGGTGAGGGCCCACCAAAGAAGGCTCGGACGAATGAGGCCCCGGAGGGGTCTAAAGTGCCTCTGCCGCCAATTCCTCCTCCCCAATCCACGCCGACCGAAATCCTGCCGAGGGGATCAGCCCCCAAGGATAAGCAGGTGGTCTCCCCGCCACCCAGGGACACTCCTGCCCCGGCCGATAAGGATGAACCGTGGGTCCCGGTCATCCGGACCTCGGGCGGGGAGCCGGTGAAGAAGAACGCCAGCGTTCGGGAGAGCCGAAAAACGGCGATGACCCTGTTGAAGGCCCTCGCCCTGCCGAGGGATATGAAAGCCGAGTTAAAGAACACGGCGGACAACTACGCCGACCTATGCTCCCACATTGTTAGGGTAAAACTTCCAACTTTACGCTTCATATTTTTCCCAAGTCCCTGTCTTCGGTTGGTTACTCAATTAGTTCTAATTTTTGCAGGCTGGCCAATCTGCTTTGGCTCTCGGCGACAAGGTGTACAAACTTGGCGTCGAGAAGTCCGAGGTCGAGAAGAAGCTGGAGGCGGAGCGGAAAGCTCGGGCGGAGCTGAAGAAGAGCGCCGAGGCCCTTGCTGCCGACGGCCAAGAGCTCGAGAACCAGCTTGCGGAGGCCCGCCGTCTTCAGAAAGAGGCTGAGGAGAGGGCCGTGACGGCCGAAAGCAAAGTCACCGCCGCCGAAGAGAGGGCTGTTAGGGCCGAGAGGGACCTCAAGCATGCCCAGGAAGAGAATGTCGAGGCGATGGCGGCTGCCGATTCCAACGGCTACCAAAGGGGGGCGAGCGACACGCTGCAGAAGTTCGCCAAGGAGGCCAACGAGAACGAAGAGAAGGCCTTCGGAAAGGGCTACCTCCTTGGTCGTGCCGACTGCTGGCCTCAGGCCTTCGCTCGGGCCTACGACATCGTCTCTGTCCCGGCAGACTCTGCCCTCCGGTCCTCCATTCCTCCCCTTCCGGAGACTGAAGTCCCAGAGATGCCCTTTGAAGATGATGAAGAGGACGCTCCCGAAGGCGGGGGAACTGCCGACGCCACTGCCCGCAGTCAGGACCAGGTCCCGGATGCCACCAACGCGGAGACCACCATCACGGGGGCCTAACAAGCTTGTTGGTTTCCCTCTTTCTTTTGTTTTTCAAGTCTTTGTATTCGGGGCCGAGACCCCTCATCTTCTGTAATGAATGAATGGATTCAGATTTTTTATTTAATGAATGGATGTCTTTTCCCTGTCTGACTCAATGTTTCGATATTTGAATAATTTTTACAAGTAATGGCTCTCGTGGGCAACAAAAACTGTAATAACCGAATCGTAACCACCGGACTGGTAATGAATGACAGCCCCTGCTTCGGCGGTTTGCCGAGAGCTGAATTCCTCTCCGGCACTCTGCCGAAGCATCAGAGTTGGGAAGAAATAAAATAAAAAATGTCCAATTTCGCGCCGAGCGATAATCAAATGCAAAACCCCGAGCGCATGTACGTATTAGCGCTGCTCCGTTTGGCACAATCATACGTTCCACCGAACGTTATTTACTGTTCGACCGAACACAGATGACCGTCATCGCGGGTAGGGTCGTTCAACTGAACGGTAATGATCTAGACACGGCTTTTTAGCCGAGGATGAGGACTTACAAAAATGGGAACAAAAAATTAACAACTGAAAATAGGATCTTATCATTAACATCTCGGTTCCCAGGCATTACAAAAAGCTGCCGAGGACACTATAAAGTCAAAAAATGATAAATATAAGATCCTACCCATAGAATTTCCTTAACTTTGACGCGTTCCACGGGTTGCTCACAGCCGTGCCGTCCATTTCGGCAAGTTTGTAAGCCCCATAGCCAGCCTTGGCCACAACACGGTAGGGGCCCTCCCAATTGGGCATGAACTTCTTCTTGTTCTTCTTTTGCACAACCGCTCGGAGGACCAGATCATCAATATTGAAAGGGTGGGTGCGAACATGCTTGTTGTAGCTCCGAGCGACCTCCTATTGATACGCAGCATATTTGATGTTAGCCTCGTCTCGGAGGTCTTCAACCTGGTCAAGCTCAGAAGCAAGATGCTCGTCGTTCGTTGCCGGATGAAAGGCCTCGGTTCGGGCGGAAGGAGCGAGAGCAGCGAGTGGAAGGACAGCCTCCACCTCGTAAGCCATAGAGAAAGGGGTTCGACCAGTCCCTCGCCGAGGGGTTGTTCGGTATCCCCAGAGAACCTTAGGGAGTTCCTCCACCCACTTCCCCCGTTTGTTGGCCAGCCGGCGTTTGAGGCCGGACGAGATCGACTTGTTCGAGGCCTCGGCTTGGCCGTTCCCTTGAGGGTAGGCCACAGTGGAATTATAAACGCGAATGTTCTTCTTTTTACAAAGCGTCTTGATTGCCTCGGCGACGAATTGAGTGTCGTTGTCGGAGATGATAGCGTAGGGCACGCCGAACCGAGAGATGATGTTTTTCCAGATGAACTGCTCGACCTCGGTGGCCGTAATGTGGATCAGGGGCTCGGCCTCCACCCACTTCGTAAAGTAGTCTGTGGCCGTGATCAAATGCCGAAACCCTCCGGGCGCCGTAGGAAGGACGCCAACAATGTCAAGCCCCCACTGAGCGAATGGCCATGGGCTGGTGATCGGCTGTAGGGACATAGCGGGCTGGTGCAGAATGGGGGAGTGTTTCTGGCACGCCTCACACTTTTTGACGTAGTCTTCAGCGCTTTTCCTCATTTTTGGCCACCAGTAGCCCTGGGTAACGGCTCGCTCGGAGAGAGTCCGCCCGCCGGAGTGGCTGCCACAGCTCCCCTCATGGAGCTCGCAAAGGACGTGGGGGACCTCGGCGTCGTGCAACACGCATAGGTCCGGCCCGATGTAAGTACGGCGATAAAGCTGGCCGGTTGGAGACAGAAAGTAGGACGCGGACTGGCATCGAATCCGATGCGCCTCCTTCCTATCCGAGGGGAGCGTTTGGTCTCGGAGAAAGGAGACCACAGGATCCATCCAGCTTGGACCATAGGCGCCGATGGTCATGACGTCCTCGGCGCCTTGTTCGAAACTTGGCACCGCTATCTCTCCGAGAGTAATCGTCCGCGTGCCTCCGAGCTCGTTGCACGCCGATCCGAGGGCGGCGAGAGCGTCGGCATGGGCATTCTTAGCTCGACCGATATGGGAGAAGTGGATGGTCCTGAACCCTTTTTGTAGCTCCAGGACATGGCTAAGGTATTTTAGCATCCGAGCCTCTCCAGAGCCGTAGTCGCTGTTCAGCTGATTCACCACCAGCAGGGAGTCACTATAGACCTGGAGCTCGTCCACCCCGAGAGCGAGGGCGAGGCGGAGCCCAGCGATTAAGGCCTCGTATTCGGCTTCATTGTTCGTGGCCGGGAAGCCAATGCTCATAGCGCACTCGTGGAGGGTCCCTTCGGGAGAAATGAGCACAATCCCAGCCCCTGCCCCTCGGCTGTTCGACGCGCCGTCCACATGCATGCGCCAGGTCTCGCCCGTGTATATGGTAGCCATTCGGGGAGGGGACCGCTTAAGAACGAACCCGGATTGCGCGGGAGCGGCGGCTTCCCCGACCGTCCCGGCTCCGACGCTCTCGGCCGTGGTCTTCTCCTGGAGTTCACTTTCCAACCGCGGAGTAAGTTCGGCTACGAAATCAGCCAATGCCTGGCCCTTAATCGCCGTCCGTGGCTCATACCGGATGTCGAAGTTGGCCAATTCCAAGGACCATTTACAGATCCGATCCGAGAGATCCGCCTTTCACATAACGGTCTTCAGGGGGTACACCGTGATTACCACGATCGTGTGGCCTTGAAAATAGGGTAGGAGCTTCCTTTTGGCAGTGACCAGCGAAAGTGCCAGCTTTTCGATTGGCAAGTATCTGGTCTCGGCTGGGAGCATTGTTTTGCTCGAATAGTAGATTGGGAACTGCTCCAGACCCTCCTGCCTAACCAACGCCGAGCTCACGACGTGGTCCGACACCGCAAGGTAGAGGTACAGATCCTCGTCCTCCCTTGGCATGACCAGCAGGGGTGCTCGGGACATATAGCTCTTAAGCCCAGCAAGTGCTGCGTCGCATTCGGCGGTCCAGAGAAAGGCCCTGTTGCTGGTTTTGATGGATTGGAAGAACGGTCGGCAGGCGTCGGATGATTTGCTTATAAAGCGATTGAGGGCAGCGGCCATCCCTGTTAGTCGCTGGACCTCCTTGATCGTCGACGGCGCTCGGAGCCTCTGGATGGCATCCAGCTGGTTGGGGTCGGCCTCGATCCCTCGGCGGGTGACGAGGTATCCCAAAAATCTCCCGGATCCAACCCCAAATGCACACTTCTCGGCGTTAAGCTTTAGATCATGCCTTCTGAGGATGGAGAAGATCCTGCCGAGGTGGGAAAGATGGTCTTCTGCAAATTTGCTCTTTACTACCATGTCGTCAATGTAGGCCTCCATGATGTCGCCGAGCTCTTTGGCGAACATCTTGGAGACCATCCTTTGGTAAGTAGCCCCGGCGTTCTTCAGGCCGAAGGGCATGACCCGATAGCAATAGGTACCTCTCGGCGTGATGAACGCCGTCTTCTCCACGTCCATGACGCTCATTGCGATCTGGTGGTACCCCCGGTACGCATCCATGAAGCTGAGCCTAGCATGGCCAGCCGTGGCATCGACCAGCTGATCTATCCGAGGGAGGGGAAAACAGTCCTTGGGGCATGCGTCGTTAAGGTTCGTGTAGTCCACGCACACCCTCCATTTCCCATTCTTCTTCTTAACTACCACGGTGTTTGCCAACCACGTGGGGTACATTACCTCTCGGATCGCCTCCGCCTCGATCAGGCGGTCTACCTCCTCCAGGACAGTGTCGGAGTGGATCGCTGAGGACCGTCTCGGCTTCTGTACCACTGGCCTCCTAGCCGGATCGACATTGAGGGCATGCGCGATGAAATCAGGGCTGACGCCCGGCATTTCATACGGAGTCCACGCAAAGACCTCAATGTTATCCTTGAGGAAAGAGACCAAGTCGTTCCGCTCGGGGTTAGAGAGATCCGAACCGAGCATGAAGTACCTGGTGCCCTCTTCGTTAATAGGCACCTTGACCAACTCTTCGATAGACTTGTCCTCAGCCTTCGAGCCGACGTCGTCGAGAACAGGAGTGCACTCGGGAACCTCAATCCAATGCACCTGCTTCGGCGGCCTGCCCTCCCTTCTGTCCTTGTGGCGGACGGCATTGACGAAGCACCTCTTCGAGGCCATCTGGTTGCCTCGGATAGTTTCCTGCCTCCCAGTCGCGCCGATGAACCGGACGCATTGGTGGAGGGTCGACGCGATGGCCCCCATCGCGTGGAGCCAGCCTCGTCCCAAAATGGCGTTGTAGGGGCTCGGGGAATCCACCACGGTGAATTCTACTTCCAAATGCATCGACCCCGCCCAGACCGGGAGGGTGATGCTGCCGAGGGGGTACACTGGGAACCCAGAGAACCCGACTAATGGTGTATCGGAGGGGGTAAGCTCATCACGCGTTCGTCCAATGGCTTTGAAGGCCGAGTAGTAAAGGACGTCGGCGGAGCTCCCCTGATCCACCAGGATTCGTCGGACGGATTCCACGTGGTCAATACTCACCTCGATTACTAGAGCGTCGTCGTGCGGCAGTTGCAGCCCATCTAGGTCTTGCTCGGTGAAGTAGATGGTGTATGGATCCAATGGGTCCTCGTACTTTCGCTTCGGCGCTCTGCCGAGCGTCATGACTTGCATGGCCGCCTCCATCTTCTGTAGCTCTTCGTGCATTGAATCGGCTCGGGCTTTCCCGACCGGGCCGTGGATGGTAGTGACCACCCCCGGACGCACTCGATCTCCCTGCGCTTGCTGCCCCTGCGGCTGTGGGATGGCAGCCAGTTGGTTTGGCTGGGGAGCTGCCCCCCTGAGCACGGTCGGCGTGCGGACGTGGTCTATCCATTCCTCCATGCGCCCCTCGGCGACTAATCGCTCGAGGTGTGCCTTGAACGGTCGGCATCCAGTCGTGTAGTGGCCCACCTCATTGTGGTATGTGCACTTCCCTTTCTGGTCTGGATCCGAGCCCATCTTCTCCTCCGGCCAGTAGAACCAACGCTTTCTGCCGATCTCCGCCAACAACCTGTAAATTGGCATAGTGAAGACGGTGGTTTCGGCGATATAGTCATTGTCGTTTCGGGGGGGCTTCTCCCATCCTCCTCCACCTCTGTTGTTCCTGTCGGCGTTCCGGGGACCCTTGTTCCCGAACGCTCCGCCTTGATCATTTCTCCCTTGCCTTAGACTGTTTACCTGTTTCTTCGCATCCCTCGGAATGCTCTTGGTGGAATTCCCTTTCGACGCCTGGTCAAAAAGCAGCTCTTCCAGCTCTCGGAAACGGTTCACCGTTTCCATCAACTCCACCATGTTTTTTGGAGGTCGCACCATGAGCTCCTTGAAGAGGTCAGAGTGGTTATCAAGTCCATTTTTGAACGAAGTGGAAGCGATCTTCTGATCACAGCCCTCCACAAGGCTGTACACCTCCCAGTATCGTGCAATGTATTCCTTCAGGGTCTCGTCCGAGCCCCTCTTCATGTTGACAAGCGCGTCAAGCGTCTTCGGCTGTGTATTGCTAGTCACAAACCGCGACGTGAACGCGCGCTCTAGCTCATCGAAGTCGTTTATAGACCCCGGAGCGAGCTGGCCGTACCATAGGAGCGCCGTTGTCCCGAGACTCATGGAAAACGTTCGACACATTAGGGAATCGCTATGGCCGTAGAGCTCGGAGACTAGGCGATACTGCTGGACGTGGGTGATTGCATCCGTTGTTGGCTCATACTTATCGAATTTTGGGATTTTGAATCCGCGCGATGGGGCGGCTTCTACGATGGCTCGGGAGAATGGGGACCGCTTTGCCTTCTCTAACCTGGAATCCGCAGGAGTCGAGCGGTTCAGATCCACCGTTCGGTTTTCCCCGAGCGTATGCTTTGCCGGCCCTGCGTTTCGGTGCCACAGGTCAGGCCCGTCCGCGTGTTCGTTACTCCTTTCGGAGGACAGCCTTTTGTTTCGGCCGTCGTGCCCCTCGGCCGCCTCCGTCCGAGGTCGGCGGCGTCTGGTGTCGGGCTCGGCATGGTAGATCTTAGTTTGGCCGGTTTGGGCATTAACGAGCACGATGCTGCCTCCGTCATTCCGAAGGGTGTACCTGTCTCCGGGCCTCAGACCGTTGTCTCCGTTGTATTCCGGCCCTGCCGAGACCTCAATAGGGTCGGCGCCCCTGTTTCCTCGCGAACCTTCTCCTCGAACGGCCAGTGGACCGTTCTGGGTGCCATGCCCACCCAGCGATCGGCGTTGGCGCCCATCACCTCCTTGATCTGCCGAGCGGTTATTGTTGTGGCCATCCCCTCGCTCTTCCCGTGCTCGATTTTGGCCACTCTGATCCCTGTGGGCCTGTTGAGAGTTCGCCGGCCCCTTTCCGTTGTTATACTGCCTCTCGAGCTCTTGTGTATCTCTTCGGACGTCCGGTGTCCGGGCACTTGATGTCGTGGCGCTGTCTTCGACGTGGTCGGTCCGTTGGGACTGCCCACCGCGCCTGTGTTGCCGATGCGAACGCACCGCGTCTGTTGGGACGACAAGTGCTCCACCTCGGGGGTCCACTTCCACGATTTGCCCGAGTCGAGAGAAGACCGGAGCCCGCCCTTCGTCTTGAGCTCTCGCGCTCGACTGTGGTCTCCGAGTTCTCGTCCGACCTCCAGATCTCGACATCGTAGGCTGATTTCTGGCTTGCTTCATGGCTAGTACTTCCTTTCTTAACAATGCCAACTCTGCTTCTACGGTGAGAGGAGGTGGGGGAGGAAGAACTTCTGTGCGTGCTGGAGCCGTGAGGTTGTCAAGAGAAAGGACGTTTCCATCCATGCTGAAGAGGATGTTGCTAGGACCAGCGTTGCTGGGGCCAGCGCCGTTGGTGGCCACGGTAACTGTTCCGTCTCTGTTGACAGTGGGAGACACGGTGAGGCCCAAATCACTTCTGACCTGATGGTATCTGTACCGGTCGGCGGAGCTGCGAAACCCACCGGCGGAGTCAAACGCATCCAGGCCCAGAGTTAGGTTGGCCATTCGAGCAGCTTTCGAAAAGGTTTTGGGGAGATGAGTCTCTTGGAGAGTGGGAAGAAACACCACCAATGTGTACTGAGAGGCTGGGAGGAGTGGCTTTTTACGTCCCCAGCGGAGTCGCCAATTGTGGGGGTGCTTCTCGCCGGAGTGGACTCTTGGAACTTTCTGAGATGAGGAGGATGGTGAAAAGGATGATCCACGCCTGAGCCTTCTACTTCCCACCGGAAAGGATAACCTGCACAGGCGGACAACCACGTTAGTGCCTAGCCCGGACGGTGGTGGTCCGGGAAGGCACTCCGATGATTAAGTCAGTCACCGGAGGGGAAAAATATGTCGGAGATCTAGAGAGAGAAAGATGGAGTTATGAGAGTAGTAAATGAGGAGAGAGTGAGTGATCCAACCCCCTTGCAGTAAATGAGTGTGGTATTTATAGGCTGAGGGGCGTGCGTCCCACGCGTTCGGCGCCCCTCACGCACCTGTCATTCGTCCCTCGGAATGACAGGTGATGTGATCACAATCTCTGACACAGACGCCATATCCCGGCCAATGTCAGGCGCCTGGGTTCGAGTAGTCAAATCACCTCGAGACATTCCCCATCACCCCCACGTGCTTCTGCAGGCGGCGGTGGCAGAGCAGGTGACTGCCGCATTTAATGCTCCATCGTGAAATGTGAAGCGTACCTGGTACGCCTCATCCGAACAAAGTAAGACCCGAGCCCCCACACGTGACGAGGTCAGTCGACTTGGTAAGTGAGGGATCCAAAACCCCGGGCGCTCGGCAAATCGCTCGGCTGAGGTTACCGAGGGCTTTTGAGAGAGCCAGGCGGAGAAAGGCACGTCCTCGGTTTTTCTCGCTCGGCATGCATCACTCAAATCCATATTCGTCCAAGGCCACCCATCCTCGTTCCCCACCGAGGGAACCATACGCTCGGCACCACAAAGACGGATCGAGCTGCATTCAGTTTTGCTGATTCTGTGATAGTTGATCTTTTTGGCTTAATCGCGGTTGAGGGGTGTGTGCCCCCTGTGACCCCTATGAACCCGGCCGCTACAACCTTTGAGCCCCAAAGCTGCTACCATAAGACAAGATTCCCTGATAGCCAAAAGCTCTCCATGAAGGGATGAACAGGCGTGAATTGCTCTAAAGCAGCCATCAATTACAAACCCCCTCCCATCCCTTAAAACCACACCTGTTATACCTTCTGACGAGTTCGGCCTTAACGCCACATCGCAATTAGCTTTGTAGTTAGAGCAGTCCGGAGCCTTCCAAGTTGATTGAACATCAAGAGTTGGTTGGTTATCCATGTGGACTGTAGGTATCACCAAAGAATTATGAAATTCCATACAAGCAAAGTTGACCTTAGCCAATGAGACCAACGGATTAACAGGGATACGACGAAAAATGAAATGGTTCTTCAGTTTCCAAATAAACCAAGTAGTGAAAGCTACAAAACTAATAGTATCACAATCTTCTTTTTTGGGTAAAGAGTCAATAGTGAACTCTGGTTAGTTGTGTGTAAGTTGATCCGTACGTTTTGACTTACTAAGAAAAATGTTGTTAATTTGAATGTTAGTCTAGGTAATTTATGTGTTGTGCTTAAGTATTCGTAATTGCTTATTAATTGTTTTCCTTTTAAAATTTGTGCAATTTTAAATTTAAAAAAAAAGGAAAAGCTTTTGTGCATAGTTTATTGATTTTCTTACACAAAATTTTAAAATCTTTAATAAACTTTTAAATTGATGCAAAGAACATCAAAATAAGAATTTTACTTTAGAATTGAAAATGACACGATTTACCAAAAGAACAACTGTTATTTAAAGGAGAGAATAACAATTTAGAACTTCCAAACAAACACTAAAGGAACGATATTTTTTATCGTCATAAGTAGCATTAATTTTAATACGCATGCTGAAAGTAGTTTTATCTACTCGAACATAAGACCTCGTCCCTCAACACTTAAGCTTCCGTCCCATGTCCCGTTACGTAAGTAGACAGGGCACGGCACGAAACGGAACGGCAATAAAATGGAGGAAGTGGATGCCCTGCAGCGGCGCACATGGAATAGGAATAGGAGTTTGACGCTGCCCCACCCGACAGCCCCTTCCACATGCCCTACTTCCTGGGGGGCCCGCTCCTTCATCAAACCATGCACATGGCCTTTTCTTCCCCCTCTACACTTGGGTCCCACCTTCCTATCCCACCATTTGTTTTAAGGAAAATTTTGTCTAATTTTGTCTAATTATAGGATTTCTTTTTTTTTTTTAAATTCTTATTTTGATCCCTACGTTTATAAACTTTTGGTTTGATCATTTTCTTCTCGATGAAAGAAGTTTTCAAAGTAAAAAATTATACGACCCAAAAAAAAACAAGTTTACTAAGAGTATCAACAACAACTTCTGTAAAACTGGTATTTGAGGCAAAATGGAGAAGAGGAAGAAGCAAAGGGAGGTGCAGCAACTAAGCCAAATCATTGTTCACCATACATATTTGAACAATACCTAGGTATTTTTACCGTGGCACTGTTCATCATATATTCAATTTTTTATTGTTTCTCTCTCTCTCCCTCTTTCTTCACCTACAGCCGATGAAGCTTCGATCGCCGGTGACGGGACAACGGACGACGATGGAGGCTTTCTAATGAAGATCGATGGCGAACCAAGATCGACGGCGAAGAAACAGCGATCCACAGAAACAGCGATCGACGACGACGGCGACCGAGGGCGATGGTGACGACGAAGAGGTAACAGTCGGGTGAAGGTCGGCGAAGAGGTAACAGATGATATATACACTGTTGGTTATATATATTGTGATATTTTAAAAGAGAAAAAATATTATTTTAATAAGAGATAGGTAAAATGGGTAGTATTGTTGGAGTGTTGAGAGTGATAGGGTAGCTATATACACTGTACACCAGGTTTTTTGGCCAAAAATTTACACAAGCTGTTGTTTTTGCTCTAAAGATGAAAAATGCCAAAATAACTGTCATTTTTGTCTTTAATTTCGTTATGTATAAACTTTTTTCAATTTCAGTCCATATTTTTATGTTTTTCTAATTTCACATGTCGATACGATTGATTTATTTGAAAATTACGACAAAAGGCTAAACAAAAATTTACAAAAAGTAAATTAAAAAAAAGTGCAAATATATAGGTAGAAGGGGTAGCAAATATACAAGAAAAAACACATTTGGCCACACCCAAAAAAGTGACCAAAAGATGGGATTTTGTCACCTATACTCTTCGGCTACAGGCCCAACGTAGTGGCCAAATCCGTGTCACTAAAAGTCAACGGCCACAAGATAATGAGCTTGTCACGGAAAGATGCTTTCAGCAACAAGAATAGTTGTCACGGAAAGGTGTTTTCGGTGACAACCTTGTCGCCAAAACTATGGATAGCAGTCACCCCCTTTTAAAACATGTCGCTGAATGTGCATTTTTTGCCACATGCATGTGGCCAAAGGTTCTTCTTTTGCCACAACTTGTTGTCACGGAAAGTAGCAATGTTTACTGTTACTACAATTGCCCTGTCACCAAAAATAACCTTCAGCCATACAAATACCCAGTCACCAGTACCCTGTCACCAAAAATAACCTCCACCCACATCATGTGATACCAAATGAGAGCAGCATATATTGCTCGCTGAATTTTTTTAAAATCCCTGTACCATAACATTAATTTTTCACATAAAAACCAATCTACATACTTTAAAGGAACCATAACATTAATTTCATATCCACTAATCCAACATTCATCATTAATTCACCCACATAAGGTCCACAAAACAATATTCATCAAATCTAGTGTTCAAACTAATAGAAATTCCCATATTAAATATGTATCTAATCATGATAATATCCCAAAACAAAAGTAGCGGAGATCAAGTTTCAATATCAATCGAAACACAAGAGAGAGAGAGAGAGAGAGACCTGGTTGTAGATGTAGATGGAGATCCAGTCGCCTGGGTCGATTTCGTCATTCGTCTAGGGCTTCGACCTGAAACAAAAAAGGTAGGAGTTTTCAGAAAAAAACAAAATAGAGAGAAAGTTGTATGGAGAGAGTGAGAGAGGGACCTAGATCGATGTCTTCTTCTTCCTTGAACTAGGGTTTTTTCGCGTTTTCTTCTTCCTCGAACGATGTCGCCTCTCTCTCTTCTCTCTCTGGAAAACGTGAAATGAGGGGAAAGGGGTGGATCTTTTGATCTTATAGTGACCCGTTTCTGAAACCCGATATCGTTTTACCCGAACCATACTACCCGCGAACTAATTTTTACCCGCTTCTTGCCACAGCCGTTGGATTAGATCCAACGGCCAGCGTTTCAGGTCCGGATTTTCTTTACTTTCGGGAGCTTGGACCTAAAGTGTATTGTATATATATATATATATATATATATATATATATATATAGAGAGAGAGAGAGAGAGAGAGAGAGAGAGAGAGAGAGAGGAGTTATCTAGTCCGGGAATCCCGGATCCGGGATTCCAACTTCCCGATATTTTTTTTATGATCCAAACCGTCTAATGTGTTTAAAACGTGTTTTTAAGGTTCCACGCGAGAAATCATCCAAAAAAAATACCGGGAGGGGCTTGATCCAAACAGTTTTTCACAAAACTGTATATGTACAGTTTTTGTGAAAAACTGCTCGGATCAAGGTCTTCCCGGTAATTTTTTTTTATGATTTCTCGCGGGGACCCTTAAAAACACATTTTAAACACATTGGACGATTCGGATCATGCAAATTCACGTTTTAAAACCTCCAAAACACCAAAAAACCTTCAATCCGAGATCCTTGATAGGATCCGTGTCGTTATATATATATATATATATATATATATATATATATATATATATACACAAAACATTTCTAGTGAGGGAGCCCTCAAATAGCCTTTGTGCGGGAAAAATGACGTGGGCCGTTGGATCTCATCCAACGGCTGAGATTACAAAATCACTTAAAAGCACTCGCGGGTTGTTTGGTCGGGTCAAGAGGTCAGGATCCGGGTTTAAACCCCATCTGGGTTGCTTCCCCTCTCATTTGACGATCATTCAACAAAGAGAGAGAGAGAGAGAGAGAAAAGGGCGATCGACGAAGAATAGATGAAATCGTGAGTAAACCCACCAAATCCGAACCAAAACGAAGGTATAATCTCTCTCCCTTCTCTTCTCTCTGTCTCTGGTTTGTATTTCTTTGATTCATACTCAAATCGATTTCTGGGTTTTTAGGGTTTCCAACCACAATCGATTGAAGAACAAAAAAATCCCGATCTGATTTCACTGAAATCGAAGGTATCACTCTCGTCTCTCGCTCTTCTTTCGATTCTCTTCGTATCTTTAACTCCATTTCTCAAATTTTAGGGGTAGCGTTTCCACGAACAGATGTAATTGAATGTATTACTGGTCAAATTTTAAGTAGATTTCTTTTTTATTTTGAGCTCGTTTTCTCAAATTTTACCTCGATTTGTTTTGTATTGTCAAGGTTATATTTTTTTGATTGGGTTTTTTTTTGATATATGGTTATTTCTTCCGATTTGTTTATAAGCTAAGTTTTACTCTTTATGCCCATCATAGTTAATAAATAATGGACGCAAAACTCATGAATCTCAGTAATCAACCTGAATTTTAGTTGTCCCTTCTTATAGTTACATCACCATATGACAACAGTTACATCATGGGCCAAATTTGACTGCTACGAAAAAGTCCCTGATGCTGCAAATGCCTATTACATTTTTACATAGGAAACTAGAGTTCGGCAAAAGTAAAAGCATAGCTTTAGCAGTAGCAGACATGAATGCTTCCAGTTGTATTTCTACAAAACTGCACTTTTTGTTCAGTAATATCTGCATCTGGTTTCTGAATTTATTTGTGAATCTGGTTTCTGAATCTGTTTGTGAATCTGGAAATTGAATCTGTTCGTGAATTTGGAAATTGAATCTGTTTCTGAATCTGGAAATTGAATCTGTTTCTGTTTGGTTTCTGTTTTGCTGATGTTACAAAGTTGGTATTGTTTGGTAATGGGTTCAAAGCCATTGACGATGATTACTGCTGTTATGGAGTTTAATGTGTTGCACATTGTGCCTCTTATACATTTTCTCACTTTTTTTCCCCCTTGCTTTTGTATGGTAGTGTTGTTTTTATGCTCACTTTGGTCACTGGAATTGGACTCACTGGAATTGCTACATTTCCTTGTTTTTGTCTATGGGATTGGTCATGTATTTATATAGACTTCAAAATTTTGAGAAAATGGGCCTAACGTCTTTTAACATGAGAAAATGTTTATGGATTGGCTCACTGAATTGATCATCTAATCATTGAATGATGTTATCTTTCAGTTTCAATGCCAGGAGCTATCGAAATTGTAGTAATTTTCGTGTATCACTTGGTTTAACCAAGACCTAGCCAAAGAGAACAAGAAGATGAAGAAGTTGATGGCAGATGCTAAAGTGGACTCCTAAAAATGGAAGTGCTACTGGATTCTACTAGTTGCATGCATAGTTTTGTGGTTAACAAGGATGTGAACTAATTAATGTAGAGTTATGTATATGCACAAGTGCAGGGATTGATGTTTAGTCCTACCTATTATTACTAGTAGAGCTCACTAGTTTTTAGTGAGAGCTCACTAGTTTTCTAGTTTTTAGTGAGAGCTCACTAGTTTTCAATTTTTTCTGTTGTAACAGTTCTTTCTCTTGTAACCATAGTGAGGTGTGTGGTTTACTCTTGTATAAGAGGTGGTTCAGTTGGTGTAATTGATTCTCAAGAACACAGAAATATAAATTCCACTTTCTCTCTCTTGTTTTTCCCTCTCGTTTCTCTTCGCTGGTGGAATCATCTTCAAACCTAAATCTTTTTAAAGAACTCCGAGAAGATCAATTGCAGATCTTCTTGACCAAAACTGATTAGTGCAGTAAAGGAGATCAATTGCAGATCAATTGCTCTTTTGTTAGTTCATTTTGTCTTCTATTATGTTATTTTATGCGCTTAACCTGTGTTGGATTCCGGTGGCAGCCACATTATGCAAATGATGCATATTTCTGTTGATAGAGGGGTCTTACAGTGTAAAAAGAGAATTTGGCAGGTTTTCACATGGTCATAACAGTGGTTGGATGTTTATAAACTCAGTCACTGAAGATGGTTATACAGAAACCATATTTTCCTTTTAAAAGTTCATCTGATATATCAGAGAAACAGTAGAGTAATGGCTAGAGTCTTATGGATGAGCAAAATCATATTCACAAAATAAAAGCAGATCAACTACTGAAACATTAAGTCCATTTTTTATCGGAATAAATTTTTTATTAGAACTTGATAGAGTACATCGAGGAAAAGCCAAATACTAAGCACGACGCCGAGTATTGGCTGGGATAGAAAATCCAGCGAAATGCTGAAGGAGAAAAGATTACAAGTAAAAGAAAAACAAAATCAATCCCAGGTTATCATTAGCACTATAAAGCACTTGGATTGGAAGCAAAGCACAGCTTGAATCCCCCATCAAATCTATAGTTAACCATGAACTGGGGCTCTCACAATTAGAACAGAGGATGGGCAAAACGCCACATCAGCAGCAGTAAAATGTGTAGACACTTGCTTAGTTGTCTCTCCTTGCCACGTCATCATCTTCTTCCTCCTCTTTCGAGCCAGAAGCAGTAAAATGTGCAGACACTTGCTTAGTTGATGTTATAGCCCTAAATGAACTCTCTTCCTCTGCTCTTAATCAAGTATTTCACCCCTCCCACTAGTAGCTTTACTTCTCCTTCTATGTGGCTTTGATTCTCAGTAGCTATGAGTATTCTCCCTTGCTCAAATGAAATTTTTTTTAGTGTATCTTCATCTACTTCAATGGCAGTGACCCCATAAATTACCAATTTCTTTGAATGTAGAAACTGACCATGCATTAAGAGGCGTACCACTAAATTGTGTTGAAGAGCAACTGAAAACAAAAGGAAAAATAAGATGCAACAAAAAAAAAAAAACCCTTCACAACCAAACTTAAAGTAACTTTGCACAATTAAAATGAAGCTACCATATGCTTAGTGTGACCACATGACAAGGTTATTGAAATGGCATATGCTTTTTCCGACTAGCGTTTCTTCATACAACGGTAATTTCCTCTCTTTATAAAACAATCGCTTGTAAATAAAAAATTATTAGCCATGCCTCGGATACGCAGTCCAATCACGCTAAGGGAGGCCAAAAAATACCTCAAGAAGGTGAATGTGAAATTAATTAAAATTTAAGGAAAAAAGTGTAATTTTGTCATACTATATATACTTCTCATCCTCCTCCAGGCGACCGAATGCTACTGTGAACCCTAAATCTAGCAGAGGAGCTGCTGGAAGGTCGATCGGTATGTTTCTCTCCTCTCTCTCCTCTCTCAGTCTTTCTCATCTCTCTCTTTCCTCTCTCTCTCTCTCTCTCTCTCTCTCTCTCTCTCTCTCTCGTTCTCTCCCTCTCTCTCTCTCTCTCTCTCGTCTCTCTCTCTCGTTTCTCTCTCTCTGTATTGATATGTGTATGTATGTCAAGATCTATCCTAACTTTCTGTAGCTCCTCATTTGCAGCTGTCAAGGACATCCAGGCCTCATAGCATTCATTTGTCTTGAGCTGGCATTGGGTACTCACTGCCTTGTTTCATTTGCCTTTTTTTTTTCTTAGTGGAATTGGTGCTAACTGTGCTAGTTGAAGAACCAGGATATATAAGTTGGTTTGCACATTGTTTTCTGCATGGATGATCACGATTTGATTCTTTGCTTATTTTCCAAACTTGAGGAGCATTTTCCTGTTAATGTTCTAAATGACTGCAGTTGTGCACTGTTTGATTTCTGCAGAAATCAACGTTTTACAAAAAGATGAGTTTGATTTCTCAAAATGCGCTTCCTAAAGACCGAGTTAAGAAGATTAAAAGGAAGGCTTCTGACCAGCCTTCACTATCGGAAGATGACCAAGAGCTTGAAGATAGAAAAGAGGACCAGCCAGATACATACAAACTAAAGAAGAGAAAGGAAAAGTGCAATGAAGAAGAGGACAAGCAGTTGGAAATTGAGCAGGAAAAAGAAATGAAGAAGTTGGAAAACTCTTTGTTTGGTTCTTTGTACTCCCCAGTTGAGTTTGGGAAGGAAGATGATGAGAAATTGAGGTATGGGATTGACAAAAGTCCTGCTTTGTTCTTTACGGATAGGTCTGCCAATAGTGTACTCTCTGTTTATGAAGACGATGCAGGATTGAGTCAAAGTAGTGATGACGAGGAAGGAACTGACCAAAGGAAACCCGTATGGGTGGATGACGAGGAGGAAAAGACCAGTATAAATATAGCTAAAGTCAACAGATTGAGAAAGCTGAGGAAGGAAGAAGATGAAAGTGTGATCTCTGGTTCTGCATATGTTGCCAGATTAAGGGCTCAGCATGCGAAGCTGAACCCGGGCACTGAGTGGGCCCAACTGGATTCCAGGTCAAGGAATTACAGCTCCGATGACGAAGATTCTGAAAAAGAAAATGAGGCAGTGGCACAGGGTTATAAAGATGTTGAAGGTGTTGGCGATATTCTTCGATCTACTGAGGACCTTGTTGTGAAAAGCGGTGCAGAGCTGTTGCCTGGACTCCTTGGGTACTCAAGATTAGTGGATGTAAATGCAGAGGATCCTTCCAGTGGTCCAATAAATTCAGTTCAGTTCCATAGAAATGCTCAGTTACTGCTTACTGGGGGTTTGGATAAAAAGCTGCAATTTTTTCAGATAGATGGGAAAAGGAACACCAAAATACAAAGCATTTTCCTGGAGGATTTGCCTATTCGAAAGGCATGTTTCTTACCTGATGGATCTCAAGCAATAGCAGCGGGAAGAAGAAAGTTCTTCTATTGTCTGGATCTAGTGAAAGCAAGTGTAGATAAGATTGGCCCCTTAACTGGGAGGGATGAGAAGAGCTTGGAAGTTTTTGAGGTTTCGCCAAATTCCAATACGATTGCCTTTGTGGGTAATGAGGGGTATATCCTGTTAGTTTCATCAAAAACAAAGGATCTAATTGGAACCCTAAAAATGAATGGGACTGCTCGATCATTAGCTTTTGCTAATGATGGGCAACATTTGCTTAGCTCCGGTGGTGATGGGCATGTTTACCATTGGGATTTGAGAACTAGGGGTTGCTTCCACAAGGGCATTGATGAAGGTTGCTTGACTGGTACATCTCTTTGTACTAATCCAAGTGGAAGGTTGTTTGCGTCTGGTTCAGACAGTGGGATTGTGAATGTTTACAACAGAGAAGAGTTTTTGGGTGGAAAGAGGAAACCAATCAAGACCATTGAGAACCTAACCACTAAGGTTGATTTTTTGAAGTTCAATAACGATGCCCAGATTTTGGCCATCTGTTCGACCATGAAGAAGAACAGTCTAAAGCTGGTTCACGTACCATCATTTACCGTTTTCTCGAACTGGCCTCCACCAAATCAGAACCTGCATTATCCTCATTGTTTGGATTTTAGTCCTGGTGGAGGCTTCATGGCAGCAGGAAATGCTGCTGGAAAAGTGGTGTTATACAAGTTGCATCACTATCAACATGCATAAAACAGATGACCACTGGTGGTTTATTTTGTTATACGTTTTGTTTGTCAACTTTCTGTATTTGTGTACCTGAAATTTTGAGCGGAGGCACCTGGGTTTCAACCTGCTTTGTCACGCCGCAGTTTTGGTTTCAGTATGTTTGGAAAAACTCCTTAAGTGTGCCCTGGTGGGTTGGTTCACAGGCGTCTGGTAATTTGGCTGGATGATCGCTGGTTGATGAGCTAACGTTTGAGAATCAAACTAGTTTGGTCATTTATGGCAGAGTTTTGATTTGGTCCTCTCAGTTTTTGATATTTTCTGCTCTACGCACTCAGAAGGCGAATATCCAGAGTCTTACCCTTTAAATTCGTTGTTTTTCTGTGTTCTTCAAATTCAATGACTTCCCAACTACTGTTTGTTCCTTGCTGTTTAAATTGGGTTCCCTCATTTATTCTGTTGCTGAACTATGTTTACCATGAAACCCAGTTGTCCTTTAGAGCCCAAATGCAGCACTACAAGGGGAATTTACCGGCAAAACTGACCGAACACCAACAGAACTTAGGAATAAAGCTTACTGTGCTGTAGATAATGATTAGAACACAACAACAAAGTTGCAGTCCATTGATGAAGATGGAGCGGCTACATTGAATGTGTTGTGAGAAACCAAATATCAACTGCCACTACAAGAAAGTGTGGCTTTACCGGCATTTTTATTACCGGCAATCAGTAAAATGCCGGTAAAAGTACTTATTTCCGGCATTAAAAGTAATGCCGGAAAAAGATCACCTTAAAACGGCATTTTTTGTAAAATGCTGGTTAAAAGTACCCAAAAATGGCATTACTCATAAAAATGCCTTTTTTACTAGACTTATACGCGGCAATCCGACCAGAACCACGTGCGAAAAAATTAGCACCAATAAAACGATGTTGTCTCTTGGTTTTTTTCCCTTCCCTCCTCTTTTTTTCCTCTTCCCTCCTTTTTTTTGCCCCTTCTTTTTTCATTCTTCTAGGCATGGCGCGCCAGTACACTAGTCGATCCCTGAACCAAAACAAATTCCCAGAACAAAAAAGGTGATTTTGGAAGGGGGAGAGAGAGAGGAAGGAAAAAGCCCCAAATTATTTTATTCTTGCTCGACATCTTGCCGTCATCGATCTCAGCCCGTCATCGCAGGTACCTTCGATTTCTTCTACATTGATCTCTCTTATTACTTTGTGACGTGATTTGGATTGCATAGAGGTTTATTTTTAGTCGCCAGTCTCCCTTCTTCTCTTGCATGTCAGAGTAAACCAGTGCTCTTTCAATCACGATGTGTTTTGGAGAATAGATTGGACGTTCATTTTTATTAGTACTGTATAGGCATGGGAAAAGAATGCAACGGTTGCTTACATAATCGAACCCATCAAACCCCCAATCTATTCTCCATCATGATTGATGTTCTCCTTCTTAGATTTGTTCACTTTTCCTTGCAAAACGCCCAATCTCAGACTAAACCAATAATCCCCAAAGGAATCACTTTGGGAAGAAAAGTGACCCAAAACCCCCAATCTCGTTTTTCCCAAGTATTATCCGATAAACTACCCAAGATTCACTAGCTATTTTAACTAGTTGTCTTAGCTTTTAGATAAAATGAGGTTAAGGTGACTAGCTAAAGGGTAGTTGTTCTCGTCCTTTATATACTTGGGTTTGTTGTTGTGATGAATCAATTCAAGAATAGCCCAGCAAAAACTTTAATAGTCCAAGCTGGAATGTTTGGCCAATGGACAAGATCGGTTTAAATGGTTTGGGTGTGGTGAACGAACGGGTTGTCATGAAATCTGACCCAGAGATATAAAAAATCTAAAAGTTGATTTTTCAGCAAAAGATTAGTGAGATGGGTAGCATTTAAGCTAATTAGAAGCGGTGAGAGGAAGGGGAAATGGTAGAAACACTGGAAAGGGGGGTAATTAATGGTGGAGGATTCCGATTATCACATTAGCGGCAACTACTGGCTTGAGTTAATGGTGAACTGATGTATACTTGTCTAAATATACATTGTGAATACAAGTTATGATTGGTTGTATATGAGGCAAATAATGGGGTTGATCTCTTTAACAAAAGTAAGTTTAGAAGAACACCGTAACACTGTGTTCATATTTCTTTATCGGTACTCACAAACACTTGTTTTGGCTTCCGCCTAGAGCCCATAAATGTATTCTGATCCGATCATTATGTAGAGCTTGATGCATTGAACAAACTTGTAAAATATCAAGTCAATAGGATATCAATAACTTAGTGAACTTACCACATTTTTGAGCATTTATAAATGCCCTAAAATTATACTGTGGAAAAATATGGTTTGTTTACTAAGTTACCGATATCCGGTCGACTTGATGTTTTACAAAGATGTTCTATGCGTTCAACTCTACCCTAATGAAATGTTCAGATAACCATGAGAACCTCCCCAGCCGCCATTTTCTCTTTTAGTACTGTTTTCAACACCACGTAGTTATCTATAGAGAATCTCACCGTACCCATATCAAGACTCTTACAGCATGCTACGAGTGTTAAGTATGTTTAGTCCTATCAAGCTATTATAAAGACTTGAACCCAATACGGACCTAAACCACTTGGTGGTCCCTCCCTTCCATTTTGATGTGAAGGTCCAGGTGATCATCTGCAAAAGCCCACACATGGTTGTCCACCATCATTTGCCAACACACACATGCATATGCAGTTATGTACGTGATCCATGCCCTTTCTCCATTATTGCATTCTTATAATTATAAACCAAACCTATTGAGAAGTACACTTTTGTTCCAAGAGTATATTTTCTTCCCTTCATCCTTTTTTGTGGTGAGGCCTTACAAAAATATGTGCCAAAAAGGGTATCTCAAATTGTAAAAAGAGTTAAAAAGTGCCGCCCTGTTCTTTTAAGGCAGTTTGGTCGAGATGCCTTTTTTTGTTCGGCTAAGCCCTTATAAGAATTCAGACAAGGAATGTTATAGGCAAACGGCTGAGTTCAATGTTGAGCCCGATATTTTAGGGTGCAGCTCCAGAAATTTTTGTTTTGAACTATTTTATTGGGTGTTATTTATTTTTATTTTTATTGTACTAGAACTTTTGGCTTTCCAATGACAGCCAGAAGTAGCAATTTCAATTCATAATAAACTACTCTATAATCTGCATCGAATGACCTTACACAAAGACCTACTAGAAAGAACAGAACCAATCATGACCCTTTAATCAACCCACTGGCTGGATTTTTTTATTTTTAACGTAAGAACTATCCCATGGCCCGGCCACATTGGACCCACTCGTGTAATGTAAATTTACGGGGAAATAGCGTAGTAACCCACTGCTGCGGCCCCTCACTTAAATTTTGAGTGCCTCTAAGGAATTAAATCGAACACTGCCATGTTGCAAGCGCAAGTCCGTCTTTACCACTCGAACAACCTAGGGGTGGCTCACTTGCTGGATTTTTATAAACCCACCACTATTAGCTAGAGACACGCTCAATCTTTTTCACTTTTACCCAAACATCAAATCGTTTTTGCTTTTGGTCCTTTGGGTGGTGCTAAGGCCAATTACCAACAAAAATGACAATGGTTGTTAGTGTTGATTTGGGGTCAAGGGTTTGGGTTTAGACTTTGACAACGCTGTGAATAGCCCACAGCCTATAAAGAATGATTATCTCCAAAATCCCGTTCAAATCATCAGGAGCAATTTTTGAGTTAGCTTTCATTCATTTTTGTAATTCATAGTTCGAATTTGCCACGAGACTCTTACCATTCAGTCCAAATTGAGGATACTAACAAGTACAAGAGGTTGAAAAGGGTATGGACTCATTGAAAAAGTGTCAGGTTAGTGGGCTGGGTATCTGACTGGGGTAAGTTCTTCCTCATGTGCTCTAGTACAATTACCCCAAAGATTTTCTATTTAATATCCAAAATCAAATTGATTTGCTTGTTTGCTTGATGATGACATGAGTTGCGGGACCTTTCTCGTAAGCGTGGGTACTAAAAGAAACTCTCGTGAGCAAGAGTCTCTTTCATTGTTAAAAAATTATTGAATTATCCAAGACAGTTACTGAACAAAACCCAGAATAAGTCTAGCGGAATCTAAAAATAGAGGACATGCTTGATTCATGGATCATAAGTCTCATAGATTCAACTTGAGATATACCCATCTTTATTAGTAGGAGACACAACAGGCCCATTACAAAGTCAACTTGGCATCTTAGCAAGGAACGGGAATTTGGCACCCTTAACTTTTACTGATTGGAGAGCTCGAGAGCTAAGGCCATACAAGGAACGCATATGGGCAGAGGTTAAGGCATTTATTCTAATATATTTGGCTGATGTTGTGCTGCTATTGTTTGTGATTTATATATCTTCTTTGACTGATTAAGAAAGACGAGAAAAAAAAAAAAAAAAGAACCACTGATTTTGATCAGATTTTACACTTTTGTGTTTGGCTATGTATATGGATGTGCATAAAGAAGGGACGGAACATCTCCCTTCTATGGGGGAAGAGAGAGGAAAGAAGCTGCAGCGGCACCTCACAAACATCTTACTGGGCAGTACCATAAGAATTTTTGAGTGTTTGGATGCATGTGTTTTGTTCATATTCCTGTGTAGTTAAGAGCAGAATTGTCCCCAAGGCAACCACTTCTGTCTTTCTTGGATATGCTTAGTCCGGGTATAGATGCTATGATGTTCAAGCATAATTGTTTGCAGTATTCATTTCAATACATCACCATATTCATTTGATATACTTGTTTGCAGGCGAACGTAGACACACCAGATGTGTTTAAGCGTAATTGTCTGAGGTCTGTCGGAAAGAAATGGAGGGATTGGAAAGATGAGCTCAAAAAAGATTTTTATGACATCTATGATAATGATGAAGACCATCTGGCGAATTGTCCAGATAGGGTCGATGCTGATCAATGGAGTATTCTTGTTAAATTTTGGGTCACTAAAACGGCCAAGGTAACATATAATTCCTATTCCTCTTTCTAATCAATATGAACAAGTATACATGGATATGTAATGCAGAATTTTGTTTTATAAAGACACGCAGTACAAAAAATCGTGCAAGCAGAAAAAAGCAAACAATGGGGCACACAAGTGGGAGGAAGAGCCATTGTCGAGTAAGGGCCGAGGTAACAATAAATGTGAACTAATTTAGTTGAGTGCATTTGTATACAAATGTGTTACCGATCTCTTTAGTTTTTTTTTTTTTTTTTGTACTCTAATAAAGTTGAAAGCAAAAAAGGGGGGGAGTAGATCCAGATCGTATTGAGGTATGCACTAAGACTCATACGAAGAGCAATGGAAATCCAGTTGATGAAGCATCAGCTTCGGCCATAGTATGTGTAAAATTTTGTATCTATTCAGACGCTTGTCAATATTCTTGCTATTGTACATCACAAATTTTGCACCTATTTGCTTGCTTATTGTATATATATTTCGTTTATTTCAGCGTCGTCTTGAGGAGGGAGCCTCCCAGATTCCTCCAGATTCCTCCGAGAGAGCTGCCTTACGAGAGGAGCTGCTCACTGAGGTACTAAAACCAGATAGGAATGGATGGTTGCATACCTATGGATTAGGTCCTTGTCGGAGCCAGGTGTTTGGTACTAGATACACCCGATCTCAAGACCAACGTATCAAGGATCAGTTGCGTGCGGAGGTGAGACAAGAGGTGTTAGCTGAGGTAGGTGGAGAAATTGATCTGTTAAAGAGAGAGTATGCTAGAATGGCAGCCCATATGGCAGGTATTGGACACCCCTTGCCTCCATCACCAAATGGGAATGGAGATGGAGATAGAGATGTAGGTGGAGATCACACACAGTCAATGTCGGAGCACAATTGACAGGTAAACTGTTCTTTTTTCGTGTTACCTCTCTCTCTCTCTCTCTCTCTCTCTCTCTGATGTAGTGATCACATGGACTTAACGCTTGCTAAGTATGTGACACCTTCTGAAATGGGATGCATTCCAATGCATTGGATTGAATTTGACTTCGACATTGAACTTACCATTTAGTGATATGTATGGCCGTGTGTATCCACAAGTTGATATGGGTACTCTATATCTTAATGCTCTGATATGGGCACTCTATAGGTTTCTATATATGGGTACTCTATAGGTTTCTATGGTTATATTTACTTGAATAAAATGTACATCTTATTTGTTTTTTGAAGAGACCCTATATCTCATTTGGAACCTTCATATATGTGATATGACTTTACACGTATGTGCTTGATAATATTTATGACTCAATGACATGCTTATTATTGCTAAAATTGCAAGGGTGCATGAGCTATTGCATTATTTTGTTTCTATAAGTGGAAATATGGTGTGAAAATATGAATGTTGACTTCAAATACTTGCTACATGACTCTTGATTGGTGAAGATCTGTTACCAGCATTGGAAAATAACACCTAAGGTCTGATGAATTTGACTTGGAATTCATAATTCCATACAATTTGTTGAGTTAATATTGGTCCATTGAGAAAGAGAGTGGCCTTTTAAATTCAGGAAATTGTATCCTTTAAGTGTTGAATTTGCTGTGTAAGGTGTAGAAATACTTGTTATTTGCTGAAAACATGAATTCTGTGCTGGAAAACATGGATAATTGATGCTGAAACTGGGTTTAGGGTTGCTGAAAACAGGGTTTTTAGGTGCTAAAGTGTAAATTAGCTGCTGAAACTGTGTGATTAGGTGCAGAATTATGTTTTCTAGTTGCTGAAAATGCTGTTTAAGCATGAGAATGTTGCTATAACTGCTGTTTAGGAGCAGAAAACTGGTTTTTTGAATGCCGAAATGAGTTTTGTGTTGTCAAATTGGTAGCAGGTTGCTGGAAAATCAATTTGGTTTCTGAAAATGCATTGTTAGGTGCTGAAATTGCATTTTTGTATGCTCAAAATTGCTACTATGTTAGAAAATGTGAACCTCATTACTGGAATTGAATCCTAATCACTGGAATTGTTGATCTTAGTGCTAAATCTGCAGTGCTGGATGCTGAAACAGTGAAACTGTGCTATATATGCACATGAAGCGAGTTAATTTTATTGGATATGAGGCCCATTAATCGTATTTTTATTGCTCAATTGTTACCCACTTGGCTATAGCTACTTAGCTTGGAACTAATTGATGTTTCATTAAGAAATACAAATAGCTTTTGTGCTAATTGTGAATGCATGTTTCAGTTTGACCTCTCATTGAAGTTGTCAATAACTGAAATTGGAGTCCAGTACATGAGCATGACTGTCATGGAGTCAAGTAGAAAACACTATTTGGAAAAAGAATCATAGTCTTGTAATTTGAGCACATAAATTTTGAACTCATGGATGGTTACACGTTGGCTGCTGTTGTGAATGGGGTTGTAACTTGTAACCTCTATATATGAACTTGATAAAAACATGTCAGAAATTGTTTGTAAATGTACTTGAAATCAAATGGTATCAAGTAAAATGCTGATTGCTCTTCCTTTATTTGGATAAATGTATGTGGCAATTTTTTTAGAATTCTCGTGTCTTTTGTTTGTGACCGTGTCCGCATCCGTTTCCATGCTATGCAAGTATTGGAGTTGTATTTTGAAAGCTCTTTATATATACTTATGGCAAATGGTTCCTTACATTTGTAGGTTGATAATATGTAGACGGAGACGCACAAATGACTGATGTTGAATGTTTTTGAATGTGAATACCATGATGGGTCTTTTTGTATTGGAGATTCGCAACCACAAGCCATGTTTTTGTTGTGCTTTGATTAGTTTGATCTTTTGTTTTTGGAGATACGCAGCTGGAACTTATATTTTGTTCGCTTTGGCAGTCTAAACCTTGCAATGTTGTTTTGACTATGATCAATAGACATTGGACATGAGACTTGTCTTAAGATATCTAATTTAATTGGTTACATGTCTATGTATGTAATTTGCATTTTGGGTTGTTCAACTTTCAAGTTAGTATATTAATTGGCAACTAAAAAGTGGTATACAGGAAATATATTGTTTTGTCGAAAATTGTAGCAGGTTCTTTTCATAATGAACAAATCAGGTCAAAAAAAGGAACTGCAAAAAAAAAAAAAAAAAAAACCCATTTCCGGCAGTTTCACAATGCCGGTAAAAGAATTAAAAAAAAATTTATATTGTAGCATTCACGGCATTTCAATAATGCCGGGACCGTTAAACAATTTACGGCATTCACATGATGCCAGTTGTACTGGCTTTTCCGGCACTATCAGTAAATGCCGGTAATAGATATATAAATTCGTCTATTCTGGTTTTAATTTCCGGCATTTCCACAAATGCCGTTTTTGTATTACCGACACGTGTAGACGGCATTCGAATAAATGTCGGGAATAGTATTAACAACATTTTGTTGATCGTTAACGGCATTTATTAAATGCCGGAAAAGGCTTAATTTGGCGTAGTGTGCCACAGCACAAATTCACACCCAAGTCTCAATTGGAGCAAAAAATTTTGCGAAAGATCAACGCAATATTGTTATGTTTAATGTACAACAAGAAAATCTTTTCTTTTGACGCCAATTCAAATAGAGAAAATGTCAATGATCACTCAAACGTTTCAATTTATCTGCTGCTTGTATGCCTCAAAACTAGTATGGGGTAAAAGAAGGTTGTTTTTTTTTTTTTTTTGAACTCCAAAAGGGTGGGAGGGGGCGACCAGCGTAGCAACCCCCCTTGGGCATGACCATAGGGGCTCCAGTTCATGTATTATGTATATCATCAGCTTTCAAACTGCCGCAATATCACACCATGTCGAAGAAACAATACTACAAGGATCTATCTTCAGTTAGGATCATCGACGGCCTCATCAATATAGCATTCTCTTCACGCTCCTTCCAAGAGAGCTCCATTGCTACTGCAGATTTACATCCAGGTTTCTGTAAACCATTTTCATCTCTGAAAGGATTCCACCTTCAATTTCCGGAGAAAGTAATCCTACAAAACATCATCGGATCTAAATTTCTGACTGTCTATTAAGTTTAATAAATGAACAATTAAGGTTCAAAAGCTTCAGACACCACACTGTTTCGACCCCGCCATTCTAAAATTCAGTTATTTAAGCGAATACAAGAAAGAAAATGCTCTATAGGAATCCATGTCAGGCTAGATGATTTAAATAGGATTTTCTCCCGTGTTTGAATAGCTTAAACAACTGGGAAATAGTAACAAAGTATATTCACAATGAAGGGTATAGATAGAAGTTATGTGACTGTTCTCACCTAATAATGGCTGTGGTGTGATGCTAAACCCCAGCTGCAACTTTAGCCTCAGAGACCTTACCCTGAAAGGATTTAAATAGGATTCTAACTCAATCAATGAAAATGTGAACATGAAAAGACAACGAACAATAATGTGTGAGAATTAACTAAGAACATAGTCCTTGTCACATTTTCAGACTTCATTGCATAGGGAGTATCAATCTATTCATGTACAAGCTACATTTACAAGTTTGCTAATGAACTTGTGTCCCAAATTTATTTATTTAATTTTTTTTTTTTTCGGGGTCAGAAAGGCAGAGCAGCAAGAATACTAGGGGGTAAAAGAACAGCATAAATTTGTTTGGCAGCTGAGAAATCACATGAATATGTTCATATAAATTTTTATTTAGAGTTATAAATATCTAAGATTGTAGCAGACAACCTCCGGTGGAGAACCGCTTCGAATCTTCCGTGTAGGAGTCCTCATAGTGACAAATTCCTCTGCTGCAGTAGGATGGATACCCACAGTGACATCAAAATCATCTTTTGTCAAGCCAGCCTTCACAGCAACTGCAAATCCCTGAAATTCAATGAACAAATCTGATCAATTGAAAGCTTGAAGCCTTGAACTACCAATTTCAGATGACCCCTGAAATTTTCCCGAATGGAAGGAAAAAAACTGAATGGAGAAGGGACAAAACCTGCACAATTTCTGGTGAATCTTCTCCACACATGTGCAACCCAAGAACTTTTCTTGTCTTTGCACATACTATAAGTTTCATGAAAATCCGATCTGGGAGCCCAGAAAGAGTAGCCTTTAAGGGCCTGAAGTTTGCTGTGAAGACATCAACATCACCATATTCTTTTACAGCCTGCAAAAAACCTTGTAATGATGAGCACCAGAAGGCAAACTAGACATGTTGCATGTACATTTCACAATATGCATCACCTGTTCTTCTGAAATGCCAACTTGTCCAATAGGTGGCTGGGAAAACACAGTAGATGGGACAGCCCTAATCAAAAGCCAGATAATATGGTCAGAAAGCTACTACTCATCACCTTGTCTCACCAATGTTCAATAAGCAGTCAACTCAACTTTCTCATTAGAAACTCAAGGGGGTATGTAAAACAGAGTCTAGAGTTTTCATATGGTCCTCGAAACCTCTAAGCAACTACCTGATGCATAGAGTACTAGAATGGATTTCCATAGGCACAATTCTCATATGGTCCTCGAAACCTCTAAGCAACTACCTGATGCATAGAGTAGTAGAATGGTTTCCATAGGCACAATTAGGAGATTTTTCCACCTCGCTGAGGCTATCAACTACTACTATACGATGATGAGACAGACTCATAGAGTACCTATAATCAGGTTTTGTAGGTTCGTTCCCAAAAAGAGTTTTTGCCACTGCAACTCCCTCCATCAAAGCAACTGGAGTTAGATTTATCCTATTTGTGACATCTCCAACAGCGAAAATGGACGGAACAGATGTACGGGAGTATTCATCAACCTGAACAAAGTAGAAAAGAGAACCAATTATTAAATGCACCATGTTGGAGTAGAAGAGAGAGAGAGAGAGAGAGAGAGAGAGAGAGAGAGAGAGAGAGAGAGAAAATAAAAGAGACATCTAAAAACACAAAGAATCTACCTCAATTGCTCCATCCTTGGCCATTTTTACCCCTACCTTCTCCAATCCCAAATTCTGCAATGGAAATTGAGTTCAAGTATCAGTCATCTAACATTGGTTCAGTGCATAGATATTTCAGCGTACAATTCATTTAAGCTCTAAAACAAATGTCTGACTTCAAAGCGTTATATTAACTTCATGTTAAATACAAGTTGCCCATTTCTGGGCAGTGGGCACAAATCCAAGATATGAAAAGTATCCATTGCATGACATGGAAGAAAGAGAGCAAAACTATTTATAAACAGGAACCATGACCATGTCTCGTGGAACTCTTCAATTTTTTAAGTGACAAACTCGCCGATGCCTGTGCAAACAAAAGCCACCCAATAAAAATCAAACCTTCGTATTAGGCTTGCGGCCCGTAGCAAACATGACATGAGAGAAACCTTCAACGGCTCCTTTACTAGTCTTCAAAGTCAGTGAACCATCTGCCGATTTAAGGATAGCCTGAGGTGATGACTCTGGGTGGAACTCGATCCCTCTTAGAGACATCTGTTCTCCAACAAAATCTCTGACCTACAGAAATACAAGTTTTGTGCATGAGGAGAAACTATCGTCTGATTGAATACTGAACAAAGACACCCATGTAGACTGTTATTCCTCACCTCCTCATCAAAACCTCTCAAAACCTTTTTCTGCCGAATGAATACATGGGCATCACTTTTCAAACCATTGAAAATCCCAGCAAACTCAAGCGCAATGTAACCTCCCCCGACTATTGCAACCTTTTCGGGCTTGGAAGGCAAATCCAGGGCTGCATCTGAATCTATCGCAAACTCACGTCCGGGAATTTCAGGAATGAAGGGGCGCCCCCCTACTGCAATCAGTATGTACCTTGCTGAATAGAGCTTTCCATCTACATCCACTGTATGCGGATCCACAATCTGTGCATAGAGTCATGCAAAATCATTTGCATCAGTTACAAAAAGTTTTTAAATGTGAATACACGTTTCCAGCATTTATATCACAAACTAAGTTGAAGTGTAAAATGGCAACACAACATCAAACCTTTCCACGCCCTTCGATTAAAGTGACACCAGCATTTTCCAGAATGTTCTTGTAGATACCAGTTAGGCGCTGCAACTCAGCATTCTTATTAGCCATCAAGGTGCTCCAATCGTGTTTGGGTTCAGCATCATATTTCCATCCAAAACCATGACTCTCTTCAAATTCGTGAGAAAATTTGGATGCATATACAAGTAGTTTCTTTGGAACACATCCACGAAGCACACACCTTGATGCAACAAAAATAAAACCTTCGTTTACCAACTCGCAGATAATCTCAATGTTGAACATGGAATGCTGAAGTTGTGTAATGTATTCGAGGCGGACAAAAAAAAAATTGCAGTTGTGCTTTGCAAACATCTCTAATACTAGCAAGCATAATAAAAGAAAAGAAAAGAAAAATTTAACTTAGGATAGCTCGCGTGAATCTATGCTTGCAAAAACCCCAGCATTGATTACCCGTAAAACTATCCAAGCAAGGATCGCATAACAATCTCAGCATGCATTTTGGCATTCAGTTGCCCCTGAACTACATCCATTCCTTGATTCCTTCTTCGTCAACCTAACCCACGATAATGCAAATTCCACATTCTTTTTAACAAATGAGAACTGGCACTAAATGCAAAAAACATCCATTACGGCCAAGAACTTACTTCACATACAAGGAAAATCAAGTTTCAACGCCTGGCGTAGAAACACCAGCCAGTAATTCAGTACTCACACAGAATAGGAGTGATTCAAACAAAGCAATGCTTCCAGACACAATTCAGTACTGTACAATAACCTATAAGTTCTTCTAAAACTTGCACATGGGTAAATGTACAAGAGCAAATTCATCTTGATGTTCTCGCTGTCTATTTTTTTGAGATCAATATGACAATACAACTACTTCGCGTAACACTTTTCAGATAGCTCATGCTTCCAAACAGAACCACACAATGAACCCAAAAAGAACCATCATTTGAAAATTCTTAAAACCAACCATTGGATTGGCAATTATTAAAACAAACCATAGCCCTGAAGTTTTCAGAATTAGATTTCTGCGCTCATTGTTTGCAAAACACCTTTGTTTGGTTGACAGTTTCAAAACTTGTTCCATCGGAATTCATTTTGGGGACAAAGCAAAGACGATTTCTTCATACATTCAAAAACCATAATGCGACACGAAATGATGTTTGTTTTTGTTCTCAAACAGTTTCCAAAAAGTATTCTAAGGAGCGATACTGAAAAATGCAACTTAACAGAGAGAAAATTTTCTTCTCCAGCAAACAATTAAGTCAATTGCGTTCACTTTCTTCCACAAAGGCTAAAAGAATATATCTGGAACAGCAAAGCAACAAACGTAACAAGGCTGAGGGCTGAATATCTGATCTTAGGTATTTAGGTGGGTTTGGCTTAACTTTATCATTAGATTATTTGTTATGAACTTCTGCTAATTTACTGTCAAATATCTGGGAATTATTGATTCGTCTCAATTATAGAAATAAAAAAAGTTAGAAATCCTGGCCAAAACATTAAAAGGTGCACTAACAAATATAATACCAAAAAAATGTCTGTTTTGGATTGTATTTAGTAAGTTTTTGTCATAACTTTTTATTTTTTAAATTCCTCCAGTCGAAATGAATCAATAATCCATACAAATTTGATGCAAAAATGGCAAAAGTTCATGAAGGACAAAAATTTACAATAAAAAGTAAACATAAACCAATACTGACGACTTAGGCCAAACCCAGTGATAAACCAAATAAACTCAAGTTACGACACATAAATGCAAAGCTAAACCAAATTCAGTAACTCACGTCCCACCAACGCCGCCGGTGGTATCGGAAGATATGGTGGCGAAAGGGAGTTCGCAGACGGCAACTTTAGCGCCGAAATTGGCTGCAAAACGGGAAGCCCTAACGCCGCCGCTTCCGGCGCCGATCGTGAAGAGGTCGAAATCGTAGTTGGCCCCATTGTCGGACTCCGCCGCCGCTCGAACGGTGAAGCGGCGGCGGTGAGGGGAGAGAACGATGCCGGCTTTGGAGTGGAGCAGAGGAGAAGAGGAGGCGGAGCGAGGAGAGAGAAAGAGAGGAGAGAGAGAGACTGGGAAGCGTTTACAGAGGGTTTGGAGGGTTTGGGTAGAGGAGAAAGTGGTGAGCTTTGGTGCGCTCAGAGAAGTCGCCATTTTTGGCTTCTTTTTTTGGGAGGGTCTTCTGTATATAATCTTTGCGACTATAAATAACAACGGAATATCAAAAACTTTTTTCGGAGCCGAGCGGTACCACTTGACACCGAACTATGGTGCCTAGCACCAATCAAAACACGCCGTTTGGTGTGGGGCCTTCGTTCGGTACCGTATAACACGTGCCACATTAGCCCATTTGGTACGTCACGTCACATTTTGATTGGTTGCAGGGTACCACGGTTGCGCACCATGTGATACCCACTCGACACCTAAAAATTATCCCGAAATATCAACAACTGTGAGGGCTTTTTATTTTTGGGATCAGTTTATGCCTATCTCGACTAATCCCTTACTCAGTTCGGTTAAAGGTAAGGCCAATCATGCCAGGACTTATAAAAATTTGCTTTTTCTTACTGTATAACTATAAAAATCGAATCTATCAATTGTGTGGACAACAAACTCATAAACCGACTAACCCTTTGGCCATCAGTATCGTATTTATAAACTGTGATTTGGTCATATTTTGTGAGTAAAAAGGAGTATTTTTCTTGAAGAACAAATAAGGACCTGTTTGATTGATCAACTTATTTCTTTATCTATGTGAATATGCAAAAAGTTAAAAACAAATCAAATATTTAGTTATCAATTGTTTATTAATTTAATCATCTTTTGTTTTTTTAAGAATAAATTCTGCTGATGATTGGTGGTCTAGAACAAATAAATGAAACAATTAATTAGAGGGAGCGCTAAGTTTTCCAATATTTTTCGTGCTAAATATTTTTATATTAACATCTAATCTAAGTATTTGTTCGATTCCAGTAGCACGCAATATTTAATAATTCCTAAATGTAAATCATTCGAGACGCATGTGAACTCTGAAGCTTTTGTTAAGTACAAATTAATTAGGAAAACACACAAACATACGACATTTACGACATCTAACTATGCATAATTATTTTTCATGCTTCAAATTATTTCTAATTTCCAATACGTGTTCCATTTCATTTTCTCCTCTCACATCAGGAGACCAATTTGATAAAGGCAACTGCAACAGCACTACAAGAACTTTCCAAAAGATACCATTCTTTAATTAATTTTCTCAGTCAAAAAAAAAAAAAAAAATTTCAATGTTTCAAGATCTAGCAGTGATCATTTCTTCTTTGTAAATTATATGCTTCACCTCAGAACTACGCAACTGGGCCTATAGTACAGAATCAGCTAATAGTATATATCATTGGGAGCATATATATTTTGGATTTTTTTTTTATAATTACGGCCAGAATGTATCATAATCTGTAAAGTATTTAGGAGATATGCGCAGAATGCATTTTGCAACATGACAAAGGAATGAATTACTTTAAAGTGATTCGAGGCAGGAGCTCACTAACCAACCAGACTAAGCCTCAGGGCTAATTGGTTAAGGGAATGCGTTATTTTAAAGTGATTTGAGGTCATAAGGTATTGCCTCGCAATAAAACTAAACAAGGAATTATGGTGGCTACCAAGGCATCCCGAGATAGGAAGGACGTGGTAAGCAACTAAATGCTTCAATGAGTTTGACCTCCACGGCAGATGAGATAACTTGACAAGGAAAAAATCAGAAGTGATTCCTATACTCGTAGAAGCGAGCGAATGGGAGCAGCCTAAACCACGAAAACATAAGTGATTCCTAGAGTACGAGCAAGCGAATGGGAACAGCCTAAACCACGAAAACGGGGTTATAGATTCCCTCCCTAATAATTTGGCCCATCAAATATGACCTTAGTTGGTGTGATTAACTCCAACAGATTATAAAGGCAAATCACAGCATTGACAACCAATAAAGAAAAGTAAAATACAAGTGTAATTATTACAAATTATAAGAGAGTGCAATTCCACATTTTTTTCAACACAATCAACAACATTGTCAATTTGACAGTGAAACCCTTGTTGTATAATTCAGAGAGACAAGCCAGACTCCTCATCCTCATCAAGGGAGGAAGTGTTGACAATGTACAAAGACCAGATCAATCCAAACACACCCAAAAGGAGCCAACCCAGAAGGTTGTTGCTGAAGCTAGAGCCGGCCCCGACATTTGGGTTGCCCAAGCCCGGCCTCAAATTTGGTTGCCTACTTACTATTAAGTAAAAAAAAATGATAGAAAAAAAAAGAAGAAGAAAAAAGGTTACATGGTATTTTAGCTTGAACTACTTAAAAAAAATTTACAATCAAATTATAACCACAGTGAAAATGCTTTATGATTAGCCCGATCTCGATTCATAAAAAGTAAGTTTTTATCAACTCCAACTTAAAAAGATATGTTTGTAAGAGTATATTTTGAATGAAATAAGAAATTTTACTTCAATACTATGATTTGTGTAAAAACAATATTTTACCATGTTAGCTCACTCATGTTCTGTTAACTTTCCACCATTGGAAATTTTTTTTAACCAAACGTAAAAACATATCAATATTATCACTTCTACATTATTATTGTTTTTGTCAAAAGCAAAATTTATAACCTAAGTTCTGTGATGTTTCGTCAATTTTTAGACTAGGAGGAAAAAACAGGAGACATAAGTAACCAAAAAAAAAAAAAAAGAAATGGAAAGAATCAAAGAAATGCCTATTTTGAATGAAATAAGAAATTTTACTTCAATACTATGATTTGTGTAAAAACAATATTTTACCATGTTAACTCACTCATGTTCTGTTAACTTTCCACCATTGGAATTTTTTTTTAACCAAACGTAAAAACATATCAATATTATCGCTTCTACAGGCACCTGGATTCTCCTCCCCTTGTTGTGTTTTGCTCCTTTATTTACTCTCTTTTGGTCATTTGAAGCATTAACAGGTCATTTGCGCATGCATTCATCACAATGTAATCATGAGAATTGTTTTAAGGCATGGTAAAGGACATTCTGGTAGCAAAATCATGATTAAAATGAGGTTTTAAGTTTCTGTCTGGGAGGCCATCCAGGCGCCTGGATTGGCCCTTCCCAGGCGCCTGTATTCCATCCAGGCGCCTGTATTCCATCCAGGCGCCTGGATCTACCTAATCCAGGTGCCCAGATTGCAGTCCAGGTGTGCATGCCATGGTGTTTGTGTGTCCATTTTGGGACCTTTCTGAGTCATTTAGTCACATTTTCTTGCATTTCATTGGGAGAAATCTCATTTTCAAGCATTCATGGTACTCGCACAAGAATCCATATTCATTTCATTAATCTTTTTTATACATCTTCGTGCTCTCACATGTATTTGCGATTAAAGTCTATTCAATTAACATTTTCAAAATCCCTTAAGCATTTAGTAGAGACCGGTGGTTTCACCGGGCGCGGGGGGTGCTTTAAATTCCTTCCCCTCGCGTAACCCGGCTCTCGGACCCCTAGAAATCTCATTTTGCGAGGCCAGTAAAATATTTTTCATTCGAAGGGCAAAAGAGTCATTTTTCAAATGGTTTCTCGGGTATGGTCCTCAAATCCGGGTGGCGACTCCATTCAACCAATCAAATCATTTTTTAGAAATCAAAACCGTTTTCGTGGACATTTTCCCGTGGGGTGTTCACAAGAACCCTAAACCCTGAGTTTGGATTTGGGGATTTTGCACTCGGGTGTTTTCACTCAATGGGGTGTTAGGGATTTTGAAGCTCGGGATTGGGGGGAGTGTTTGCATAGAGTATTGGAATGTATGGCTGATGAATTATGTGTCAATTTTGAGTAGCAAAGGTCCTATTTATAGGCTAGCAAAATGGAGTGTCCCGATTCAATCAAAACTCGAATTGCGAGAGGTGTAATACAGGCTAATCTTTATCCACAAGAGTCCTATGCTTGTTTGCTAAGCAAAGCTGGAGTAATCATGATCGAAGGGGAGGAGGCAGAGTCCTGATCAGACTCTGGTTGCAAAGCTTGTGGAAGAAATGGATTTGCTAGCCAGTCAAAGGATATAGTGGCCGGTTGATGCATTTGTCTGAAGGGCTTTTGGTTTGTGATAGAAGGCAACACAAATTTGGGCAAATACCAAATTTAGGGCAACATCAGAATTAGGGAAATTAGAGCAAACACTGATTTTACTTGACTCAAGAGACGTTGAAAGACTTTCAAACTCTCCTAATTAAAAAGCTTCTTTAAAATGAAAGAGCAACCTCATATATGTAGATGTGTTCGTGACTCTATATGAAAAGTCACGAATGAAGTAACACAATTATTCATCTGAATAGGTGTGACCGCATGGACGCAACTCTCTACAATGGTAACTCTTCAAAATAACGAACACAACATTATAATTTTTGTTCATTCATAATGGTTCATCAAACCATTTTCCAACATTTTGTTGGTGTAAAGAGCTAGGATTTACATAAAGCCATAAAGGAGGTCGAAACTTAGAACTTAGTATTTCACATATTCGCATGGTTGTTGAATTTTTAAGTTTACTTTACATATAATTCTAAAATTCAATCATGAAATCTAAGTAATAATCTCCCTCCGACCCTCCCTAAATGTCCACTATAGAAATACATGCAATTTCAAACTCCTAAAAGATATATTTCTCTGTGTAGTTTTTTAATTTGTTTTATACAAAATTAAAGTGACTGTTGAGTACTTTAATCTGGTGCAAGAAAAATTTAAAAACATTCTATAGAAGTACATTTTTTAACATCCACGCAAACACACATTTCGCTAAGGTGACATTTAAGAGAATGGAGGGAGTAATAATTTACTACACCATTATACCCATTTTTAATTCCTCATGTTTGACAAAAAATACAGGAATATACACATAAGAGTCTGTATTATGAAAAAACCATCCTAGATACTACCATAGTATATTGGAAATAAGAAAAATCATGGGACAAACCCAGAAAATGGATTCGCTAACCATCTTCAACATGAAGAAACAAGATCTTCAGATTATTACAAACAACTCAGACCCAAAAGAAGAAAAATCTACTTTCACAATTGACGATTATATATTTGCAAAATGTCTTTATTTGTAGTACCCCACATTGCTATTAGATAACCCGACACATTACCTGGGTATACCAATTGCCCAGAAATGTTACATGCGGTAGTTGAAGGACTTGTTAAGCGGAAATGTCATGCTGCTGCTGAAACTATATTGCCCAGATATATTACCAGTGCTACGAGGAGTTATTGGCCCAGTGTAAATGTCTGCTAGTGCATCTTCACTCAGGAAATTTTGGCTTTGTTGATTAACCCATGGATGCTTTTTATCCTTCCTCAAACCTTCTAATTCCATAACCACTTCGTTCATTGAAGGCCTCTCTTCACTTTTCAAAGAAAGACACCTATTCACAAGCTTCGCAAGTGCTTCGAGTTGCTTCAAGGTCCCTTCCTTTATCATCCGAGGCTCCAAAATTTGGAATAACCTATTTTCCTTCATTGACACAATAAAGTAGGTTGCTAAATTCCTTTCCCCTCCAGACCTCTCAAGACAAATAGGTTTTTTCCCGGTCAATAATTCTGCCAGAACCACTCCGAAACTGTAAACATCACTCTTCTCTGTTAATTGGCTAGAGTGGAAGTACTCAGGATCCAAATAACCTAAAGTCCCTTGTACTAGTGTAGTCACCTGAGTTTGGTCCAAGGGGACTAATCTCGAAGCACCGAAATCTGCCATTTTTGCCACATAATTAGCGCCTAGCAATATGTTGGCAGACTTGACGTCTCTGTGAATGATTGGAATGGAAGCGGCAGAGTGAAGATAGGAAAGTGCGCTGGCTGCCTCTGCGGCTATCCTCAATCGCTGATCCAATGTTAACCAGGATAATGTCTTATGAATATGCTGGAACAACGTGCCATTTGATACGTACTCGTAAACAAGCTGGGGAACCTCTGATTCAAAACAACATCCCAAGAGCTTCACAACATTCCTATGATTTAACTTGTGTTAGGATCAATAGCTCATTGATGAACTGCTCTACTTGGTTCTCATCCATTACTCTGGACTTCTTGATGGCAACTACGCGTTGGTCAGGTAAAATTCCCTTGTAAACCACACCGTAACCACCACGGCCAAGTATCCGGTTCTCGGCAGAGTTGTTAGTGGCTTTTTTTAGCTCTTCAGCTGTGAAAAATTTTGATGACTCCGAACTTGTTCCATAACCAAACCAAACCAAACCAAGCCTTATGTCCCAATCAATTGGGGTCGGCTACATGAATCCTTTTCCTCCATTGAGCTCTGTCCAGTGCTGCTTCATCATTTAAACCTAGTATACTCAGATCTTTGCGTACTACCGCATCTAACGTCAATTTGGGTCTTCCCCTCCCTTGTGTGTTTCTACCCAAAGCTATCCTATCCACTCTCTTAACTACTGCATCCGCTGGTCTACGATAGACATGCCCAAACCACCTTAGCCTATGTTCCATCAACTGAACAAATTTTTTGTTTCATTAATAACCCACCATTTTGTTGGAAGAATTTCTCCCTTAATTTGATTATCTTCCTTTTGTTGATGCAGAAGTATAGCCAAGTTCCAGCAATCAGTAACGACAAGAAACCAAAGCTCAATCCTGTAGAAAATATATGTAGAGACTCTGTCATTAGGTAATCTCGAATAAAAACAAATAGAATCTGTTTTGCAGCATTTGTAATGAGTATTGCTTAGACTTTGTGTTTTACAGGAGGAAGTAAGTTATAGATTCCAATGATTAGTGGCACTAGATACCCATATGACATCAATTTTCATTTTTTTTTCACCTCTTGTCTTTTTTTCCCTTGAAAACTTCATTTCCATTTAGTTAAGAGTGGAAGAATTCTAAGAAAATCTCCTTGACTACTATGTCAATGAAGAAATTTGAATATAACCCGTTATAATCTACAAAAAAGTACTCAATACAAAATATATAATGTGACAAGTTTAAAAAAAAATAAAGTCTTATAAGCATGAAATGGTACCTATATGGAGGAAGAAGATGAGAAGCCAAGAAAGGGGATTGCACTAAAAGCTACATGTAAGGATGAGAAACCCGAAGAAGACGAAGAAGTGGCACTCAATGGAGATTCAATAATGTTCATAAAAAAGGATGGTAAAAGAACTGAACAAGGAGATAGAGAAAGAAGGAATGACAAGGAAAATGAAAGAAGATGCTTTAACTGTGAGAAAATTGGACACATAGCTGCAAAATGCATGCGGAGTGAAGTTGCCAAGTAGTGAAGGAAACAAAAACCCGCCTGAGTAAAGTAACACAAAGGAAGGAAACCTAGCAACACGTGCCTCTGTGCCAAGGAGTTTTCCAGTCATTGGATCACACAAAAACTTAAAAAAGAAAAACTCACAATCCAACGGTCCAAAATCCCTCGGCGCCGAGGCACATGTGTTTTTGGCACGGAGGATCTCACACCCTTTACACTAGTTTGAAAAGTAGTGATGCTTAGTGATATTTCTGAAACTTAAGGGATGGTCGCTGTAATTTACCCAAACAAATTCTATAAGAAATGCACGTATATTCTACAGATTAATTAGTAAACCTAGTTCATCAAAGAAAAACAAAACCACCCCAAGTATTTTCTACAGATTAATTAGCAAACCTCGTTCATCAAAGAAATACAAAACCATCCCAATTACTTTGTTAAGATCATTGGCATTTTGGAACTTCAATTTACCCAAACAAATTCTATAAGAAATGCACGTGTTTTTAAGGCTCAACGCGAGGATTTGGAAAAAAAAAAAAATACCTGGAAGGGCTTGATCTGACTAGTTTTCGATAAAAACGTACATATACATTTTTATCAAAAACTGCTCGGATCAAGCCCTTCCGGGTATTTTTTTTACAAATCCTCGCGTTGGGCCTTAAAAACATGTTTTAAACACATCTAACGGTTCGGATCGTCGAAATTTAATCTCAAACAAAAATTCCCACAACGTAGAAAGTGAGGGAGCCCTTATTGGATATTTATCGTATATATATAAAAAAAACACATAAAAAAAACACCTCACTCTTCTGTGCACAACTGTGTGTTCCAAACTGTTGATCTTGTTTAAATGAATAAAATAAAAGGTCCTGCAAAATTTCAACTCAATCGGATACTGATAAGTACTTGATCCAAACAGTTTTAAAAACATTAGTTCCTGTCACAGTTTTTGCATAACTATTTGGATCAAGCACTTACCGATATCCGATTGATCTGAATTTTTATAGAACCTCCTATTTTACTCATTTAAGCAAGATCAATGGTTCGGAACATCACAATGGGGCCCGAAACAAAATCAAGTGTTTTTTTATTTGTTTTTTTAAGTGTGACGGGAACCGGACTAGCAAGTAACAACTATATCGGGCATGTCTTTTCCAACAAGAGAATTGGATCTGAAGCAAGTTTTATTTACTACAAAAAAGCATAGAACTGGTTTTTTTATTTTTTTCGTTTTGTCTTTATTTAATAATTTTTTTTTTGCATTTGTTAGTTTTGCGTCAAGTTTTCGTGGTTGATTGATTTATCTCGACGAGACGAAACCAAAAAGTATAAAATTATGGTCAAAACTAATATTTTTTTTAATAAAGCCGAAAATAAAACAAAATAAATTAGTTTATTGGATTAATTTTGGTGTTCAAAAAAATTTAGTTTCGACCATAATTTTATACTTTTTGGATTCGTTCCATCGAGACAAATCAATAAACCACGAAAATTTGACGCAAAACTAACAAATGCAAAAAAAAATTTGAATAAAAACAAAACAGAAAAACCAAAAAATCAATTCTGTGCTTTTTTTGCCGGAGCGATAATTACGTACCTAGAGATAACTTGATCACTGAGTATTGTGAGGCAATGCACCCTCGTCCGGCTATTTTTCCATCACCAGAGTAATGATCCTTACACTTACAGTAAAAACTTCCTGGAATATTGGTGCAAGTCGCATTCACAGGATCACAGTCATTGAGGGTGGGATTTGCACACTCATTGATACAATAAACCACGAAGATAAGAGGGCATGGGTGAGAGTGTGCATTCGAAAAAAAACATTATATGTACCAGGGGAAAAAAAAACTCGGGTTCTTCTTTGATTAATTACTCATGAGTTTACGACATAGCGTTATGAATTGAAAAACCAAAAAAAGACAGCCAACGACAACCTGTGCATCCATAACTAAAATAAGGATTACCCTCATAACCTGTTTCGCCACTACAAAGATATCCTCCATCGCCATTCGTGTGATTACTACAAATAGTGTTATGCTGGCCGCACAACAATGCATTTGACTTATTGGCTTCAACACAACCCTGGTTTCCAATCGCAAAATCAAGTACTATGGGTACACTATCCGAGATTTCATTCGCAAAATTGGGGTTGGACAATTCTGATGCGTTGCTTAACTGAAAGGTATTCTGCTCCCCCAGAAACGCATAGCTACAGTTGTCAAATGACCAAACTTGTAAGAGGCATAAGAATAAGATAGAAGAGAATGAACTTTCAGGTGGTAATGATTTCTCAAGAAGAAGTCTTGGGAAAAAAACAAAAGGGTGCAGCTTCTCTCCAAAGGAACTTGAGCGTCAAACTTTACTCAATTTTGGGCCAGGGACAATCGAAACCATCTACTGCTATGTATTAAAACTTGTCGAGATCATCAATTTATTCCAAAATTCATATGGATGGGATATCAATCCAAATTTGATCGGTACAATTTGAGGTTTGATTCAAAGAATGTTTTCTCAAGAAAATTAAAGATTTATTCCGTCATCATATTAATTGGCATGGGATCAATATCATGGTCTCCTTAATGTCTAAATATGATTGCAAGTGAGCTAAGAAAGAATGCACAATTGGACGAACTAGGCGGTGCAAAACCTACGAGGCAAAAAATAAAAAAGAGACATACATGAGATAGATCCTTCAATTAAGTATCTAACGTGCCCAAAAAGTTGAATGTCTTCTGCAATTTGAAATTAAATTCGATTCCTTCGGTTATGGTTTTCATCAAATATATTTGCGGAGTAAGTTTATTTCCCTTCACCTTAGGGGTAGGTTTGACGCTAGACTAAAGAGAGGACTGGATAAGTTTATTTCCCTTCACCTTAGGGCCGGGTAGGTTTGACGCTCGAATAAAGAGAGGACTGGATTACGACTTGGGAACATGTCCTAACATTACTGCGTTTGGTGTTTAATTAATCAATTACGCAGTGATACGGTTGTTCTCTCCGAGGTTAAGAAATCAAAGGTAAAGGGAAAGAGAGAGAGGGCTGCCCAAGCCTGAGCTCATTAATTAGTAAGTGCTACAAGATCGTCTCCTGTAACCACAATTCATCCGCAGAGAAGATCAGTCAATTCGGACCTCCACTTAAGTTTTGGTTCAACCTCATAATTAGGCTATTTCTAGGCTCATTGGGATTAGCTAACCCTTTGAAATTGGAGTACTAGGTACATGGCGGTTGGAATACCTAATAGTAATAATTTGTGGCAGTTAAGTGATTTTTTTGTTTAATTTCCTTATATTTCATGTGTTGTTTTTCAAGAAAACAGAAAAAGAAAATTCCAGACCTGCATATGATTGTGAAAGCTATTAAGCTAACAATTGTATATCGTCAGGCCCTTTGGAATATCGGTTTGGCAGCAACCAATCCCGGTACAATACCCTGCAACAATGTCCGCACTGCTGGAGCACATGGACATACATCCGGTAGAGAGATTCCGTCCTCGAGAAAACCCATCGATCCAAGCGTAGTCATCGCAGCCGACGACCGTGAACTTATTTGCGTCCGAAAACGTGAATGCGGATGAGGCGTTCCCCTTCTCCGTCCAGACGGTCCATGCATTGTTATCTTCGTTCAGTACGGCCCCGCTCTGGTTGTAGCACCAAGTAGAGACGAAGTTTCGGATCCGGACTTGGGTTTGCGAGAAGGATCGGATCTCGAAGCCCCCTAGGAAGGCCTTTGGAGGGTCAAAAGAATTGTTGCAGTTGACGTCGAACAAGGAGTTGATGGAGCAGCCCAACTCGATCCCTATGCCAAATGGGTAAGGGACGGCTAGGTTTCCGCAGTTGGGTTGGCAGCCCCGCTTGGGGCTGGGGAGTGGGGACGAAGAAGGAGTTGTTGGTTACAGCGTCGATATTGGCGGTGATGTTTATTCCTAGTGTGGTTTGTGCTAATAAGAGCCATGGAAGAAACAAGAGTACATGGAGATACATGTTTAAGGATGGACAAATAGTTGGAAAAGAGTGCACTCAAACAATCAAATTGAGCTCTTGTGTGTGTGTCTCTCTCTCTCTCTCCCTCCCTCTCTCACTCTCACTCTCCCCCGTGATATGCATGTATATATGCGCTCAGGAGCATATGAAATCTTCTTTTGCTGAGAAAAAAAAATTTTCATAAAAATTCGCCCGGGCACTAATGTTCTCTCTTTCCTCTTATCAATTTTTCAATTAACAAAAAGAAAATCTTTCAAACTTATACAATGATTTTCTTATTTTAGAATTGGGGCCTACTTTATTTATTTCAGAAATCTTTCCATTAGAAGTCTTTTTTTTCTGTATATATGTATTGAGGCCTTCCTAGACGTGGGGCCT